>CM074446.1:22564683-22929683 GCA_037101425.1 Elopichthys bambusa
TTCTTGAAGGCTTGATAATAGTTTATTAGATGAATATAAATTAATTTATACCAGACAGTGCAGAGCTGAAATGTAATAAATTGTGTAAATATAGACACAATTTATTTATTAGAGAAAAATAAATAAATACTAATATAAAAATTATATATAAATTTATATATTATATTGTATAAATTCTTTTAGTTACCAGTAGGGAGCACTCTATCACTAGCCATACATTCTTTAACAAGGGTCTCTCACTCTGAGATTCTCATCACAACAGGAGGGCGAAAAAACGCAGTCACCGAGATGGAAAAATGTGTCCAAAGCCAAAAACCTATTACCGCACGACACTTATGTAATGATCATGGTGTTTCATAGCAAAAATCAAATTTGCTACGGAGTACATGAATATACACATATATTGAATGAGTTCCTCTGGAATGAGCTTCAGGCATCCAAGTGTAACGAAAGCTCCATATTAACATACGCATTTATCGTTCATTACCATCAAACGACAATCAAAGCTGCTAGTGATGAATATCCCTTTAAGCTCTGCCAAGTATAGCCTATAATAAACTCAGCTTATCCAGGCTAACCTGGCTGATATATAATGCCATTGCAACTGCCCTTCCTGAAGACAAAGTGTATGGCTTTTTATGCAGACAGGGAGGTAGTTCCCATCATCCATCACTGTTCTTCAGTAGAAGGCAAGAAAAAGCCACGCCATCTCTCACTGTCAGCGAGCATCACTGATGTCTTGTCTACCTGGAAGCAATACTGTTCTCCAGTCTCCTGGAAGCAGTGCCTAACGTTATCTTGAACCTATTTTCTCGAGATGTGACAAAGATCTGGTCATGATTTCTGTATCTGTATGAATCATTCAGCAATGGTCAGGACAGGAACTCCCTCTAGAGTATCCTAAAGCTAAATAACTTAAAGGCATGGAGGTAGCATTGTAACTCACCGTTTGCTGATAAACTCTCACTTTTTAGTGGCATTGGAGCCAAACACCCAAATTTACAGCTGACTCAGTAGAGCTTTTAAGGTGATGGGTGCAGTTTTTGTGCCACTACATTGTAAAAAACAAACAAAAACAAAACCTTTGTGGTATATAATAAATTACTTAAATCCATTAAATGGGTTTAATTTATTTATCTAGATGTCATTATTTAAATTACAATGCTGCCATGACAAAATCTGCCATCATTGTAACAATTACTCTGCCTATTTTTTAATTATGTAACTTTAAAGTTACTTAAGAGTTACCTTAAGAGTTAATATCTTAATATCGTTACTGTTGGGCAGAAACCTCGTATTCATATTTTGTCTTTTTTTTTTCTTAAATCATTACTATTGGTCACCCTTTACATCTGTCTGTAGGTTTTGCAGATATTTAACCAATGTAAAGTATTAAAAAGAGCTTGACTAAACCTTGTAACTCCATTGGATTCTCCAACTGTCGGTACAACGTGATAACTTCACCCCACCTCTATCGTGAATGAAGTGCCGCATTCAGTTTCGTCTCTGCTTGTTTGCAAAGCAAGGGTTAATAAAGAACTGTCTGTTTGATATATATATATATATATATATATAAAAATAGTGGTTAATGTTTTATGTATTGGAGGAAGAGAGAAGGGTGTCTGCCATTTGTCGTCGAGTCATAGCCATTGTCTAAGTTAGCCTGTGCGTAGGACTTCATCTTTTATAACATGAGATTTTGGCCAAATGACAGAAAAAACTGAGCGCCCAAATAGCTACAATAAACTTTATAATCTTGCGATGCTCTTACTGCCTTAGATGCGCCTGTTCTAATGATGGCCAAAATGCGTATGCCCGAAATTCTCCAATTTGAAAACTCTATTTGAGCTTGATTTTGGTCAAATGTTAATAATATAATGACACATGCAAGTGTCTTACTATATATAAAGCAACAATATCAACTTTGACAACACTGGGTTTAATTATTAAAAAAAAAAAGGTTTTTGGAAATACAAGGTTTCTGGCAACAGCAAAGATATGCAAATTGTGTCCTTTATATGCATGGTTTTAAAATAACTGAATATTTTTTATAATTAAAATGCATTAATTTAAAATGAATACAATTCAATACAGATCATCTGCTGTTTTTGTTGATTTGACTTAAAAACTATCATAATAAAATATCTGCATTGAAGCACATTAAACATGTTTCTAAATTTTAAGTAAGCAAATAATCAGGCAAATCGCTGCTTATTTTTTCAGCATTATTTACTTAATCTAAGAATATTATTACAAAATTAATGAATGTTTCCAAACACACCAATCACTTCTCAGTATGCAAATGTAGAAGGTAGCCCCACCCCAAACTCACAACATTGGTCGGGCCAGAAGTTCAGACTTCTAAAACAAACAAAAGCATGTTGAAAAGCATCACAGAACCAAAATTTACACTACAACATTCATCAGCCTACAAATGTCTTATACTTGGCTCTTCACATTAAGCTGCAACAGGAAAACATTTTTACATTTTAAAAATCGCACATATCACCAATAAGCTTTCAGTAAATAGCTTTCAGTAAAAAAGTCTTTAGTTTGTTTGCAATGAAAGATGCACTAGCCACCATCCCATTAATTAATTTAACCACCCGGCTAACAACTAGGTGTGCATGTCTAAAGTTAATTTTCCAGCTAGTGCAACTCAATCTAATTTGTTTTCTCCACTGCCTCAATAGCTTTGTCTCGAAATACACAGCTTTATCGGAAAAAAAAAATTAGCTCATGCCCTCTGGGGATGCAAGTAATGCCCTTGCTTGTAGACCGTGCAATACCTCTGAAACATGATGGATTTCATGGCCTTCCGAGTGGAGCAGAGGGGTTAAACAGCTTTCTCCTCAGTCACCAGGTGTTCGCGCAGGCCGGTCGGGCTGCACATACACAGCCAGACTGTCAAGGAAGAGTGATCGGCTAATTAGCCTGTCTGCATGTGGCCAATTGTCGAACACCTGACTGGCTTATGACGTACCTTACAGTACTGGCCTTTGGCCAAAGCTGTGTGAGAATCGGTTTACTTTGTAACCTGTGTGTGGTGGGATGTGATTTGTGCTGTGTACGAGGCCTTTTAGTTGACAGGCTCATTATAAGCAAAAAAACATTTTCCTTGAAACTGCTATATACAAATTCTATGTCTATTACCAAGATCTAAATGAACAGTTTATTATTTATATACCCTCATGTAATATCTTACTACTTAGGAACACGAAAGGAGAAATGGAGAAAATAAATATATATCATTATTATTATTTAAAAAAATAATAATAAGAAAAATAATAATAATATATATATATATATATATATATATATATATATATATATATATATATCAAAATTACAAGGAGAAATTTAGAAAAAGGAATATAACAACAACAATAATAATAATAATAAATAATTAAACGCTTTTTAACATATCTGCAAATATAAATACAATACACATACATTCCCCCAAAACAAATAATTACTATGATATATATATATATATATATATATATATATATATATACACACACACACAATAAAAAATATTATAGTAATTATTAACTATTTTAACAAATAAAATTCTCTTTAAAATGTCCATGGAAAAAGAAAGCCATACAAGTTTGGGAAAACATAAGTGTAAGTAAAATAAGAATTATTCCTTAAATTTTAAGTAACTGTTTTGCAATGCATAAAAGAACACACCTCTGTTTCACCTTGTGCGTCCAATGAGCTCAACATACTCTACTTTGATCAAATCCAGCATCAGAGAATGAGATTCATATTTCACAACTGCTAGTAGTGGGTTTAAATGAACAAGACAGCTTGAATGCCATATGCGTCTGACCATGAACTCAACAAAAAGATGAATTAATTATGGCAGGCACAGTTGAACTGAACCGTGCATGACCAAACAGACAGATGAAACAGTCACTAACTTCTGTCACCGTTCGATGAACATTCCTCCTTGGGAATTTTTGTGAGATAACAAGAATGTGTGGGATCTGCTTTGTTTCATCAGTTTCAGATTTTCAAGAGAACATACTATAACCAAGCATCTAAATAATACCTGGAGAATTAATTTACAATTCCCATTCATTTCAATGGCAGTTGCTCAACTGATGCAGGTGGTTTGAAACCACAGAAGATTTTGGACCCCAGCTGCAAATGCCATGTAAATAATCAAAACATAAAATCATGACACCATAGCAACTATCCTGAAGTGTGAAGCTAATATAATCCACATCTAATATCAAATGATCATCAATGGAGAAAGAAGCTTTTTAGAAACTGATGGAATGGTTCTAACTGGGCCATGCTAACCAGCAAAACCTTGAGCACTTGTGTATGCTGCTAAAGTTTTAGTAAAATTTATTTATTTTTTCACATATTAAAGATGTATTATGAGCTCTAAAAGATGTGATTCAGAAGATCAAAGTATAATAGCCGGCTGCCTTGCATGTATAATTACATGACTCATTTAAACATTAAATAATCAGGAAAATGTAACAGGCTTGTTATCTCATTGGGTGGAGTCAAGAGCTCTCAGCCTCTGTGATAAATCTTACAGTACCACTTGAGGAGCTCACAGAGTCTGGAGCTTCAGGGCACTATCACAGAAAAGGCATAAAAGATAAAAGCCCATTTCAATAAAAACATATTTCAATCATGTTTCTGAGATTATAAACCAAGAACCATTTCCCAACATACAAAAATCGTTTTATCACTGAATATTCATAAAATGTCAAACAAAAAGGCCTTCAAAATCAGAGGTAAATGTTATTACATCTGTGCTCAAGCTTATTTCATAATCTTTTAAAGACTTGAGAGCGACAAAATGATCAAATTCTATTCAACGTTACCAAGGTTACTGGAGATGCATTCATCCGGAGAACAAGGAAAGACCAAATGCTACGTCTCTGAAAGGACAGAAACAAAGTCTTCCAGAGAGACACAAACGAAGACAGATGAGAGAGCAACAGCCAGCACTATTTGTACTGACAATACTATAGGTATTAGAGATGGGTGATATATAGGTAGACACGATTAACCGGTAGAAAGTCTGTCAACTGGTAGAGATTTTGGACTATCGTTTCTATTGCAGTTATGCTCACGTGACGTTGCTGTGCGGTCACGAAAGCTTATCATTTGTATGCGTTTTTAAGCATTGCTGTTTAAAACAAAGTGATTTTAAACTGTTGACGGGCAATAAACAGCGAAAGAGAACTCAATTCGCTATCTGTCTGAGAGAGGGTTTCTGATGCACACTCGTGAGTATTAACTGAGTTCTTTTTGCTGATACATTTCTGTATCTATTTGATTTGACTCTAGGATACAAAACAGAACACTTAAATAATGGCAGCACAACAGCAGACTATACAGTATCACAAGCATGAAATCACACAGCCTCAAATAAGCATAATAGCTATTCAAAACTTAAGCACAGACAGTCTGTCTTGTAGCTGGTGTTTTCATGCGAAGCGGCATTTGGCTGTGGTAATAGGATTATTAGACTGACACACAGCTGAATGATGTCACATCAGTGAGCGTACGAGAGCATAACAACGTCATCAGCACATGCTCTAGAGCAAGACTCTGCAGCTGAAAGACGAGGCTTGTAGAGCCATATATTAATAAGCTGTTATACAAATATCAAAATTAGTATCAAAATTGTCATTGTGCATTCAGTTTTTAAAACATTACATTTTTCTTTTAAAGGAACAAAATTATGTGCAACATTGTTTTTTTATTAAAGCGATAATTTCAACTCTAAATTCTGATTGGATGAGACTGCACATTCTATATTCAAGACTAGGTGAAATCAAAATATGCAGCTTTGCGGCTTTGTAGTCCATGTGTGTTAGCGTTGAGGGGAGCGTCTATATGCTAGTGTACGCCTGAATGTTAACAAAATCCGCTTTAGCAGTTATAGACATTTTTCCTGCTGGAAAACTAAACAAAAACCAAAACCAAAATATTTATGACTCATACTGCACTACACACATTTTCCTCCAATCAAATGCTCTGTAATGTCCCTCCACCTCATACCAACAGCTACAAGTAAAATCACTGAATACAAAGACAGTGGTTCCCATACATTAACTAAACTGTGGTGGCCTGCTACATTCTAATTTGTCCCGCCACAGTCTCAAAATTAAAACGGAAATTAGGCCTGTCGCAATATTTAAATAGCCAATTGATAATTGTGTTTTTATACGGCAAAAATGGGAGTCTTAGAGCAAAAGAAATAGACTAGCAACAATTAGGTTTTCGTGTACTATATTCAAAGTCATCTGAAGCCATTCCATAGCTTCATGTGAGGGACAGAAGAATATGTACATCGTTAAATTGAACTTCACGGAAACTTGTCTTCCCTCTGCTGCAGCTGTCAACCATTCTCTGTTGAGCACACAAACTGCGTTGGGTAACGACAGTCAGCACAGTAAAACTCTCCAATATGATATATTCCCATTATAATACTTGATATGTAGATAAAGGGCTGTGGATTTGCATAAAACGACTTTATCTTGCTGGAGTTTATTGCTGTTTCTAAACGATGCCATTATACTGGCTACAGTACAGGGTGTCTGTTAGATCGCACAACACAAGGACTATGGAATGGCGTCACACGCACAATAACTGGAATTTAAAAGTGAGAAGAAACATATGATTAATAAACTGTTAGATGCAGATATACACAGGGATTCTCTTTGTGCCGCGAACTTTTCAATGCGCAGCGCAACTGCGCGCTGTGACTCCATATTGCTTTAAGCACATCATTCTGCACCCGGGATGCGCATATGCGGTTTGTGCTGCTGTTTTAAAACGTTTCATATTGTCATGGTTTTGCACATTGAAAGATGATTAATAGCCTGTTTTGTTCTGTCGAATCTATCATATCTTTTTGCCCCATTAAAAAGCTGCACAATACATTTAAAATAAACGTCTTTTAATCTTAGATTATTATAAATAGGCCTACATATAATTCTTTACATTCATATATAAATATAAATCAAATATAAATAGTTTTTTCATTTCATAAGAATACAAATAGTAATTTTAAACTTTTTATTAACATATTTAGATATTATAAAATTAAGTTTTTTTTTCAAGAATTAGGCTAGCATACTTTTTGCTGCTGAATTATATAGTCACCTAGTTTTTATTTATTTATTTATTGGTCAGCTTATGATTACGTGTTTTTATTCATTTGTTATTTTTCTCTATAATGAAGTAGAGTGCATTCTGGATTGTTTAACAAATCAAAGAGTGACCATTAGTTCCACAAGATGTATAGATACAGGCCACCACTATTTATTCTAGAAATAAATTAATTCAACAAAGGTAACCTCTTTTGCTACATATTTTTAATGGTTTAAATGTATACTCTACATGTTTGACCACTTATGAACTATCCTTTAGCCTACTTTATGTTGTGTACGTCACGTATGTGCCCTACCATCACCAATAAATAAATTACTATTAGAGCACGAAATTGTTTACAAGAGAACAAATTTCTTCATTGATCTAGTCACTTAATTTTTGCTCTCAGAATGCACCAGATTTATGCATTTAAATTTAAAATGTACAAAATTTTCCTCTGGGGGGGCCTGCCCCCGGACCCCCCTAGTGGGACTGATGTCCACCCACCACAGTCTCACAAAATCCTGTGTGAACCACTGAAAGAGTTAAACTGAGTATGCGAATACAAATTGCTTTGACTGACAAACATACAGACATTTAATTTTGCATCCATTTGTTTTGGATTTAATAAACCTATTACTTTGCAGAACTTGTTGTGACATCCCTTGTTATCATTTATTATATACAGTATAGCAGATACAAATACAATATTTTAGCTGTCATCTTGCCAGCAATTCAGTGTATTGTCCAGAGCAGCATGTTTTTTTTCAACAGGAAAAGCATGGTGTAATTTGATAAGTCCAGCACAAGTTTGTTTTGAAGCAAGAATGACGCAAAGCATAAAAATGTGTTGACTGAAAAGTTAACAATAGCATAATGCATCTACAGCAAGAATAAACTTCCAAAATATTTAAATGTCTTTAAGAATCTGTAAATATAATCAAACTATGAACCAGACTTTCAATCTTTTGTTAGATTATTGGTTAGCTAAATGAAACACTAATTATTTCAGTATATTAAAGCACAAACAAGTCATTAGTATAGACAACATGCTATCTTTGTCTCAAAGCTAAGTGTAACAGAAGGTTTGGCAACACTAGGTGAGAATAAAAGATGTGTGGAGTGTACTAAAACAAAAACATTTGAATGTGAGCCTTGCCTCATGTAGTCTTTTGTGATGGTGATGCCACTGGTGATGCCAAATGTTCTGACTGTAGGATCCAGAAAACTGGAATAACTTGCACTGTAAACTGTAATTTTCCATTGAAAATCCTTTAATTTGTTGCTGCTTGTAATCTGTGTGTGAAAATCTCTTGCACTTTAGATAAAGCTAAAACAAAACCAGAATATACAGAAAACACTGTCTCTTAACCCCTCCAGGTGTTGTAAACCTCACAGGCTTGAGATTCAGATGAAATGTGTGGACCTGGAGGCTAAAAGGCAGCATCATTGAGGAAGGACCAGAGAAGATAAGAAGAAACACATCCACAGAAGTGTGTCATTGAATGTAAATCTCAAAATAAAGGCTTACAACTGCTCCTTACCTTGCTGGTGCTCTCCGTTGAAATGTTTCTTTTTGTGCCACGTCACACTTACGCTTTTTATACGTTGTTATGCCATAAGCATTTCCACAATAATCACACTGCAGTACTGACCTTTCTCTTCCTGAAGATTAAATGGTCTGAGGGAGGATGTTGTGGGGAAAATAGAACACAATGCAAGTTGAACAGGTCAAGGGCAAATTGCTATTTCCTCTTAAAAGCTGCTGAATAAAAATTATATGACTACTCTACTGGGCTTAGACATACGTATATGAGACACAAAAACTGTATATGATCTGGCTGATATTTACTGAATATTAATATATACACACACTCCTACATACACATACATACATATTTGTTCCTCCCTGATAAAACCATGATCTAAGCATATGGTCAAAAGCGCACATCGTAAGTGAACTTAGGGCTTGTTCAAATCCACTTTTGCTAGTTTAAGGATGGGAAAAATGGTTGGTTTTGGGCGTAACGTGTAATAAACCAACCAGAGTCTCATCTCTGATTCCTTTTAAAAGCCAGTTGCACTCGCGCCATGGCGTATTCGCTATTTACTGGAATTTGCAAGCTAAAAAACTGAATGCATCTATAGTGAGGAAACGGATCTGCTCATGCGCGAGGTTAAAGTGTGCGAGCAGACCATCTACGGGAATTGGGGGATTCCACCAAAGCATTTTTATCTTTATGCATACAATAATAATTTTTTACAATCCTTTTATTTTTAATTTGGCATGTTTGTGTGCTGTTGTACGCGCGTTGTGCACCCGCATATAGGCACATATTACTAACGCACTGTTTAAATAACAAAACAAATATTGACTGCGCCATTGACCAACTGAAACCTGGTCTAAAGTCAATGACACAGTCTATTTCAGTTGCCTCAAAATAGTAACGCGCCAACAACGCGGCTGAACACACGTCATCTTCCGACCAGCACGCCCATGGGTGCAAATGCATTTGCTATTTAAACAACGTGGCACAGGACATGAAAAAAATGAAAACTGCGTCGGGCTGAAACTAGCAAAAAACACTTGCATCACTCCTGGTGCCGCTGGTGTATGATAGTTTAAATAATTTTATCAAACTGTGTTTCAAAAACCATTCAAGCAGCGAAAGAGGACTTATTTCAGTATGTGTGTGCTGTCTGAGAGACGGTTTTTGAGCGTCATACACGAAATGCGCACATAAAGCTGCTGCTCGTACAGCGCATGAGTATTGAACAGAGTTCTTTTTGGTGCCTTATTGGGCTTGAACGATCAAATACACATAATTATGTGTCAAAATGTCCATTTGCAAGTATACTCAAACACAGTCATTTATGTCTTAAGTGAATATAAACAGTTAAGAAAGAAAAGGCATGTGTAACAGTATGTTGGATCCGTGCATTTGGTCTTAAAGTGACAGCAGCCTAATATACCTGCTGCCGTCTGTGCCACTAATAACAATCTCATTGCTCTTGACTGAGTCACTTTTGTAACTTTAAGAATAAATGTATATTTAATTTACACAGTGAAGACTAAGTAGTGTTTTCTGTACATTTGATTACTTTATATAATTTATGTAGCCTATTTCTATAGGCCTTTATAGTGCTTGAAGTTTTTGTAGTTTTTGTCCTGTTGTTTATAAGTTTCTTTGTTCATGTTTACTTGTCTTCAGTGAGCTTGAGTTTTGTTTTTTTAACTTGTTTTTTTTGTGATATTGAAATTGGTGATGAGATTTATGAAGTTTTAGTGGTATCAAAAATTGATATAAAAACTTTTTAAAGCAAAAATAACTATATTGTATATAGTTATTACAAAAATTACTATATTTCGTGATAACGATATTGATATATCGTTATCACAAAATAAAATGACTCATATCGTGATATAAGATTTTGGTTATATCGTCCACCCCTAATATTTCTTACCACCTAAGGTATCAAAATACAACACAAGGATCTTGGTATGGGATTCACACTTGTGAGTCCCAGCCCTGCAGTTGTAAGACGACGGACTCGGCTCTTACAGCAGAGCACTAATGTGTGTCACACAGCCAGGTGATAACGCTTTCAAGGATGGATGGCACCTTGTAGTGTTGTCAAAAGTACCGGTACTTCGGTACCAAGTCGGTACTGAAATTTTGAAAATGTGACGATACCAGCATTTCTGTAGTACTGGGAGTACCGAGTATTCGGGTATATTCAGTACCCACTGATAGGGCTGTGCCAGTATTTTACGTGAATATGACACAAGTGAAGCACAAAGCTTTGTTTATAGAAGAAATAGGCTAATAGGTTAGCAATTAAATATGACATCGCAGCCATGGAAACATTTTGGTTCATGCCGAATGAGAGAGGTGCGTCATACATTTAAGCTTTGTCGGCTTTGTATTCTGTTTTGCAAATCACGATCTGGTCACCTGATAAGCAGAGAATTTAACAATATTCCATTAGTTATTCCACTGAACATGGAATCTCTTTCTTTTCCCAAATCTTCACTCACGCAGGGGATTATAAAAATTTCCTTTGGTTCGCTTTTAATTAGGCCTATTATATTCGCATTCTATACTGTGGTAAAGTAGAAAAAACACTGTAGGACATAAACAATTTTTATTTAACACAGTTTGTGCTTGTTATTAGACTTTATAAGGCGCATCAAGTTTATTTGTATAGCGTGTTTCACACACCGGTGGTTTTTAGTTTCGCTTTCTGTTGCAGCGCAAAATCAAACATAGCCTGAATGTCTGAAGATAAAACTAGCTCTTCAGACCTTTTACTACAAGTGTCAGTTGCTTGTAACATCAGGAGATAACATGAAGATATTATTGAACAGAAATGGTCTCTCTCCTGCTCATGTCCAACATCCCTCTCAAAGCGCAGAGTGGTAGGCTATATGATGCATCTTTGAGTGGAAATAAAAAACAAATGTTTTTTTACAATAATACTTCATTTTCTTATTATTTAGGTTACCATTATTTACTGATATTTATTTCATAGTTTTACAGGCTGTAGTGTGTCGTTTCACTAAAGGAATAGCTAAAATAAACACGCACGTCTGTTTTAAAAATGTATGTTTGAGCATTTGTTTAGGCCTATTTATTTTTTTATATTTCAAAATTTATTTCACTGAGGTATATATACACACACACACAAACATACACACATGCTCCAAATATTTCTATGTATGATTACCATCATATTTAATATGTTTTTTAAAAATAGGCTAGTTAAATAAAATAGTAAAATAGTTCCAGCAGATTTTCCTGTGGTACCGAAATTGGTACCGAGAACCGTACATTTTCACTGGTATTGGTACCAACTACTGGAATTTTAGTACCGTGACAACACTAGCATCTTGGATCAGCAACAATATTTTACAGCACCATGAACTTTGAGTGTATGCATCGTGGGGGCTGGGGGCTCTGAGTTATCTCTATTCCTTATAAAACTAAGAGAACACTGGAAGTGTTCCCGTTCATTATTTCAAGCCCATTTTTGACACCTCACTGAGAAGTCTTTCGGTACATGGGGCACTGCAAATGAACTGGGGTTGTAGCTTATTTGTTCCTGAGCAAGCTGTTCCCTGGATTACCTCTATTGCTATGTGATATGCCACTTAAAAGAGACACTGAAGTGCATGCTGGGCCAAAAACTCAGGAGCAATATTACAATTACCCTGCAATGATGCGGTTTTTGACTTAATGTTAACAAATTTGTGTGCCTAAAAAACAACTATCACACAAACAACATTCAGTTAGCATATCAACTACAGTCTTTCCAGACAAATGAATAAGATTGAAAAGGAGCTGTTATGTTGGGGCGAAAGTTGGGCATAAAGTAATAATGCTGTTATTTGGGTTAGTCACGCAACCCCTTGTCCCTTAAAGGAAGCTACAGTGCACATCCTTAGTGTATTTGAAGTTCCCGACGCATCCGTTAAGCTATCGTCATCCGTACAAACAGATTGTGTAAGCCTGACTATCCATGTATGAAATGCGGCAGCCCACACACTGACATGAGAGATGTTTTGAAACATACAGGAAATATGACGGCAGCAACGAATCGGGTTAGCATTGGTGGGCCGCTAACGATGCTAGTCGCTTCAGGCACTATTCTTCCCGCATCAACAGGGCTGGAAATACGGATGGAGCTGATTGCCGCCCGCTGACTGTGCTGACACTGTGTTCTTATTGTGAACTAATAGCGAGACACCCACTCGTTCCTCACTGTTGTCAAGGAGCCCAGCGGCAGATTCAATAAAGCATCTATCAGCCAAGCCTCTCCGCCGAGCTGAAGGGATGAGAAGTGCTACACAAGCCCCTGTACTTCCATGGAAAATCAGCACCTTGGCAAGTTCACCATCAGGGATTACGTGATGGGCCTGCAGTGATTCAAGAAAAAATTGTCCCTGTATTTGAAAGATGAGAGGGTTGCTGTAAAGCTGTCATATTTGTTATGAAAGAAAAGAAAGCGGAAGCCAATGCTATTTTCTAAATGTTTGTTTTGTTATTGATTTTTTGGCACAAGAAATCAAAAAACATTAAATCTATTTCATTCAGTCCACAATAAATAGCCTAGTGCTGTCTATTTTAATTATTTTTTGTGATAAAACAAATTACTGTATGAAGACTAAATAAGACAAAAATAATTAATAATTCGTCAAATATGTAACTCCCTTCTCAAGTTAAATGTCTAAATGTTTTTGTGCATAAAATCTGTGTAAATCCATAGTGATCAGTAAGTTTAATATACAAGTTTCTATAAATATCAGTAAAATATTATAGAAATTACTTTTATTCACACACATTAAACTGATCAAAAGTGACAGTAAAGACTTTAAAATTGTTACAAAAAATCTTTTTCAAATGAAATGTTTCCACAAAAATATTAGGCAGCACAACAGTTTTCAACATTGATGATAAAAAATGTTTCGTGAGCAGCAAATCAGCTGGCCATTTCTAAAGGATCATGTGACACTGAAGACTGCAGTAATGACGCTGAGAATACAGCTTTGCCATCACAGGAATAAATTACATTTTTAAAATATATTAAAATAGAAAAGAGTTATTTTAAATTGTAATTATTACTGTTTTACTGTATTTTTAATCAAATATATGCAGCCTTGGTGAGCATAAGATACTTTTACTATCATAAAAAAAAAATCGTACTCACCACAAACTATATGAAAATAATTATGGACAGTGAATAAATATAAACAGTGTGTCTCACCCGTAAAACAATGATCAACAAATTAACTATTACTATAATCATATTTGGCTGCTAGAGAGGTTCTGCTCTGATAGGCTCACAAACAATCAACGTTCTGATGAAATTATAACCACCTCCCTTGCTAATCTGCTTTTGATATACACCCTCATCTGTGAACCTGCTCAAGCGTTTAATGCTGGATGAAGCTGCAGGAAATGAGTCCACCATTAAACAGTAAATTTACCCTGAATGGCAAGCTGATGGATAAGAGCCCGGCAACCTGCGACAAAGCATCAGTTCATAATAACAGGCAATCGCACACACAAACAAACTGACATGTGCTCTCTATCATGTCTGACGCAACTAAAAACAATCAGCATATGAAAAGCGCTGGATGTTCCTTGACACATTGTTGTGAACGCAGCTCCCCCAGCAGTCAATCAGCTTCACCAAAAACACAAACACAAAAATACATATGTAATATACTAAAGGAAGCTCTCACCATATCCAAGAGTGCCTCCGGAGAGGAAGGCTGCTCAAGCGTATCATTCTCTCCTCTCGAACCCTGTGATTGCGGCCGGACTTCATTGAATGACAGGCTTTCAAGAGTTTCTCAACAAGCTCTCCACAAATCTTTCTCATTGAGAGAAAAGACTATGTGTCCATGTTGTCTCCTTACTTCCAAGGTGCCATGTGGAGTTTTGTTTTGGCTACTTCCATCTACTACTTGGCCACACTTTAATGCTTATAAAAAAATATATATAACATTTAACAAAGTCCAAAAAAAAAAACAAGCTAATCTATTAAGCATTTAAGGGAAGATGAAATCACCCTGAAATGAACAGTGGCTTTCATACTGTCCAAATACAACAGCCTCTGACGGAGTGTGCCGAGCTGTTCCTGTCTGACATTCATTGTGTTTATCTGGAAAACGCTTGGCCACATTCCTCCTTCCTATCCACATGACGATATCAAGTCTTTGTTTTTTCCTGTTGCCAGTGATATATTTCCTCTTGCTTTACAGAGGGCAGGGCAGTAGAGTTCAGCAAGTATACACTGCCCTAAATCCAGTGTTTCAATCAATTCAGCCACTTTTTCCCTGAACATTAAAGTTGTTGAAGCCTATTGTTGTTTTCTTGGTCTGAGAGTTTTATGTCAGTGATTCGTGTACCACGGGGTAAGAGTGGGTAATATGGCAAAAAAAAAAAATTTTTTTTTTTTCTCTAGGCAGGATTGAGATGTACAATCTTATAATTCTTTTTCATGTAGGCTTTCAAGACTTATTTTGCAAGTACTGAGCAGTAAGACACCACTGACATTCAAAATATTTTCTTTTGTGTTCCACGGAAGTAAGAAAGTCATTCAGGTTTTGGGATGACATGAGGGTGATATTTGATTTTTGGGTGAACTCTCTCTTTAAAATAAAGAGACACATCGGGGCAGTCAACACACACAAAAAACCCCTAATATTTTTGTTTTATTTATGAGCTATAAATAATTTTCTTATCTGATTTTTGTTGCATAGGCAACGTCTCCCTTGGACAAAACCTCCCTGGTGTATGAGCTTTTATGTGTTTGTGTGGGAGGAAAATACATTGCAGGACCATGTGAGACTACTGTTCTTGCATAGATCTCTTTCCCTGTCGGCATGTGGTCATCCTCTTTGACCCCATAACAAGAGCCCCTGCTGCCCTCTTCGTTCCAGCAGCTAAAGTGTATCGATTCTCTCAGTGCAAGGCAAGCTGTACTCTTTAGCTTTTTAACACAACAAATGACGCCTCAAACTGAGAGGGACAGACAACGAGGCTATAGTGACAACAAGACACTCATGAGCTGATTTGCGATTTGATTTCTCTTTCTCTATCATATACCCACACAGACACACATGGGCGTAGAATATGCAGGGGACATGGGGGACATGTCCCCCACACTTTTAAAAAGACGTAAATTCATCCCCCGCACTTTTTTTCGGGCAAGTGTGTTCACATAGAGGTTGTCATGGGACAATGTGAATAAATCTAGATTTAAATTCCAAGAGACAAGATAGTTTACGCATGAACTGATGTTTTATTCTTATCAAAACGAGGCGATGTGAACATTATGGAGTGCTAAACTCTCATGTAATATATGTTTCATTCATACTGGAAACCAGAGGGCGCCCTTGTGTAGAAAGTCGAAAACGGACTTGTAGAAGTAATAACTTATCAAGTTTTAGGAAATCCCTTATATGGCCAAAGGCATCCAGCTTTCGCTGTAGCTGTAGAAACGTTTTGACTGATGAAACATGAAGACAATAAACACACGATTGCGATTTTCAAGCCATTTCGGGATATTTTCATAACAATAGAGTATATGAATAATGCAGTGCTTTTTAGCATAGCCTTTATTACAGTATAGAAACTATAATATATATATATCTGCCTTATTCTGTAATGAAATTTTTTTTATTTTTTTTACATTATATAAAATCCATGATGACTTAATGGACAAGTGTTTGTAATACATAAACCAATCATAAAATTGTCAAAAGGAAAATCTAGGAATACAAAATAATGGTTATTGATCAGCAGTGTATTAGATTTTAGCCAATTAAAAGCAAGAGAAAAAAAAACTTGTCAATTAGACAAAAGTCAGAAAAGAATGGTATTACACTTGACATTTCTGTCCCCCTCACTTCTGAAATGATGGCTTCATCAACCCTATTGATCAACCCTGAACTCATCAACCCTATTTCATTCTCTGTTCATACTTAGAATAGCATCAAAAAGTTAAATAGCAAAATATCACTCCAAGAGGCATCTGCAAACAAATGATGCAAGACATTTTCTAACTAACTTCACATTTCTAGTCTTGCAACAGCTGTGCTGCTTATTATTTTGTGAAAACATTAATATACTTTTTCAGGATTCTTTGAGGAATAGAAAGTTCAAAAGAACAGCATTTATTTGAAATAAACATTGTCTTGTAAAAATGTAAAAGTCTTTGATCAATTTAATGCGTTATTGCTGAATAAAAGTATTAATTTCTTTTCTTTTTTTTAAATTGACAAGTAGTGTATTTATTATAACCTGTTTTGCATGCCACATGATTTAATATTTTATTATCTTATCCAATGACATTCATACATTTTGAAGTGTCTCAATACTTTTTGGGGCCACTGTAGACCATCTTTCGTAAAGCAAGATGAGCTATCATAAATAAATAAGTGAGAATTCTCTGGTTCTGATGCATGCACTTTAAAAACACTTGATCGGAAAAAAGCAATCTGTCAACGTCAGCAAAAACAGACAGAAAACAAGCATAGAAGATCATTTTAAAAAGTCTCCTGGGAGAATATTAGCATAAAGAATACATCCACGAATAGTTTCTTTCTTCGTGAAAGAAAGTTTCAATTATCTCTGGCTGGTGTAACTGTTTGTTTTTGGTAAGTCACAAAATAGCACAATAAAGTCATTGTAGAATTTAAGTACCAAAACCTGCACACTTTAACACAATGGTCCTCAAATGATTTAATGTTGGACATCAACATCAAGTGGCCAACCATTGTTTTATGTACAAAAGCAAACAAAAAAAGTGGTTAAAATCTTTAAAAAATAAAATAAAAAAGGATTCATAATATCACAAACTGCATAGAGACACCTTCATCTTCTGAACAGCAACAATAAAATAAATGACAATTTTGCACAAACAATAGCCGAAGTGAGATTTAAAAGCCTAACATACGAAACAAACAATCTGCCAACTAATGCATTAAGCGCCTGAACATATGCATAAATTGCACAGCATAATTACATAATATATATTAATGATGTGTTTATTGCTGGTTTTGTGCTGTCTGTATAATTCACCTCAAAACGCAGTCAGGACAAACAATTTTTTATATCTTTATAAGCTTATATATTGTTTCATCTAATTATGCATGATAATATGGTTAGTTTAATTGTTTTTCCCCCCTGTGGTCCACGACTCTTTCATAATAGACCTACACCCATTATCAGGTCACAACCCACCACTGCTTTAGCTCAGTGCTCAAAGCCATATATCTGTCAAGTGCTGATTTATAAAACTGCTTAAAATCATCTCACTGTTCTTCCCTTGAAATGCATTTACAGCTGGTACGTCAGGAGTCACATTTTATACTCTTCATTGCATAACATCCGTTAGGATAAAAGCTTTTAGTGTTAAAAATCCACAGAGCATAAATTTATAGATGCACCATGGAACGGTAACCTGGTTATAGTCTATTATGCAATAGCTTCTTTTTTTTTTTTTACACATGATCTGTGACCATTATCAATCTCCACCATTTCCACTTCATTCACTTGTTAATTCGACACACTTACAGACAGCGTGAGCTAAATGAAATGCATGCTGGTATTTACATTGGGGCGTGATCACTGAAGAGTGAGAGGGGGAGATGTTATGACTTCTGAATGAGGGTCTTACTGGGGCTGCTCACACTAGTCGTTCTCCCAGCTCCCAAAATAGACTTTCTGCATTGCACCAGCGGGCCTTATCTCGTTGTCTGATGTTTATGTTATCTCTCTACGGGAGGATCTTTCTCCTTCTTTCAACGCTGCTTTACACATTTCATTTTCACAAACAGGGCTACAAGGATAGAGTCACATAGCAGTACCTGAAGTCTTAAAACAAAAACACTTCATAAACTGAAGCAGGGCAGCACAGAGGCCCTTAAAAGCATCATCACCGCAGGGTGATGTATTAGACTCTTAGTTCAGGGATGAAAGGTTCATAGGAGTCTATAAACTACTTCATGGTTTCTGTAAAGTTCCTAAGAGAAATACACAATGTGTGCTTTACAAAATCACCCATATCATCGCATATTCCTTAACAACTTCATTGCCGAAACAGCAAATGAATCTACAGTACAGACAGTATAAGCAATGTAGTTTGATTACAAAACAAATAACTCCTATGAACCTGATCTTTTTAGTGAATCTAACATGCAGTGCAACCAGAGTAGTATGATTTTTTTTAACAAATGTCTCTTGTGAACTGGTTCTTCTTTTAGTGAATCGAAAACACAGCACAAACAATGTAGTTCACATTGTCAAACATATGACTCTAAGGAGTCGGTTCTTTTAAGTGAATCAAACAGCTTACAATTAAAGGGTTAGTTAACCCTGTCATTAAGTACTCAACCTCATGTCGTTCCACACCCCTAAGACCTTCGTTCATCTTCAGAACACAAATTAAGATATTTTTAATAAAATCTGATGGCTCAGTGAGGCCTCCATTGACAGCAAGACAATTAACACTTTCAGATGCCCAGAAAGCTACTGAAGACGTATTTAAAACGTGACTACAGTGGTTCAACCTTAATGTTATGAAGCGACGAGAATACTTTTTATGCCCCAAAAAAAACAAAATAACTTTTATTCAACAATATCTAGTGATGGGAGATTTCAAAACACTGCTTCATGAAGCTTTGAAGCTTTACAAATCTTTTGTTTCGAATCAGTGATTTGGACCATGTATCAAACTGCCAAAGTCACGTGATTTCAGTAAACGAGGCTTCGTCACGTCGTAAGTGTTTTGAAATTTCAATGGTTCACCACTGGGGGGCACGCTTCGAACCACTAATTCGAAACAAAAGATTCGTAAAGCATAACATTAAGGTTGAACCACTGTAGTCACATGAACTGTTTTAAATATGTCTTTAGTAGCTTTCTGGGCATCTGAAAGTGTTAATTATCTTGCTGACAATGGAGGCCTCACTGAGCCATCACATTTGATCAAAAATATCTTAATTTGTGTTCCGAAGATGAACGAAGGTCTTACGGGTGTGAAATGACATAAGGGTGAGTAATTAATGACAGAATTTTCATTTTTGGGTGAACTAACGCTTTAAGCATGGTTGTTCACATGACAATATGTAGAGTCATTAAAAGAACCATAAAGGAACAGGAATCATGAGGAATTGGAACCAGAACCATTAAATTCTTCATGATTCCCATCCCTAAATGAGTCTAATTTACATTATAAAGGAGGTGTACTTGCACTGAATGATAATTATTTCACTGAAATACTGATGACACAATACTATTTGTCTTGCACTTCTGTTGTTCAGGAACAGAAACATAAAATGTTTTCTTATAATTGATTACAGGTGTTCAGCTTGACTCATTTATAAAAATAACCACATTTACATATGCACAGGAAACCCAAGTATGTTTTAACCTGTAATGACAGTTATGAGCTGTAAAACAAGGCACAATCTAATGTTGTTAATGAAATTCATGTAAATGAGCTCTTGAGTAAATAACATGAAACATAACCTGTCTTCAAAAGTTATAACCCAATTTATGTGCCTGAAAGAGGCAGCAGCCGAATATCTTTGTTATATTGCAGGCGCTAATGAATTACTCACGTCCAGAGACTAATTTGCATAATTCCAATTCTCACCCAAAGGCATTATGTTGGCTTTTTTATGATTCCTGAATTCTATTACTGTTGTGAAAACAAAACCCAACTCTGTAAAGAAGATAGGTGATGGTAAAATAAATTCAAAAGGGCCAGTGGAAAGAAAGGGAAGATAATATCGCGGTTATCAATGTCATACGAGCCTCGCCTGCTATCTGTCCTCAGGACTGTGTAATTACTGTCACAATGTAATTAACCTTCACCTCGTCTTGATGGATACTTTGGTGCTCGCAGCATATTGCCGCCGACAATGCAAGCAAGTGTACAACCATGTCCGATAACGGTCTGGGAGATGATTTGGTGAAGCACAGGTGGCATTTAAATGTCATGGGTCAAAATGCTACATGAGTAAAAAATAAAGCATCATCCTAATATCAAAGAAAAGAATTGGAACCAAAGAAGACAAAGGAGAAAAAGAGGCTTTTATTTACACAAAAAAATCTCTCTATATATATTAAAATGCAAATAAACATTTACATTTAAAAGGTGGAAGGAAGGTACATAAGCAAAGTATGCTTTTTGAAAAAAAGAAAAGAAAAATATATCCAGCAATGGCTCTAGGAAATTATTGTTCTCATCACTGCGGAGGTGGAATAATTCAAATATTTCAAATGCTCTTACTGAGAAAATGTTTAGCCAGGCCTCCATTTATTATGCTGTTTATCACAACTGCTATTTATTTTTGTGTCCTACAGTAAAATGACAGAATTTATCCCGCAAGGAGTTTAACAATTAATGCCATTCAGCGCTGGTTCGCATTTTTCAAATCATCCCTATGTGCACAACCAAACCTGAGATACCATGACACCATTGTATCCCCCTCCTTACGGGTGGCTCTGTTTGGAAACAAATGTGGAACCCACATGTTTGCTGCTCGACACCCTGGAAACAAGCCCTCTGGTGCTGGTGATGAAGAGTCCACCAATAAGTCTTTCATCAGATTGTCACTTTATCTCACCTCAGTCTATCAGTCCCATTTATTCCAATTCATTAGCTATAATCGCACTGAATGACCCTTTATTGAGTTTCTCGCCTCCAGCACCCACAGCAGGAAAAAAAGGGAAAATTGTGGGTATCTTCTGGAAAGCCCAAAAACAGAAGTGATATAAATAGCAGAAGGAGCAGAATTATGTAATAAAAGAGAGACAAAGAGATGGGGTGTCAAAACAGGAGAGAAGAGTCCAAACTCTTGCTCATTGTTATTCGTGCTGATACGACTCTTGCTATCTGTAACCATCAACTTACGGAATGTAGCTGTGTTAAAAGAGAACTTAGTATTTTAATTATGTTTTCCATTTATTATTGATTTCTTTTTACATTAATAAAGGTCATACAATGCTATTGCTTCTACTCTGCAAAATGTGATGTGGTAACTGAGAGGACATCATCTAAAAACACAGGGGAATTGAGTCGTGATGTAGGGCTCGGTGAATGTAAAATCTGCATTAACAGGAAACATGAAAAGCATACCATATAATGCCAGCTCATACTAGAGCGTTAGCTGTGAGGAAGACCCTGGTAGACGAGGAGAGCGATGAATAATTCAGTACGTGCCTCACATAGATCCTCGTGGCCGTTGTGAATAAGCTGTTTTGTAACTTAGGCTGGGTGGGATGTGAAGAGAGATTTATTATTGATCCCTTCCGTGCACACAGGTGCTTTAATTGGCTGGAAAGTATAAAGCTTTCTCTCTTTCTTTCTTAAAAAAATCATCCATAATACCTGCCTTATTAAAAAATGTCCCTAATACTTATTAACCCTTAAAGACCTAGAGCATTTTTGGGGCTCCTGACTCGCCTGCACTTTTCTCTGGTTTTCTAACCCATTCTAGTAGTCAGCATCAAGTACCATATATCATTTTAAACAGGACAACTTGAAGGTTCAGTTTAGCTCATTTAAAGTGCCAATTTTACATTTATTTTATCTGAGAATGGATAAAATTCCCAGAATTTCAAAAAAGACACCAGCAAAAATCTAGTGTTTTTTACTGTAAACTCACACAAAACCTCATGAAGTTTGATTTTTTTTCTTTTAAAAAGTTATATTTGGATGCTTTAAACATTCAGATGAAATTTTGTATAAATTTAACAATCTCTAAGCAAGTTATAGCCATTTGTTACAATATTACTCTAGATAAAACTACAATATTACTCTTTAGGGAAAAACAGGTGTACTTTATTTATTGATAATGTGTGTCCAAAAAAGACCAGGGAGTAAAATAAATACAAAAAAATGTTATACAACAGACACCTAAAGAAAAAGTGACTTATTAGAGAAATATATTTTCAATCTGAACATGAATAAAAAGAAATAGTGTTGCAAGTAATAAAAACAATTATGAAAATTGTCTTGTGCAACGAAAATAAAAACAGGTTTACACGCGCACGCAAATTCTTTTTTTTATGCTTATTCATACTTCCAAAGAAACATGATAGTATTGTGGTTCAAATGACCAAAACCTATGCTTATTGGCTGAGATGATGATGGTTTGAACCAATCTGGGCATAGGAGGCGGAACTAGGCATCAATAATCGTTCCTGTTTGGCTTAGAGGAACAAACCACATATGCATTGCCTTAACTAATCAATGCTGCAGATTTTGATGACGTAACCAGTCTCACCACGGAGCCTATGAATGTCAGAATGAGATATGTGATATCACTGGAAAGGTTAGAATCTCCTCTTTATGGTACATTTTAAAGATTGGATTAGCGGTTTTTGAGGATTAACAAGTATAAACCATAATAAATATTAGTATGAAAACAAATATAAATTGATATAAAATATATTTTAAATGCACATATTTATTAATAAATACATTTATAAATACATCAAATACATATTATATTATATATATATATATATATATATATATATATATATATATATATATACACATACACACACACACACACGCTTTTAATACACATTTAATACACATCATTGTTTAAAAAAAAAATGACTGAGCATCACAACTGTTAATAACAAGAAATGTTTCTTAAGTACCAATTCAGCATATTAGAATTAAGTATCGTGTGACAATGAAGACTGGAGTAATGATGCTAAAAAAATTTTAAAAAATATCACAGGAATAAATTACATTTCATAATGTATTCAAAAAGAAAAGTTTTTAAATTGTAATAATTTCAAAATACTGTATTCAAAATATTTTTTAGACTTTCAAAAATAATAAATAATCTTACTGACCTCAAACTTTTGAATGTGTATTTATAAATATATATTCTGAGGTGCATACATTTATAATATACTTACTACATACTATTCTTGCAAATTTTTTTTGCAATTTTTCTGTTGATGTGACATTTTTGCTAAAAAGTGTAAGAAATACAACCAGAACACATTACACTATGCAATGCAGATAACTGATAACTGATAACTGAATGCCAACCCTTGCCGTAATGTTATGTGACAATGGTGTGTGTCTGTGTAGTATTCTACAGTTTAATATATTTATCGTTACATACAGCATACTGGATTGCATTGTCCAATAAGCAATTTGCTAATATTCCATTCTATCTTTTAAAGGGTTAAGTTCACCCAAAAATTTCTCACCCTCACGTAAAACTTCGGAACACAAATGAAGATCTTTTTGATTAAATCTGAGAGCTTTCTGTCGCTTTGAAAGCTACGCAACTGACACGTTGGCGCTTCAAAAAGTTCATAAAGAGATCATAAAATTAATTGAGTGGTTTAGTCTAAATTTCAAAAGATCTTACAGGTTTGGAACAACATGAGGGTAGGTAATTAATGACAGAATTTTCATTTTTGGGTGAACTAACCTCTTAACACTTCAGCAAGCAGCAATTCAATGCACAGCTATTAAACCAAGGAGGTGCACAGGGCTCATTTCTGCTCCAAATGATTGGAAATAGCATCAGTCAGGGGATTTCACCAAGTGTACAGTGACATTATACAGTGTAACGGGTACAATTAGCACAGTGCTTATGGGCTGCAAAGGTGATAAGTGGCTTTCTTTCTCTCTCTCACCCAGTTACTATCATCACCTCTGTCAAACAGCCCTGATCACCAACTACTCTAAAGATGACTGCTTATTCTCTCATCTGCTCTCAAAAATTAGATTAAGAACCAAATTTAAGTAGAATTTCTTTGCCACTACTGCCACTAAATGGAATTGTAAATACCAAACAGACAGTCCCGCCCCAAACTCATGCCATTGGTTGTGCCAATGTTGCTGTGTCAAGCTGCTCAATAAAACAATATTTTGATATACAACACCAACGTGCCACAGCATTTACACCTGAAAAACTGTCAGAGTTCAGAACAACTTAAGCTCATCATCAACACTTGTGGCATAATGTTGGTTCGATTCAAGGACAATTTTTGCAAATTCAGAACAAGTGATTCAGTTTGATTAATGATTTGATTATGCATTTTTAAGTGCACTCATAGGATTATTTAAATGCTTCCCCTAATGTTTCTCAAGGTAGGGTGCAAATAACACCGCAACCTTCAAGGGGATCAGAGAGTTGGAGCAACAACAACAACAAAAAAATAATCTAGTGAAAGGCAGTAAAACATGCCACACAATGTCTCTATTAATCTGCCCATGCAACAATAGAATGTTTATATATTTTATATGTTTATATGAATCGTGATTCATTCGATTCTTAGCACCTTAAATCGATTACTGAGAGAAACAAACGATTCAAAAATGCATGTTTCAAGCTTAACGCATTGACAGGATTTGTAATCGATGCATCGAGAAAACAAATCGTTAAATTACTCATATCACCTTTACAAAAATCAAACAGTGAGAGGAAAGAAAAGGAGCAGAATAAAAGTTCAAGAAGAGAGAGAATGATGCAGTGGAGTGTGAGGAGAAAACGGAGGTGGGAAAGGGCCACCGCATACCCAATATAGCTGCAAGGCCATTAAAACAGACCACACTCTATGCCGTGACAGACTAGCGGACACCAGGTGCATTAACGACAGCACACAAACAGCACACTCTGATTAAATAATGCAACTGGTTCTAACCATGCACTCGTTGCATAGAAGTGAGTGCTGAAGAGGCAGATGAGAGACTCGCTCTTCGCTGAGAAAGCAGCGTTGTCAAAGGAGAACATTCAGCGGCTGTTGACTATCGATCTGTTGATCTTTCATGCACTGAACCCTCGCACCTCAGTACTCTGCGTGCAGAACTATGCTGAATCACTGCCTTTATGAGGATATTTTTACCGCAGCATGATTAACATCTTCCAACTACACATTAAAACACTGCAAAGCTAAAAACGCCTCATAATGAAAACATCTGCCGTGCACTGTGCAACATTTAAGATGTGCCTGTATAAAAGCCTGCATATAACGTTTTAAACATGTTCCATGACTATAAAGCATCTGCCAATTTCTGTTTACCACCCAATGCAAACGGAAATATTAAAAAGACTAAACCACTGACGAACTCAGAGGTGAATTTGCTAAACGGTTGTGCTAATAATGCTAGATTACGGCAATAATTTAATCCATTAAGAGCACTATTTATTGAAGAGCACTTTCCCACCTCTATTACAGGAACTTTTTCATCTTAACTGTTCAATTAACTCATCAGCTATTTCTAAAAATCAATAGTTATCCAAATGTCATTCTGTACATAATTATGTAGTGAATGAAAATTCTGTCATCATTTCCTCACCCCTATGTTGTTCCAAACCTGTTGAACACAAAAGATGATATTTTGAAGAATGTTGGTCAAAGACTATAGAATAACACAAGACGTGTCACTCGTATTGTTTTGAATGGGAGAAAGTGCAATGCGCAATATGGCGGAATAAGTCCCGCCTTCTAAATAAGAGCCAATCACCGATTGGTAAAGTCATAGAGTCACTGCAGCGGCCGTTAGAAGCTCTGGTTCCTATAGAAACAGTCAGACGCGTGCCTCCGAAATGAGACCCAAGAGACGCACACTTTAGACTGCGCATTAGCTTGATCCAGCCTAAAAAAAGAGCATTTAGAAACAAAATTTATGAGATGAATGTTGTCGGATTTCATTGGCGATTTCAAATATGAAATTTAATTGAAAGCATGGCAAACAGCTTTGGAGAATTTGATGTTTCCCCATTCAAAAAGATAGGAGCTGCACTTGCATGCCCGAGAGGCGTTTCAAAGATGGTTGCCAGGGACTTTGATGTTGGTAACCAAACAGTTGACGGTAGCCATTAACTTCTATAGTATTTTTTTCCTACTATGGAATTCAATGGCTACCGTCAACTGTCTGTTTACTAACATTCTTCAAAATATCTTCTTTCTAGTTCAACAGAAGAAAGAAATTCATACAGGTCTGGAACAACATAAGGGTGAGTAAATGATGACAGAATTTTCATTTTTAGGTGAACTACACCTTTAATTCATTTAAGCATCACAACATTGATTTGACATTGAAAAAAAAAAAGCATTACTTGATTACAAACTATTGATTTTAGATGAATAAAAAATACAAAAATAATAATGGACTTTTCAGTAATAGCCATAATTGTAACGTCAATGCATCCCTATATGCTTGTGTACATTTACTAGCATTTTCACAAATTAGATTATAATAATAGTTAATAGTTTCTCATTAGCACACAAAAAAGCATGTGGCAGATATGAGGCTTTGTATGATATCAATGTAATAAGTAATTAAGGTAACACATGGTGTCATAAATATTGTAACCTTATAGGCCTGAAGATTCATACATAATACATTCCATCTCTATGGTGGGGTCTAAAAATAAGGCTCTTTCCAGGCAGTAATAATTCATTGTGGATTCTGTCTCTTTATGTTAAGAGACAGCTCTTTTCCAGAGTGACGGCCCCTGGTTTGAAAGGACAATACTGTTGGGGAACTATTCAAATGAGTGACATTTCCAGGAAGAAACAAATGCTGGAGTGGACGCACCAAGAAATGTCAAGCTTTGGTATTTTTGTTAATTGGACAAATTCTTCCTCTCTCCCTTGATCGACACACACACTGTGCCTGGCCTGGTGAGATCTCTTTGCACCTCTTGTAAACGTCTTTCACCACAGTCGTTTCGGCACATTTTCATGCAACAGCTGTGAGGACAGCTTTGTGCTATCGAACTGTGAAGATGGCATGGGGTATCTTCACAGGGACGACTGTTGAGAATGCCACAAGACTGCACAATAATTTGTTTACTCCTCGGTGGCTTTCATCCTGACTGCTGGCTAAGCTATATTTTTTCATTTTCTTGTTTGGATTTTGGGGCCTAGAATTTTCTCATGGTTTCCTGCCTCCTAGTGTGCTACAAAAAGCATCAGTGCTCGACATCAATGCTTGTGGATTTTTTGAAGGGGCAAATGAAAGAGTAACCTGATTAAAACTTCAGTGACAAAAAATAACAAGGGAAGCATTGAAACACAAGAATGATTCAGGTTTCATTACATTACGTGTAAACAGCAAGTGATAATGGATAGTGTATTTCTGGTAACAAAGTCACACTGTTGAGGCTCTTTGTGAGAGATTTTAGGAGAAAATCAAAACAAATGAGCATAACAGCACACATAAAGAAACTCACAGAAGAAACATACTGACGTAAAAATTCAAAATGTTTTTTTATTCATAACGTGTGACCAAGGGAGCTGTTTTGACGAATACTGTCACGATTGCAAATGTTACATTGATTTTATAGCTCAATAAACAAGTAGTTAATATTAAGTTACTTACATCGAAAATAGCTCCAAAGAAAGATCACAGCAGAACTATTGCGCATTCTCAACGCAACACTCAGCGGTGTTTTGTTACTAAATGATTTAGTGTTTTAAACTATTTGGTTGAATGAATGACAGTCTAAGCGCATGGTCTAAAGTGCACGGCGCAAATGTGTCCGAATCCACTTTTGGTAGTTTAAGGACGGGAAAAATGGTCGGCGTGCCCGGCGCATGATCTAAAAGGGTTGTCCCTATTCTCTTAATGAGTAATGGGTGTGTTTTGGGCGTAACGTGTATTAAACCAATCAGAGTCTCAGCTCTCATACCTTTAAAAGCCAGTTGCGCTCGCGCCACGGATTCGCTATTTACACGGATCTGCTTGTGTGCGAGGTTAAAAGCCGGATTCCACCAAAGCATTTTTATCTTTATGCACACAATAATAATTTTTTACATTGTAATCCTGTTATTTTTAATATTTGGCAGGTTTGTGTGCTGCTGCACATCCCTGTGTGTGTATAAGCAGAGTGTACGTGTGTTGTGCACCAGCATATAGGCGCATATTACTAACACGCTCTTTAAATAACAAAACAAATATTGCGGCATTGACTTTAGACCAGGTTTCAGTGCATTTGCTATTTAAACAATGTGGCGCAGGACGTGAAAATGATAACTGTTGGGCCGAAACTAGCAAAAAACACTGGTGCCGCATTGCGCCAGGTGTATGATAGGGCCCAATGACGCACTCATTAAGTGATGTGATGCCACCTACTGGCAGTCCAACATTTCTTATTTGTATATTCATAAATTTATTTAAAACATTAATCTCATAACATTATTTATTGCAGTTATAATTTTGCAGTGTAAATTATTTCATTTGATTGGTAACAGCCCTATAGTGTCTTATTATTATAATTTAATTTATTGATCAAATGTAAGAATTTGAAATGAAAGATGACGCATACATTTCATAAATAAGGTAAAATAAGGTAAAAAAATAAGGTCAAAATAATATGCAGAAATACAAAAATTTGATTTTAGTATGTAAAAGCTGACAGAATTCTGATAGCACTATTGCTTCAGAATAAATTGTTTAAATTGATCAAAATTGGCAATAAAGACATTTATAATGTTACAAAAAAAAATCTATTTCCAAATAAATGCTGTTCTTTTGATCTTTCTATTCATCAAAAGAATCCTTTTTCAAATAAGAAATATCAGTTTCCACAAAAATATGAAGCAGCACAATTGATTTCAACATTGGTAAGAAGAAGAGAAGTTTCTTGAGCACCTAATCAACACATTAAAATGATTTCTGAAGGATCATGTGACACTGAAGACTGAATGATGCTGAAAATTCAGCTTTTCCATCACAGGAATAAACTACATTTTTAAATATATTAAAAAAGAAAACCGTTATTTTAAATAATAATAATATTTCACAGTTTTACTCTTTTACAGTGATTTGGATCAGGAAGCCATGGTGAGCATAAGAAACTTCTTTTAAAAAAATGAAAAAATATATTTAATATTGGCCATTTGTCAACATTGACAAGAATGTAAAAATATCTGTGCATCCCTGTAAAACAGCTGTCCAACATACATGTAGGCTCAGGCTGACTCAAGTTGTTTTTTCCCTCAGCAATGTTTTTTTCAGCATAAAGAAAAGTCTGAATCTATGGTATTACTCTCACTGAACGGTCAATATTGATTTTCAACCATATGCAAACATTAATTTTTCCTCTCTCTGTCTTTCTCTCTCTATACATCAAACTCCCTCTCTGCACAGACCTTCTTACGAATGATAAATGCCCTCCATAAGCACTAACAGCACTCTTGGGGCTGCAGTCTGGCCCTCTGTTACACTAAACACAGTAATTCAATGTCTTCTGAATGTCTGCCAGGGCCAATTACAAATCTCAGGAATCCAGAACACGTCTGCCACCAACAGCACACAAACAAACAGGCAAATTCACACTCACACAGTCAAAAAATGCAGTCAGTGTAAGACTTTCATATAGTCTACTATGCAGTAACTCACACTGACCACTAGGCTTCCCAACTCATAAAACAAGGCGGTTTGGATAATTAGGCTGAAAATATTCTATAAATATGCATTAAACATTTTTCTAATTAAGCAATCTATCAGACAGCACATCTAATATTGGGTTACATCCATTTCTGATGGCATTAAACAGAAAAAAATACTATTTATTAATAAATTGTTATTAATATTAAATTTAAAAGCAATTATGTCAAGTGAATGCAAGGCTCTACCCCCTAGCCCACTAACAAAAATTAAATTGCAAAAGGAAAATCATTTTTTCTTTTCTCTATCCATTTATTCCTCATTTCCTCTCTTACTTTCATCTGGTCTTTCTGTCTTGTGTCTTCTGTTAATTCCTGGGCTCTGCAAGATCAGTTTAGAGTTCAAAGCAAACAAAGACATAATTCAAAGTCAAACCATCCCTTACGCAACAGAAATTCATTTTCCTCTAAAAACATTTACTAATTTACTCTGCTGAACACAGCCATAGTGCATAAAGGTAAAGATAGTAATACTAATCCAGCATGCTTAAATGAGATCTTGCAGTTTCTGTGGGTAGCCACGAAAAATACTTCATCACAGCTAAAAATAGCCAGATGGTATATTTTGTCCGTTATTTCCGTGCATCATTACTTTGTTTTGATTCGATCTGCAATTAAATCAAGCACTCTGGGATTATGAGCACTGTTGCTGCTCACCATGGAAACCAGAGTTAATTCAATATGTGAAGGTTGCTTAAGTCAGTGCAACACTTCTACAATGCACATAGCAACACCAGACTGATGGCAGGGTGATGCAAGTCTGTTATCTGTAACCAGTAATCTGTGAAGAGGGGGGAAAAAGAAAATGAATCAAGGTGATATCCATTCTCTACTGTGATGGCAGGCCCACTGCAAACAGGTCTAAATGAATTTCTATAAATAGACTTCCTGAGAAAAGAGGGGTCTTGGACCTCTCCTATAATGATATACTGGTGCTAGGAGAGGGGCAACAATTATTTCTGAGCATATTTGTATTGTTCCAAATGTTTGCCATAGTTTTGGAATGTAATATAAAAAGGACTAGAGAGACTAGACTCTTAAATTAGGGTTAATTTTAGAGATGCACCGATCGATCGGCCAGGGATCGGAATCGGCCGATTTCCCTCATGATTCCGAGCCGATCCGTTTTGTTACCAGCAGCACAGGCAATAACGTCAGCTGCGCGTTCACGCTCTCTACTCTGTCACGGTGAGGTGACAAACACCCGTGAGGGCGCCTCCTCTCACTCGTCTCATTCGTTCCGGTTAAATAGTGCTTGTATTGCGCATAATTTTAGTCATTCCCGCAGGTTTCGCGCTCACACTAAAAGCGCGCGCACCACTGATCTATCAGTATAGGTGGAGCGGGCAAGCCACGCTCAGTCTCAAACAGAGACAGAAGTCAAACAGAGTCACAAGTACCAAAATGAGTGGCTTACTGCGTTTAAACTGTCAAATACATACAAAAGTATGTTAAAACCAGCGGCACAGACAATCTTGCCGATTATTCAGATAAACACAGTCAGTTCTGAATCGTTAAATAGCTAAGAAAGTGAACCCATGTTGTGTGTATTGGGTCCGTTCAACACCCTTTATTCTATTGCATTTATTTGAGCTGTTTATATTTTTTTACTTTTTACTTGTTTTTTTTGTTTTTTTAAATAAAACTTTGCATTGGAGAAAAGTAGATTTTTGTTTGTAAATGTTGTCAATTATAGTTCTTAGAAAGAAAATCGGAAACGGCAAAAATTGGTATCGGCAGATCACACTAACAAAAAATCGGAAATCGGAATCGGCCAAGAAAATTGCAATTGGTGCATCTCTACTTAATTTACATTACATTAGGTCTTTTTAAGTCTATATGTCAAGTTAACATTTTATTATATGCAAAGACATCAAAATCAAACAACTCGGGCCCAAAACACACTCAACCCAAATACTGGAATGCAACCGACTTTAGTTAAAGGGAAGGGTCTAATGCAATTTTTATGCATTTTGACTTATTTACACTGTTAAAGAGTTGCATTCTCATGCTAAACATGGCCAAAGTTTCATCAGAGCGAGAACAAGAGCATGCCCATCAAAGCGCTTCGTTCGGGTTACAGAAGCCGAGAGATTTTTTAAACAGTGTCACCAAAAGAAGTGTGTTTTTGGTTGTGCGGAAAAGATAACCTTTATCAGCTTCCCAAAGAACCCAGCGTTAAGGGAACAGTGGATGCAGTTTGTTTTTCCGGGGCAGCAACAGAGTTGTGCACATATGTTTGTTTGTTCCCGGAATTTCGGTGACGAATGTTTTGTAAACAAGTCCCAGTTTGACGCTGGATTTGCAGATCACAGGCGGTGAGTAAAACTGCATCAAGTGTCTGTGTTTTGTTGGCAATCGGCACACAATATAATGTAAACAACACAAACGTTGTTGTTCCCTTTTTATTTATAATGATGTTGCAGCTTGCAGACAATTGCTATGCAAAAGCTGCATGTGCTCGTGACTCCTCCAGGAGTTTTTTGGGAAAGAGTCGGTACAGTGTATCTATCTTTTATAAATATGATAAAACTAAAGACTTTTCGGAGATATGAAGGATTCTATACTACTCAAGATTATATGTACTCAAGATTAACATGAGATTTGTGGAAACTGTGTGTGTTATGTAACCTTTAAGCACTGAATTCTAAACACTGCCACAAGGGGCACCAAAATATTCATCAAAAAGCACAAAACACAAAAAGGATATATTAAAATGAAGCACTTGGCTTCGGCAGGCATGTATTATGATACTAAGCGGGGCAGCCAGTCTCGGAGCCCTCCCCAGCTCTGGCACCCTACAAATTTCCAATGTAAATCTGTGGTGAAAAACAGAACTGCACCGCGTTCCAATGGAACCATTTTCACGTTAGCTTATGTAAACCTCGCTCCAGATCAAGATAATAACAGTCCACTTCAGCTATGTGTCTGCATCAGGTCATTAACTAGTTGGCATGTCTGTTCTTCCTATGTGGAGTAGCATGTCAAATTAATGAAAGTATAAATCCTTTAGTTTAAACGTGCTCATGTGAATAGCTTTTATATACAGTAGTTTTGTTGTGTTTGTTTTATGTTTTTCTGAGAATAGACATTACTTTTTTTTCCTCACTGGAATTCCTACATAACTTGCAATATTCTAAAACAACATTTAGACGCAATAAAAACTACATTAAGATAATTCAAAGATGGCATTCTATGTAGGGGGACCACCTGGCTACTGATCTGTTGCAGGACAGTAGATGTGATTTTGCGGGACAATGCAAGACAGATAAATTTACAATTATTATGCTATGTAAATATTGATTTACATTTGTTTGCAAACATGGCATATGCGCCGATTAATGTTTCTGCCAGTGGGTGCCCACACTATAATTTTTGCGCTTATGGCAACATCAAATGCTGGAGAGAAGACAATTCTAGATTCATGAGCATGCACATGTGATATCTAATCGAGAGCGCGTCCAGTTTTGTGCAAGTAGGGAATCCGCCTGTGAGCGGAGAGAATCCTGTTCGCGCATTTGATGCGCTCTCATGTACAATAATGTGCTCTCGACATTTTTCATTATAATAATGCATTAAATTAACTATTAATGTGAGAAGAAAGTCATCAACACATTCGCAATCAATCATTCGAAAGTCGCAATCAATTTTTTATTGGTTAAAACGAGTGGAGAATATCTCGTGTTTTTTCGTAGGTGCTTGACCATTTGGCTTGAGGATCGCCGCATGTTCGTTGGAAATATTTAGCATCAGGGTGGATGATTACATGCTTTAAAATCATCAATTTCTTGAGGTTCTTATCCATTATTTGAGATAAAATCCTTGCTGGTGTAGTTGTGTTTACCGACTTTGATGAGGCCCACTTAGCTATTCCTTCGCGCTGTCCACTCAGTTGTCATCAGCGGGAGAACCTCTCTCTACGATTGCATTGGTTGGTTATTTTCACAGCTAGAATATGACAGCTGTATAAATAGATTTTTAAATGCCAGTCACAGTTTTTATTATATTTCTTACTGTGGTATTGTATTTTCAGGGATGAAAAAAATTACAGACATAAATGAAATGCGGGACACTCCTTAAGTCTTGCGGGACACGGGACAAAGCTCTCAATTTCGGGACTGTCCCGCAAAATGCGGGACGGGTGATCACCCTAATTCTATGCTTTTGTTGTGTGTAGTAAAGTCTGTCTGATGTGTTCAGCGATTAGAATATAAAGCTTACAAAATGTTTATCATAAACTAGCGCTAAGACCCAGAATCTGCCCTACCTAAATTTATGGCCATGAGACGCTACTGGTTTTGCAAAGTTTTAAAGTCACCACGAAATCAAAATGGGTGATTCTTATTTTATATGGAATATTGCAGTATTTTATTATAAGCGATTTATCCGTATACATCATTATTTTTTTAATTCATGTGCCCTCAAATTCCTCTACCACTTGCAGTAACTTCCCTTCTCTGATGACGTGTTTTCTGGCGTGAGGGCGGGACAACCTGTCACTCACATGACATCACACCAAAAGCAAACCACAACTATCCAATCAATTCCCAACAGACAAAACCAAATCCTGCAACAAAATTTTTTTTTCTGGTTTAAAAAGCCATTTTGCTAGGATATATGTCACAACTGGGAAGAAAAGACTATTACAACTTCTGTTTCATGCTGACTTAAGTGCCAAGGACACTCAATATGTGAAGATATATTCAAATATAAAGGCAGCTATTTATTTAGTTTTGATATTTATTCATACTGTGTGAAAAAAAAAATGGTAAGTGTTATATTGCAAAGACAACATGTTATTTACAAACTAACTGGAATTTATTTAGTCATTGTACTAAAGCCTCAAGAAATGAGGCTTTCCATATAAATTTCCATATAATACTAATCAAAAAGATTTTTTACGCATTTTTTTCTCTGATATTTTCCATATACCACACTTTTAAAAACCCTGGTCTAGACAAAGTTCTTCCTACAGTACATATGCTACTTTGGCCGCAGTTGTGACATGTCATTACAATGTGTCACATTTTATGTTAACAAGAAAAATATATTTTCTAAATGCTAACATTCTACAATTTTCAAGATATCGACATTCTTTGCAGTTGCAGTCTTTCTCTTGGTACCTGGTGAAGCATCACCAAAGCATCCTGAAGTTCTGAAATAAAGTACAGCAAATATAGTTGTGATCTGGATCCCATTTACAGCATTAATCTCGATCCATTTCCCAACTAACCACTGAATAAGAAAACCACAAGTGTCGACCACGTGTACCTCAAGGCAATGGAGCCATTGCTCAGTTTTGACATAAATCTAAGGTGGTGAGCAGGCAGGTAGTCGTAAAGAAGCTGTGATTTGTCAGCGCAAAGGTTATTCTGTCACCCCTCCCTCCTCCAAAAACACATAAGGGAACAGACAGGTTGACGTTAATGTTGTCTTTATTCTCCCTAGATTAGAGTGTCAGTCCGGCAGGAGCAGAAATAAATAACCCACAGCACTAATGTGGGGGGCTAATTCTGTGTGTGCAGAGGCGGAGGTAATGCAGCACCAGACATTTATCAGCTATTCTGAGACAAGAACCGAAAAAGACTTGGCAGAGTTGGCAGAGGGCACAAGCTCTTTACGGACAATTTCAGCTGATTTCAGCCTTAAACCATAGGTTGAGTGGGAAAACAAAAGGGCACTGGGATAAGAAATGACATTATATGGCATCTAACAACCTGGGTTTATCTGGAAAAATGTAAAACGCAAGTGTAGTAACTTTGCATGATGGACGGGGGGCTTTGTTAGATGTCTGCATGCATTATTGTGAATGAACATCCCCATCAGTATGGAGAGCAGTCAATCAGATCCATGAGCGTCATGCAGCCTTCATATTTTAATCAGGCAATTAGGCAGCCAGCTAAACTCTTCCATGCTCTCATGAGTTGAGGAGGTGCACATCAATTCTTCCCCTGTGAGTGATCCATGCTTTTCTGCGTTTATTATCCAATATGGTGAAAAACACTCCACTTACAAACATTCATGCACACATACAAGACAAAAAGCTATATTAGTGAAGACCTCTCATGGGAGCAATGGTTTTCATATAGATATATTATGATATCATACACTACAATACACATTTGCCGAATTCGATTCTGATCCTAATTCACAAGCTCTTGATTCAATTATTATTTTGATTTGATTTGAATTAATTACAATTCATTTGGCACTTTTTTAGTTACAATGTCCACAACATGCCCCAAATTACGTAGTTAAACTGCAAAGAGTTAATTCAGTCAAGGATTCGACGTCAGATGTGTAAAAACAGTGATTCCTGAGTTCATGAGACTTATTCATTAAAAGGATTGGAAAAGTGAGTCGAACAGCACTGATTCACTAAAAATAATCAGTTCATAAGAGTTATTTGATTCGTAATAGGACTGCACTAGAAGGACAAGATGATAGAAATATGTGTCTTTTTGGTCTAGTTTTATCTGATAACATTTCATTCGTACTGTAAACAGAAAAAATATTCACAAGCTTAGGGGGTGCGAAATCACTGAAAACAAACAGCCGATCTTGGGATTTTAAGAATTTACATTGAGATATGAGTTCAAATAAAGATCAAGATTAATGGGAAAATCTATATTTTACCCAGCTCTGAATAATGATATCTGCTATATCACTAAATGGCTAAGCCTAACCCTCACAGAAATCTGCTGACATTGTTAAATCTTACAACATCAACAGGGTGATATATGTTTCACAAAATTTGTGAAGAAACATCTGACCTTCACAAAAGTACAGCCAAATATGTAAACACTAAAGCACACTGCAATGATTACATATGCAAAAACCCAAACCAGGTGAAGTAAAGCAAATAGTACATAACTGGTTATTCAATACAGTCAATATAATGGGATAACAGCACATATGCTGCCAAACGGTCTCTACATACATCTCTACAAAAGGTCATGATTTAGGTGAGAAGTCCTAAAGAAACGTGAACCTGTCTCAATTACCAGCATCTCTTTTTTTGTTCTTGGCAAACCCTGCTTCCTCCGCTTGTCTTTCCTCTTAACTATGGCGCTAATGACATTTGTCTCAGTAGATACTGTACACTGTAATAATAAGAGCAAAATGCTACAGAAGTGCCACTCAGTTTGACTGAACTAGGTATACCATTTATATTCATCTGAATAATCGAATAGCTCTTATTAAAAAATGACCTCTGCATCAGAACAGACAGACAGGCTGCTCTTTTCTTTTAGACTTTCTGAATGCCATAATACTTACCAAGAAATGCTGTTAATCTGTGCAGGTAAACATGAACTAATATTCAAAAGTAAGTTTGATAACACTTTCTCTAAAGACTGTGTATATACTGTAATACAACAACTTGGCTCCTGCAGTGGTTATTTATTTGCTTGACCAATGGCAGACAGGGGGCGTGTTTCAAAAACGTGCATATCCAGTAGGTGGTGCTAGCGGTGCAGAAATTTCACTTTTCATCATACATACACAGAAATATATACATATATATATATATATATATATATATATATATATAATTTTTTTAATTAAAAATGTATTTAATTTATTCACTATTCAAAATTCATAAACTTTTATTACTATTGTAAGACATAAATCTTAAAGGGTTAGTTCAAACTGCCAAAGTCATGACCCACAGTGGTGAACCATTGAAATTTCGAAACACTTATGACATAAAGCCTTGTTTACTTAAATCACGTGACTTTGGCAGTTTGATATGCGCTCCGAACCACTGATTCGAAACAAAAGATTCATAAAGCTTCGAAGCTTCATAAAGCAGTGTTTTGAAATCGTCCATCACTAGATATTGTTGAATAAAGTCATTATTTAGTTTTTTTGGCGCACAAAAAGTATTCTCGTCACCTCATAACATTAAGGTTGAACCGCTGTAGTCACATGAACTGTTTTAAATACGTCTTCAGTAGCTTTCTGGGCATTGAAAGTGTTAATTGTCTTGCTGGCAATGCAGGCCTCACCGAGCCAACAGATTTTATGAAAAATATCTTAATTTGTGTTCCAATGATGAACAAAGGTCTTTCGGGTGTGAAACGACATGAAGGTGAGTAATTAATGACAGAATTTTCATTTTTGGGTGAACTAACCCTTTAATGCTTTAGAATATCAAGGCATTTAAAATGCATTACAGGCTTCATGGAAAGGGAGCATTTCTAAAAACTTTTCTTTGTCTGAAAATGTCTGGATCATTATATTATCTAACTTAATTATCTAAATTATTTTATCTGCGGTTTTAACTACAATAGTTTCTCCAACTGACAGAGCATATGGACAAGTATCATTTGTATATTCTCTATGGTTGCAAATAAAGGAAAAAAAGGATCAATCTCTAAACATTTCCAGGAATGAGCCTTTGAGTGTTTTCAGAAGAAATCGAACGGTTGAAGTGGAAGATATATTGCATTCAAAATGTCATCCACCACATAGCGAGCACTCAGAGAAGGGAGAGAGTGCTGCCTAATATATGACACAGCACGTACTGCGGCGGCGGGCACAGGTCTCATCTGCAGCACTGCTAGATTTTTCCTCTTCAATCGTTACCTGGTGCTCCTCACAATAAACTTCACTGAGCCCTGACTTTAATTTTATGGGATTCTCAAAGCACAGCTGCCCCCATCACTGTTTTTATTTTTCACCATGATTTATGGATTTATTTTTACACAGATATTTGTTTCAGTCACACAATGTTCTTTAAGGGTGCTTTCACATTAGTACTTTTGGTTCGATTGACGTCAGAGTTCGGTACGTTTGGATGATGTGAACACTGTCTTCTGAACTCGGGTGCGCACCCGCAAACCATACCCGAGTCCGCTTAAAAAGGGTGGTCTGGGGTGCGGTTCAAGTGAACTCCGGTACGGTTCGCTTCTGATATACAATGCAAATGTACCAAATTGCGGAAGTGAACCGCTATTGATGCTGTATTATTTGATAAAAATGTGTGTTTGTGTGTATTTCATTCACTTTCTCGACGAGCGTGACTGACGTGCTGCAAGCAGAGAGCTGTAGTGTAGCCTATCTAATTTCTGTTCGCCTTTAGCGTTCTACATTCGCGGCAGATAGACGCAAGTGCCGTTATGAACAAAACCAACGGTTAAAAAACAAAAATATAAAAGTGAGGAGAGCAACGTTATGCATTTTGCCACCTTCTCCTGCGCCATCGTAACTAAGCAACGGAGTAAACAGCTGCTGGTTTGATGACGCAAACGAACCGCGTGTTGGACCCAAATAATATAATATGAACACAGTCCAGTGGGGGCAGGGGGAGGGGGGAGCAATCAAACTCAGATTCGGTCCAGGCAATCGAACCAAGTGTGAAAGCACCCTAAATATAGTCATTATTTAATTCAATCATTTTACTATGGGTGCGGCATTGTTTAATCAACAAAAATATCATTTTAGTGCACATATTGTGAAAAAATATGGCACATACTGTGACATATTCCTAATTAGTGGCCATGAAAGTTCCATAATAGACCAAACTTTCAAAACCAAACATTTTTTATAAACATTTAATTTAAACATGTATCAAAGATTACAATTCATAAATGAAATAATAACATGAAAACTGTCCTTGTTTTAAAAAATCTGTTGATATACAGCCTAATGTTTTTCTCATCATATTTTCATCAACAGTTTTAATTAAAATAACGATCATTAAAGCTAAATTACATCACGATTTAATTTGTCATGTTTTCATTATTGTTAACAAAAAACATTTTTATCTGTAATTTCAAGATTAACAATAATAGGTCGTGTCCAAAACAATGATGCACTTATTGTATCTGCTGTCAGAAAACATTTTGAACTGCAAAAATTGAATATATTATTATTATTAAAATTAAGTCGTCTGTGTTCTGTATTCAATACATGTCCTGCAGAACCCTCTTCCAAAGGTCACAAAATTAATAACTGCAATGAAAGACTTTAAGTCCTCTCAAGAATATGGCTGAGTAGGTGTACTTCTAAGTATTACATCTGAAATGAGTGGAAAGTGGTCGGTAATGAGATGTAGAAAGCGAACTGAGAGCAAAGATGAGGGTATATTTGTATATTTATACAGTGCAGGGAAAGACTAAAATGTAATGTCTGTGCGAGGGATGACTAACAGGTTTCAAGTGCAGCGAGAAGCATGAAGATTGGACGATTAATCAATACCGGAGGCAAAGGATTCTCAGCGATTGCACATCCCACATGCACAGGGATGTCAGCACAGAGCACCAGCGAACTATTGAGAAAATGAAAGTGGATAAAAAGGAAAACGTTCTCAATCTGTTGGTTTGACATGTGATAGAATCCACAGGTTTCACCCAATACATGTGCTGAAGCATTTAAATACTGAATCTGACAAAGCACACAATGGTGATATTAGTTTTTACTTTGAAAAAGCTTTGTGTACATGTTTGTTGCTTAGGCTTGCATCTACAGCTGTACAGTTGTACAGTAATCTGACTTAGCATTTTCCAAGCATAGGCTCTGTAAAAGCGTTTTTAGAATAGTGGTAAATTAGAATCTCTAAAGAAAATTTCAAAAATGTAAAAAATGTAATGAAATATGGAAGAAGAAAACAAATACACACAATCTTTAAAAAAGCAAATCTCAGTGATTCATTTGAAGACATTAGATTTCACTCCTCACAGGACTCTTACGGTCATCTCTGAACGACACTAAATGTCACACTTTATACTGACACGGCCGTGACTCCCAGAGCTTCGCTTTTTAGAGTTGGATAGCAAGCTGGATGTGGGAGGACTGTGGGCAAGTTTGTTTTATTTTTTTTTTCTTTATTCATTCCTTGCAAATCTTGAATACATGGGCTAGTATGAAAGTATACAAGGAAGAACAAGGAAGAACAAGGAAGAGTTTATGTTCTTGACTAGGGTCGTCACTAGAGATGCATTAATACTAAATTTCTCCGCTGATACCGATAGCAGATTATTCAGAATTATATGTTCCAACACCAGCAGTTTGATTTTCATAAGAAAAAAATAAAAATCTCTCCCAACTAATGCTGTAAAGTATACAGGGAACTTTTAATTTGGTACATTACTAGAATAACAGCAGAGCCCAAACTGTTATATTCAACTGCTATTTATTTTCAGATATAATATAATTACACTCAAATAAAAACTGAAATGTTTGTATACAACTCAGTTGCGTATAATGTATTTTTGACAAATGACAAATTTATTCAAACATACATACATAATTAACAGGAAATAAGCTCCTCTATAGTGTACTTTTACAGCTAACTAACAAACTGTGAATATTAGATAACTTTCCTGAGGTAAACACAACGTTAAGTGACATTGTTTACAAGCTGTTTTATTGACATCTTTCCACAGTTAACACTGACTGATCGATTATGAGACATGATACATTTCAGTAAGCAGTACTGTATCTTTCAACATACCTTTTGATGTTCATGCATGTTTTTTATGCTATAACTTATATTAAAGTGGAAGAAAAGATTTGCGTTCCGTGCTGTCGCTTGAACTGAGGCGCTACAGTGATCGTCACATTTAACAGCATCGCCATTTATTGTTTGAATTTTCTGATAAAATGGACGGAATTTGAAAGCCGAGACTCAGAAGTGACAAAGCACAAAGCTCTTTGCTATTGTTTTATGGGAGGCACTACAAATAATATTTGGTGTAGGGAAAAACCGTGGACCTGGCAACCCTTGCTTGAACTACAGGTGATTTGTAGGTTCAAATAGAGCCCGCTTTAACATCACTCTTTTTTAACTGTTAACAAGTTATTGTCGCATTAACTTTGACATCCATTAATTCAACACAGGAGACATTTTCTTTACACACGGTACAAGTTGCGGTCTGACACTTTTTTCCACAGGATCGGCCTTGATCAACGGCTATTTTTAAACAATTTCAAAAGCTTGATTATATATTAAAATATTACATATCAATTATAAAATATGTATACATTTTTAAATCTTTAAAATTATTTAACATAATAAATGGTATATGTATATTTACTATGAACATATTGTATTAAATGTCAAAAAATATCTATTATCAAAATGTTATATAATGTTAAATATAAAATATATTTTAATTAATTAAAGCATTAAATTAAATATTACAAATATTACAATTTGAAGTATGACTCTGTGCAGGTATGTGTCTCATTAAATAAATGTTAACCACAGACACCATTTTACCCATAAATCAAAAGCCGCTATTCTTGAGGCAAAGTATCCTTCTGGGTTGGCCTGCAAATATCACCAAGACTGAAGTGCTCTATAACAAAACCTGGTTAAAGAGCAAATGCTGCAACACCTCCTAAGCACAGGATACCATGATACAACTCTGGAATGATGACCGGAAAGCCCAGAATCACTTATGCATAATTTCCATTTCAAACAAAATTTTACCTTCATTTCAGCAGCCCTGGTCGGTGTACAGGGATAAATAAGGAGAATCTCTAGCAGTGAGAGGAACAAAGGTTAGGTTGGTTTCAATCAAAGCCTTGCTTTTCATTTCTGAAATGAAAAGAACAAAGGACCGAAACAGTGGAGGGACACTGCAGCTCATTAGACCACGGCTTAATCAGTTCTCTAAAAAGCTTTGAAAGCGCAGCAGAGCATCTGGGCTGCCAATGCCCTTCCTTTTTCCTGCCTACATTGATTCATTATTTTCTCTTTTCAGGCAGATCTCAGTACCCCAATCTTGTGCCAAGCCCAAACACTCGCACAAAGCCTCACAGTTCCTTCCGAGAGGCCTTCAGCTTGTGATAACCACACTGAAAAATCGAAATACAGTTTAAGGATCCTTAAAGCACAAAGAAGTGGATGGCGACCTCACAGAATCGATAGTGTTGTTATGGTGTGGCCATGGAAACAGACTCGCTCTCAGACTGTATAGTTCATCTGCCTCTGTTTTTTTCAGAATGGCTTTAATTCTATTTGGGATTAAATGATTGGTCTTTGAGTTAATTCAATTGATTAATAATTTAGAGGAGATTTGTAATTTAGTGTTTCCTCTGCTCAAATCCAACTTGCCGCTCATTACTGGGCAAATTACACATGAGAAGAGATAGGGAAAATGAAGGAAAAGTCATTTGCATAATTACTGCTAATAAACACGTTGCACACTGCAGATGTGTGAAATGATTAGCGCACACTATCTGCAAATCAAAGAAACACATGCCAATTGCCACTTCCATCAGATGTAACATTCATCAATACAAGTCCCTTCTTTTAATCCTTTGGAATCTATCATCCATCCATCCATCCATCCATCCATCCATCCATTCATCCATCTACGTACCTACCCACTGTACCGACCTATTAAAGTTTTTTTTTTTTCTCGAATTCTTGCATTTAAATTTAAATTGCAGGAAGGTGATTCAAATTTAAAATGCATTCTCAATTCAAGTCTGAATTTAGAGACACAACGTTTTTAATGCCACAAAGCTTATTTTCATGTATAAATATCCAATTATACTATATATGTGTGTCTGTGTATGTTTTAAGTTGTTTGGTGTCAGTCAAATTAAATTTGAGATGATAAAAATCAAAATAAAAAAATGTTTACTTAATTAATATTTAATTTCACTATATATTTTGTCCTGTTTTTTTTTCCTGTAATTTCTCTAGACTCATTAGAATCCCCTTGCATCCCAGTACAAACTGCACAACCACAGAAATCCTTGAAAAGTTAAGCCTCTAAATTCATTACCCTTTAAATCACTGCGACTAAAAATATTAAAGGTGCAGTATGTAATATTGACAGTGGTTGAAATGGATACTGCAGTCAACATTCAAAATATTGGAGAGGGTTGTTTCTCCCACCCCCTCCTCCTCAGACTCAACGCTCACGCCGGTTGCCAGATTGGATTGAGGACACACAACAGGAAGAGTGCAACTGACAATGCGACAAGGCGACAAGCCTTACACTGCAAGTTGATGATTTATCCGTGTTTTAAATCACCTCTGGACATAGTGCTTTTTAGATGGATGCTGAGGCTTTTTAGGTCGGGTAGAATCTGTGATCTATAACTTCGTTTATTTGCTGGCTTCCATGGCTACAATACGGTGTGTTTTTGTCAAATGGCAACCCGGGGTGTCGAAATACTATTGGGTAAATTGGCAGTGGGCGGGATCACACAGACTAAAACAAAAACAGACATTCACGGTATGCAGATTTCAAAGTAGATTAACTGGCTGTAGCATTGTTTTTCTGAGAAACAAGTAAGTGAACCTAGCAAACAATGTGCAGTGACTTTAGTACAGTCAAAAAAATGACATACAGCACTTTTAAAGCTAGTTTACCTCCCTAATCAACTAGTCAGTTGGTGAACGACTATTCAACCCTCTGTGCATGTAGAAAAATAAAGCAGCTGTGTGCACTGACTTGTACGTAAATCAAACTGCCTGCTAGGACAAATCTGAAGTGCCTGTTTATGTAGCTATGCATTAGTTCATGGCATCTCTCTTCTGTACAAAAGTCTTTGGCTTGTCGTTAACATGACCTTCTGTTGTATCTGGCTGGTAGTCACCTTGTTGCATCTCCAGAGAAAACAAACGCTTTGATCAAGTTATTGCCTTCTGTGAGTAGAGCTCAAGCCTCCCACGCATCGCTGTACTGCAGGGTGGCTGTCGGAGAGCACTGCAACAATGTTGTGAGCTTGGCTCTTTTTTTTTTTTTGTAATACCTCGGTGTTGCTTGTACTGTACGCCTGCTATCTGCTCACTGCTGGTTGACTCGGGCACCTCGGCTGAAGTCCATCTCTTCCCACCCACACCTTTTTTTCCTGCCTCTCCAGCACTTTTCAAACTTTTCCTCTAGCACGATGTACGCTCAACCCCTCATCCATATGGAATCAACGTTCTAAGCTTGGCTGCTGTGAAACAGTGATTTCAGCAAAAGCATCTTCCGCTGAAATGAGATACGGGATGAGAAAAGGAACATAGGGCAGGAATGAAAAAATCTGCGTGTGAGGCACTGCAGTGGTCGGTATGGGAGCTTCAGCTGTGTGGGGGGTATTATGGATGAGCTGCTAGGCTGATTGTGGATCCGTTCTGGGAAAAGTAGGAGTTATAGGACTGGGAGAAGGTCACCTCCCTCTCAACCATGAGTGGAGGAAACATGGCACAGAGCCTGATTTGTTTTTTTTCAAAGACAGTTCACTCAGTTGCCATCTTGAAAATGTCCTGGGGCAGCTGTTTCTATGTAGGCATGCAAGTATAGTTTCTATCTACCCTCTAAAAATGTTAGTCTATATTGCATGTTAATAAATCAGCAATAAAATATAACCAGTGATATTGGACATTTAAATTATCATGCAAAAAACAAAACTAAAAAAACTAAAGCACATGCACATTCACCTCATAAAGGTGACTGACTTTCTTAACTAAAATGCTCATAATGATCCATATTGAGCGGTCGCATGTTCCTGGATGAACATATTTTGTTGAACCTGGAACAACAGCCTAAACTTGACATAAACTGTAAACTTGTCCCTCAAATCTGATTGGTTCATTGGAATGTTGTTCCAGGATCAACAAAGATGTTGATCCAGGAACATGTTACACTTGGTGAAATCAAGTTCATCCATATTAAGCACATAGATAGACTATATAACTAGTTTAACTAATATTTTTACTAGAATCCACACTTTCCTACTAGACTGTACAGCCATTTTACACTTAACAGACATATGTTAACAAATCAAGGTGAAGAAAAGAAAAAAAAAAGAGATATAGGAAAAATTTTGCTTTCGCGTTCTCTCGCAATTGTTTTGCGTAACCCTGAGAAACTTTGCATTCCCTCGCAAAACGTTTGCCTTACACCAAGAAACTCGCTCGCAAATAGCTCAAAATGTTTTGTGAGGAAACGAAAAGTTTCCTGGGGAAATGCAAAACATTTGCGAGAGAACGCAAAAGCATTTACTTATTATTTTTCCTCCCATCTCATTTTTTTCCCCACCACCATGTCCCTTTAGGGGCTCCATAGTTATCATCTGCATCTGTCATGAAAAACCTATAATGAGCATTACAGTTCCTCACGTTAATTCCTCTACGGTGGTCCTTTATGTTTCTGGCTCTCTGTTCTGCATGTGCTCTTTTCCATCTCTTTCACCCAACTTGCATTCCCTTTTACATCACTCCTTGCATTCTTTAGTTCAAGGCCACTGGAATTCTCTCAAACCTTTTTTCTAACTTATTACTAAGGTAACTCACGGCGCTGGCAAGCAGGAAAGAAAGGGAGGTGATGGAATCGTGACTGTGTGTACTTCTGTGTGTTTGTTTTTTGTGCGTTCCTGTGTGAGCGAGAGTATGACTATGCCGTGCGAGGGGGAGAGGGAGCGAACGAGAAAACGAGTGCACAGCATGCATGCAGTGGTGCTGATGATCTGTATCGTACATTTGTAAAAAATATCTCTAGTTTGTTTCAGTGTTAGTGAGAGGAAATATAACAAGGGAACTTGATTTGAGGACTGTTGTAAACATTGCATCCTCTTATCTTTTCAAACACGTACCATGACTGCATGAAGTGATTCTTTTTATCACAGTGGGCATCCAGGCTTATACAATGTAAAACATCTCCAGTCCAAATTACTTTGAATGAAGGATTCAAAAGCCCACTGCGAGCTACATTACTCTGACCATATCTGACAAACAAAATATAGAAAAAGACCAACATTCGAGGCACATTACCTTCTCAGCCATGATTCATAAGAAACATGAATTGCCGCCTAAGACTATTAGGATTACCAGCATTTCCTAATAAGTGATAAATTATTATTTCATTCTCTCACCTGACCATCTGCTGTTGCAAACAAGATGCATGTGGGTATACCAGACTTAACACGTTCACAAAATAGCAAAAACAGAATGGAAATAAAAAGGTTAAGTTTGCCATTTCTCATTGAAGGATTGAGAGTTAGCTTACATGAGGGTGCCAACATTTTGCTGGAAACCAAAGGTGTGTGCCAAATAAGCAAACAGGAAACAGAATTGCAATTAAAATTTAAATGTACAGAATTACATGATTTGAAATTCAATGAAATTCATTTGGCTATAATTACTACAGAAGCAAAGTTGATCAAGACAAACTTTAAATGTTGGTTGGCTGGTTGGATGGATGGATGTACATTTTCCCCAACCCTATATTAAAACATTTTGATTGGAGAAAGAGGGAAAAAATTAAGAAACATCTGGAATATTTCCTAAAAAAAATTCATTTCACACCCAACAACATGGAAAAAAATAGTAAAATATAGAAGTAAAATTATTTAAAACTCACCCTATGACCACTTAATTGGAATATTGTGATAAAAAAAAACGAACTTATGTTTTTTTTTTTCAATCACTAAAATTTGAGTTTAATATTTTATCCAATATATTAAGACATAATGTGGATGTGAAAGTATACTTGAAAATAGAAATGACCCAAGTCAGAGAGATTTCTATCTGAGGCCATCCTAGAGATCACATCTCAAGCGGCGAAACCTCGGGCTCCATTTCACTTGATTGATTGAACCATTTTCCTGTGCAGGGGCAAAATAACGGTGTTAAAAAAGGCATCTGAATCCAACAGCTGTTGAGCAAAGTGATCTCGTATTCTACAATTTACACAAAACCGCTCCCACACCTCTCAAATGTGGGCCAATTAATCGCATCTAAAACACAGCAGGGATTTTTCCTCTTAGATTTTTCTTCTTTTAGGTAACATTTACAAAGGGATCTCTTGAGAGCAAAAATACAGATACGTCAATAATGTCTAGCTGTCTTAGTCAATTGACAAACGAAATGCACTTTCTGCATAATAGCAATACCTAATTGCACATGACAAGGGCATATTTCTCATTATCGACAACACCATGTACCTTTGACTTGGAATTCTGAGTATGCATGTTACACTACAAATTACGTCTGCAGAAAAATGACATATGCTTGAATTATGAGGGCAAATGCACAGGGCTGTCTACATTTAAACGAGCTTTAATGAGCATAGACTCTGACACCTTGATTACACCCCTGTGGTTTTGAATAATGATATTCTCTGGAAAGCCATCTCTAACCAAACAAGCTGACAGATCTTGGATAAGCACATCAATTCAGAGGCTTTCTAGAGCAGCCAGAGCGTTTCTCTGAAAATAAATTCTCTCGAGGTTAGGGATTAATACAAATGATTTCGAAATCAGTGAGAATGTACAAATGTGTAATTTAATTTGCATTAAAGTCACCTTGAATTCAAAATGGACAAATCTTTTTTGAATATTGTAATGCTTATTATAAATGACTTATCCATGCACAGTTAAAATTCATGTGCCCTCGTAATCTTTAATTAAAATAACTTTGTCTACGTCTTGCAACAACATCTCTTCTCTTCTCTGATGATGTGTTTACAAGGGTGGGACATTCACATGACATCACAGCAATAGCAAACCACAAGCATCCAATCAATTCCCGATGGACAAAATCAAGTCCCAGCCTATATTTTTTTCTAATTTGAGAAGTCATTCCCTCGGATATATGTCACAATAAGGTAAGTAAAGTTGATCGCTACTTTCGTTTTATTAGCATGAAATAAATGCATGTTATATGGATCTTCCGTGAAAAATGACTTCTCTGTTAACATGTACGGGGCTTCTACAAACACATAAGGGATTTTCACACTGCCCTTAACCCCTGGTTATCGATGTTCTAAACACCGCTTTTAACCACGGGTAAAGGAACGTTTGGGGTTAGCACAGCTTTTTACCTGGGGTTATGAAACTGATTTTGTTTGTACACTGTGAAACGATGCAATGTTAGAACGTTACGACCAGATGTTTAGCAACCGACAACCAATTATGTGCCTTATATTCACATGCTTTGGGCAGTCATGGAATCATTGATAGGAAAAATGTCAAACGGCGATGGCAATTGGAGTGAAGAAGAGACAGTCATTAACTTTTCATCCGAAAAGTTAATTCAGAAAAAAACTTGATATTACAGTCAGCAATGAGGATGCGCAATGCTAGAGCATTTATGTAAACCGGTCACATGCTGCATTTGTCCAGTCAGTAACACTGACACCATAAATATGCAAATAAAGGACTTTAACCCAGGGTTTAGGAATGTGCAGTGTGAAACGGCATCTTATGAATACCTAGGATTAACTGTTAACCACGGGTATAGTATGAGCAGTGTGAAACGTGAATAAAGATAACCTAGGATTCCATTTTCACAGGATCCCATTTAGAATGACCCAGGGTTAACTATTTCAAGTGTGAAAAGCCCTATAGTTTATCTACAAGCTCATGTTCACCTGCCTCCACTTTTGAGTGTAATACCCAACACAAACAACACAACTGTTTCCTTTTCGATAATCCATAATATGGAAGAAAATATCTGTCGCTACTTCAGTTTCATCGCAACTTGTGACAAGTGATCTTTCTGGTGTTGGATTGGAAACGGGAAAAAGGCTAAAGGATGCTACTGAAATTCTGTTAAATCTATTTCAAAAGTGGCTTGTGACAGTAATCCAGATAGCGAGGGGGCAGCAGGAAAGGAAGTGTGAAATTAAGATTGTAGAAAGCAATGCAAAAATCCTTCCTGGAGTCCAGTAATCTGACACATTCAACAACAATAACAAAAGAACAATTAGTTCCATCATTCCTGTTGGCAAGAAATTGGAAGATTAGGATATTGGAGGATGAAGTGCAATATGTAATTCTTCCCTCAGTGTTTGCCTTTGGAGGGGAATGCTTGAAAGTGCGTTTATGCAGGTATGATTTATTCAGTAGTGTCCGAGAGCATCTGCCAGGTGTTATGGAAAGACCAGTAATATCAAAGGAGAACATGCACATTAATATTTGTTTGTTCACACACCAAAAAGCGTGCCAGCGGGCTGAAAACGGCAGTCAGCACTCAAAGTGACGCAGAAACCAGCAGGTGACAGGTACGAAGCTTATGGAAATCATTCCAAAAGACACAACAAACAGAACAAAACTTCTGATGCATATCAAATGTTTGACAAGAGAATACAACATACGTATAAAAGCACCTTTTGCAACTCTAACATCTGACAGCATCCTATAATAAAGCCAAGCCACAAATAAAAATACGAGGACACCCCAAAAAAAAAAAAATCCCACATTGATGGCAGGCAGAGTCCTACCATGTGTGTGCCACGGTAAACCGCCTCTGTTTGTGGATGTTGTTGTTGAGAAGCATCCGTCTGAGGAGGCGCGGGGAGTTCCGTGGCGACAGCCGGGGCGAAATGGAGGAGGGTGAGCGACGGTGCCCCCGGGGTCGCTCCTGCTGCAGGAGGTTCTCCCGCAGGATTTTCACCAGGTCCTCGTTCAGCCCGACATGCTTGGGCATGGGCGGCACTGCCAGCGTGTCCTGGTGGCCCACGGCCGCTTGCTGGGCCATCCTCACGCTTCGCCCTTCCTTCTCCCGCTGCTGGGGGCAAAAACAAAAAAATGTCCACTAATCCAGCGGTAAACTCCCCAGGGCAGGGGAGAGCAAGGGTGAGCGAACGAACTCTGGGCGTCTCTGCGGACCCCACGCGGGCTGCTCGGCATACAAACGAGTGACTGGAATTAATCTGCGAAAAAGCAGGAGAGCGGAAGATTGCGTGCTCCTGTCAGGACAACTGCCGAGCTGTGATGGTGTGCTTGTGAGAGAGAAGAGGAGCAAGAGAGAGAGAGAGAGAGGATGGGAGGGAGGGAGGAGAGACAGAGCGAGCTGTCGATCTGCAGCGCTTCACTAACTGCTGACTGCAAGCCACCACTTCGCTAAAGAGCCATTCAAATTGTGTGTGTGTGTGTGTGTGTGTGTGTGTGTGTGAGATGGGTATGGAGTAAGTGGCCACTGCTGCCAAGAAGCAACTTTTCTCTTTTTTTCCCCTCTCCCTATGTTCTTCATCTGTGTAAATCCCACTCATTTATGACAAGGATATGTGCGTTAATGTGTGTGCGTTTCCAAAGGAAATAGCCTGTGTATTTGCTCATCCTTTGATCACTGAGCAGCTGCTCTAAATATGATTTTATTATTTAGACTTTGTGCTGCCAAACATTTCACAAGAAGAAAAGCCTCACGAGGTAAGGGTACACAAAGATTAATGAATCCTGACAGGAGCCGGCTATAAATATTGCTTATGATCATCACAGCATGATTATATTAATAACACCTAGCTCTAGGAAAAAAAAAAAGTCTCTAAAATATCTCAGTCATTTCTCCTAGAAAACAATGAAATGGAGAGCAAACTGAGACTTTCACTGAAAGTTAATTAAAATTCTGCCTTCGTTTTGATCCTTTTTCTTCTGTGGAACATAAAAGAAGATATTATGGGCAATGTCTCAGTAGTTCTTTTATCCATAGAAATGGAAGTCAGAGGGCTCCAATGTTTTTTGGTTCCCAAAGTTCTTTAAAATATCATTTTGTTTTCTGCAGAAGTCATACTGAATTGGAATGACATGAGGGTGAGGAAATAATGACAGAATTCTCATTTTTGGGTGAACTATCCCTTCAAGTTCCTTAGCATACGTGTCTTCCCTGAAAGATTTAATTTAGGCTTTTATTCACATATAAACATTCATCTACACACACATCAGTTGTGGTAAACAGAAGCTCAAGCATGTTTTCTTGATGTGCAAGAACCAATGCAGTTCATTCTCGTGTGTTACGCAGCATGTTTGAGCTTCCGCAAGAACCAATGAGGTTTATTCTCACGCGTCAAGCAGGTTTGGTTGAGCTTCTGTTTATGTTCACTGATCAAAGTTTATGTGTGTTAATAAAAGCCTAAAATCTGTTCATCTTACGAAGTGACCGAGTTGGACTAAAACTGCTCAATTCATATGGATTTCTTTTATGGTCTCTTTTATGATCTGTTTATAACTTTTTGAAGCGTCAAAGTGGTAGTTGCATAGCTGTCAACTGACGGACAGGAAGCTCTCAGATTTCATCAAAAATATCTTTTTTTGTGTTCCAAAGATGAATGAAAGTCTTACAGGTTTGGAACAACATGAGGGTGAGTAATTAAAGACAGAATTTTCATTTTTCGGTGAACTAACCCTTTAAGTCTCCTGAGCAAGTTTTAGCATCTCTTTATGATCTTGTTACCATCGTATGCTATGTTTTAGTGTGCAAATACTAGTAATATCCAAAAACGACAATTATTTATTTACCAATCTCCTATTTCTATGCATACTTGCATTTTTCCCCAAACACAGAAACATATTGTGACAATGGGGTCAACAGCACTTCTCTGCCTGTCCATTTTACCTGAACTAGTGATAGACTGTAAAAGTAAATACTACAGAAAAAAACAAATGTAATTTTTTACATGAAAAAGTTAGTTCAAGTAAATTCTATATTAGTACTCAATTTAAGCTTGTAGAAATTAAAGCGTAAATATCAGCATTATAAAATTAAGTAAAACTACTCAACTTTTCTGATACTGGTGTTCCCATCATGCACTGGGCCTAGAATAATTAATGAGGTCGATTTTTTGCTGTTTTCCAGCTGTTTTTACACTGTTTTATCATTGCTTTTGTGATTATGATTAGTAACTTGCCATTTTGTGACATTTGGAGTTTATTTTCTACTCAAAATACCACATTCACACTCAAAAACAATCCATTGAATATTACCATCATTGTGTATTGTGCACCAAGTATTGAGGTCTCTGTGTTCAGGTGCTGCATTACTTCTAATATGTAGATATGGTGTCTACACAATATCTATGGTATTATTTACTTAGATGTTTCTAAGTAAAGCATACACTTTTAAAGCATGGTTTAATTCAGTGTTATATTGTTTGAGTAAAATGTATTGCAAAAGAAACTTCAACTAAGTAGAAATTACTCAACCTTTTATTGGCCAAGTTAAAATTACTTATTTTCTTTGTTAATTTTACTTAACTTAGTTAAGTAGAGTTACTTAATTCCACATTTGAAATTTGCTTAAAAAATATGCGTGCAAAAACATGCAAAAGAAAAATTAAGTCAATTTTACTTATTGTTTTTTACAGTGTACCATCATTAACCCCTATTGAGTTCTAGTCATTTAACAGATGCTGTTACCCAAATCTATTTAAAGTGCACTTCTAACAGGGAGAATCCTCACTGTAGAAACATAAGGGTTACTGTAAGTGTTTTGCTTAAGGGCACAATGGTAATTCAATGGGTGATTCAAACCCTTTCAGTTTGCAGTCTATAGATCTTTAATCACTACAGCACACTACCCCCTAGTGACTGCAACAGACTGTCATTGGTTTAAAAAAACAAGCACTGCATCGCTAATAACTGATAACAAGTCTGTGCGGGACATTAAGATAACCCTTTGGGCTTTTTGAAAAGAGAGGCATTTAGCATTGTAATGTTTCATTAGTTCACATCTGTCTGTCTGTGCACACTGTCAGCTTGCCAGCTGTTATCAGAGAAAGACGTATTCACCTTTACTTTACTTTTTTAAAGCAAGAGACCATTTAATAAAAAAATAAAAAATAAAAAAAAATCTTTAGACCTATAATATATTAAATAAGCAACTAGGCAGATTGTCCAAGCTACTCTTTTCCATACAATAAAAATGCTCCAAAAAAAGAACAAAAATCACTACAGTTTTCTACATTGATAATAGTAAGGAATGTTTCTTAAGCAACAAATCAGCATATTACACTATAAAAAATGCTGGGTTAAAAACAACCCAAGTTGGGTTTAAAATGGACAAACCCAGCAGTTGGGTTAAATGTTTTCCAACATGCTGTGCAGTTTTATTTAACCCAACTATTGTTTAAAAATGACTATATGGCTGGCTTAAAATGACCCCAAAATAGGTTGGAAATAAAAAAATCATAATTACTAAATTACTAAAGGCAACAATAATAATCATATCAATAATCAATAATAAAGGTGAACATTTATTAATAAGCCATTTAAGTGTTAAGTGTTTATTGTTTATTTATTCTTCATTCAACTTTAATATTAACTTATAATATTAATATTAAACATTTATTAAACATATCAATTAATGTTAATTTCCAACATACTTTGGGTTCATTTTATGCAAGTAATACAGTAATTTTTAAACAATAGTTGAGGTAAATAAAACTACCCAACAGGTTGGGCAAACATTTAACCCAACCGATGGGTTAAAACAACCCATTTGCTGGGTTTGCCCATTTTCAACCCAACTTGGGTTGTTTTTAACCCAGCATTTGTAGAATGATTTCTGAAGCATCATGTGACACTGAAGACTGGAGTAATGATGCTTAACTTTGCTCTCACAAAAAACACACATTTTACAATGCATGCTGTATATTTCACATCATAATCAATGTGTTCAGTTAACCCAATGCCAAAAAGATATTCATAGATCTTACTTATTGTGCAGTACAGAAAATAAAACTTGAATTATAAAAGGAAACACTCAAAGCATTACAGCCAATCGCAGTCTAAAGTGAGTAAGCATGCCCTTAAGAACAGTCTTCATAAAATCATCTCCATGTTATACAAGCACTTCAAACTGCCCCCCAAGCTGAAAACTGTGCTTCACTTCCCTAAGAGTGACTAACCATGTCTGCACTGCAGGAGGAACATCTTAACAGGAAGATCTTGGAGAATTAACACCCAAGAAGACAGACAAAAATAGCTAAATGGACAGGAAGATCGGTGACTGCACAGAACCTGCAATTTGGTAAATGTGAGTAGTTCATTGTGAACAGAACCAAAGAAATCAGATGTCAAATCAGATGTGCTCATCCTTCTGCATAGGATAGACCACCTAAAATTATGTATAATCATACAGAATTTGTACTGCAAAATTCTCCAAGAAACATATTAACATAGTGTGAAGGCAATTCATTTGTTCGGTCTTACCAGATATATTAACATCTTCAGTGCCTTAAGTGGTGGTCTGTGGAAATACCGCATTGGAAGTAATGTTAATATTTAATCAATTCTTTTTCTTGTTAAGAATTATTAATGTGACTTCAGATCAGTAATATTAGTTGTGCTCTAATTAAATCTCTTGATATTGTGAAATCGCTATCATGAAGTTACTAAAGCGTGTGCTCGTCTATCGATGCGTTTGTGAGGTGTTGGTCCCTGGCCTCATCGTGCCCCATCTGGAAACTGCCTCTGGATTTCAGCTCATTACTCCAAGGACACATGACATAGACTCTCACCAGCTCTGGTTCTGGGCTGTCAATCTCTCATCTAGTATACATTCCACAAAAAAGGAGCGTAAAACATCTGGCAAGATATTTGATCTCTGCATGCTTTTACTGGGTTAAAAAAATGTCACTATGCACTCATAACTTGAGATTTATCAAGGGATATAGAGATTTTATGATTTTAACAACTGATTTAATACCCCTCACCTTTTTTTCTTTTTCTTTTTTTTTCAGACCGTCAGTATGCACATTCAGCATCAGGCCACCTCAATGTGTGCATGTTTTCTGGGTTGTGTCATAGTGACTGGTAGAACACTGCATTGTGTGTTCGCTTCCCCCTCCCCACTTCTCCCTGCATGACGTCTGTGTGTGTTTCTCCACTGTTACCCTTGGCAACATGGATGGAGAGAGACAAGTCTGTGTGTGTGTGTGTGGTAAGAATTGACTCAGAGCTAGAGATTTAACGGAGGAATGAAAGACTAATCCACAGAATGCAGCTCCAAACCCAGTGCTGATAATATGCATACATGAATGCCTCATACAAACACTCTCTAGATGAACCTCACAGGACCAGTCGAGAAATAGAAAATATTCCCAATATTTCCTATTTTACTTAAAATCAAAAAAAGAAAGAAAAAAATAATTTTGCGCTTGAAGAAAATAAAGCCTCATTTTAGGATTATTAATGTTTTTTCCCCATTGTGACACAAATTTAATTAAGCTTAATTTCCCATCAAATTCTTATTACTTCTTTTTCTTATTTAAATTACTGTGATGCAAAGCAAATGAATAATAATAATATGATAATAATAATAATTTTATATTACTACTAATAATAATTTTATTAGTATTACTAAATGTTATTTCATTGTTATTTATTGTTATTAATATATTGATTTTAACTTAGTGTTAATAATTTATACAAAATATTAGTAATTTAATAAAGTATTATTCATACCTATATATAATCAAACCAATATAATAATGATAATAATAATAAGTATTATTATTGTTATTATTATTAACAATAATAATTTTAATAGTTTAACAGTATTCATATTCAGAATACTCTATATATAATTAGAATTATTTTTTAAAGTTTTAACCTATCACTGCCTATTGTGTGATAAAAATTACGATTTTTTTTTATTTTTTTTTAATATTGTATTTCATCAATCATTATTAAATTGAGAATCAAAAGTGAACTGAAAATCTTCAAACCAAACCAAATTGCCGTTTCGAGCACCTCTGTTCTTTCTCAAACTTGAATGTAATGAAATCACTATTGGGAATAATTTCAAACATTACATACAAGTAATACTTCTGGATGCATTATGTTATAAGAATTTGTGAGGAAAAGGTTATTGAGTAGCAAAAACACACTTAATTTCTTATTTTAACCTAAAAATGTGGGTGAACATGATTTCACCAAGTACAAAATGTTCCTGGATCAACATCTTTGTAATAAATGCAAAGTGTCTGTCTCTTTGTGTGAAAAGTTGATGAGGCTGCACGACCTCTATGGCCATTTAGCAGTTCATTCGTACGACTAACTAACTGCCTTCCAGCTGATAAGGGAGAACTCTGTTCCAGAGCACTTTGTGTGAATCATAGCTGTGGCACCCTTCAAACACCACAATATAAAAAGACCCTTTTTAAAGCCTGACATGTTGAGAGAACGGTGGTATAAAGGATGTCCTCAAACACTTCCAATCAAAAGCGAAGAAGTGACATATCTTTTCACACACATTGTGAATTTATCATTACAGCGAAGCTGTCATCCCCTTATGTTGTCAGCACTTTGAAAATCAAGGTATAAAAATCATTAGCTAAAATTAGATTGCACTGTTGTGCATTGTCAAGTGTTTCACTTAATAAATGGAGCAACTTTAGATCCTAAAATAAACTAGCTTGTCCACTTATTTTAGAAACAGTGAGAACAAAGTAACTGTAATCTGTATATGGACCAAAATAAAATGACAGGAACTGTCTACTTAAAGGAACAGTTCCTCCAAAAATTTGAATTCTGTACATCAGTGGTTTTCAACCTGTGGGCCACAGCCCACTAGGGGTCCTCAGTGATCCTCCAGGTGAGCCGCGAGATAACTTAAATTCAATTTAAATATATCAATATAATTCATTAATTTAATTATTAATACGTTACATTAAAAAAAAAAAGCTAAATTAAATTAATAAAGAAATACATTTAAAACAAGGCACCATCTCTCTCGTACGTATTCTGTGACTGTTTCAGATCAGATCACAATGAGAAACGGCCTTGGCAGCGTTTTCCAAAAGCACAGTAAGCCTAAGTTGATCGTAGCTCCGTTGCCACAAATTTAGGCTTAGGCTCAATTTAGGCTTACAATGCTTTTGGGAAACGCTACCCAGGCCGTTTCTCTTTGTGCTGTTTGAAATACAGACTGAAACGGTGGCTCAAATGCAAACTCTCTCAGTTGGAAAAAGAAAACGTGTGTTGGTAATGAAGGTAAAGACGATTACATTGACACACAGGAATCTATAAGGCATGCGACCATGTGTGAGTCTGTTATTATGTGCAAACAAACCGCATGTGCGCTCTCGGCTCACTGATTGCTAGAACATCGTATTTCTGCATGAACACAGTTCAATATATTCACATAGTTAATGAAATAAATGTACTATGAGTGTTTTATAACGGATACTCACCAAACAAGCGTGTTTTGGAGCTAATCTAAGTTACTGTATAACTGAGCAGAGTAAATATTTATAAGTTTCTGCAAATTATGTTTGCAAAAAAAGAACTCTGAAGGTTTAAATCTATCTTGAGTTTCTTCTTTTTTCTTCTTCAACATGGGGTTGAAAAATAACACTACAATACAAATGTTTTTGTGGGGGGGTGGAGGTGGGCCGTGCAGTATTGAATAGGAAAGCAGAGGGGCCTTGGTGTAAAAAAGGTTGGGAACCACTGCTGTACATCATTAGGAGCTTAACAGATGTGGTCTGTTTCATATTAATGACGTTTCATTTTTGGGTGAACTATTCCTTTAAGCCTGCATGAAACTCTGAACTGCACATTTTAGTGGTTTACACTGCATGCAATTACCGAACAGTATAAGAAAACTTGAGTTACATGGACAGAACATCTCAAGTAAAACATCTCCCTCTACTGGATAACTGGATTCAAAACATGATCTCTCATCTTAAGGTTTTCTGTTCTTCATTTTAAAATACATAAATACAAGCATTGCAGCAAATACATTAAAATCCACATCTATTAAAACATCAAGTTACATTCTTAGAAGAAAAGGTATATAAACCTTAAAGGGTAAGTTCACCCCAAAATTCAAATTCTGTCATTAATTACTCACCCTCATGTCGTTCCACACCCGTAAATCATTCATTTAAATTCAGAACACAAATTAAGATCTTTTTAATGAAAACAAAGCTTTCTGACTCTCCATTGACAGCCTATGCAACTACCACTTTCAAGCCCTAGAAAGGTAGTAAAAACATCATTAAAGTAATCCATGTGACTCCAGTGGTTTAACCTCAATTTTATGAAGCAACGCAAGTGCTTTGTTTGCGCAAAAAAAAAAAAAAAATTTACCACTTTATTTACAAAATAATAACCTCTAACGCAACGTGCTCTCGCATCAGCAAATTGAATGTGTCTTGGTGCTCTTGTGAACGCCTGTTGGAGATTAATATTTTGGAAATAAAGTGGTAAATTATGTTGGTGTTTTTTCGCAAACAAAGTACTCGTGACGCTTCATACAATTAAGGTTAAACCAGTGGAATCACATGGATTACTTTTTTCTTTACTTAATCATTTTTGAGTGAACTAACCCTTAAAAGGGTTCCGTCAGGCACTTCATATACCTTTTACTGGTTCCCATCATGGGATCATTTTATGGATTTAGTTTTAACCAATTCATTTAGTTTTTATTCATTTTTAATTGTAATTAAATTTTATAAATTAAGCAGCTTGTAAACATATTTCATCACTAGAAAACAATTGAAATACCCTGTTAAACATGAAGTATTATGCATTTCTTATTTCTTAGCGTTCTTTAAAATAGCTAAGAACCCTACATAGAGCCCCACTGAATAAGAACACAAATTTAGACCTAGAAAACAATCATTTGTTCTCATATAAGTATATATATATATATATATATACAAATATATATATATGTATGTATATGTGTGTGTCAGTATATTTATAAATTATTAAATATCTTATTTAAAAAGAAGAGAGTTAGCTTTTAGATATTTTTAGTGATTTTAGCCTTCTTTTTTTATTATTAAAATATCCACAACAGTTTGATAAAACCTACAAAAATATTGCACAATACTCCAATAAAGAAAATTACTCATACTCTCTTTGAACACAAGAGGGCATAATAGTATCAGAAACAAATTCCTCTACAGCTACAGCATATATGATGGTGTTTGCATGGTTAAAAAACATCTAATTTTTATATTCTAGTTTCAAAATTATTATTTAAAATAACGCTGTGAATTTTAGGTAGCTATTTTCATCTTAAGCTATTTTTACATATATCACCTGATGCATATAGGAAGGGGCCAATTTGCATTAGCAGTTTATTAAGGACCATCATTAGGTTGCAGGATGAATCACTAAGATAAGTTTAGAATTTTGGTGAAATGCTTAAAAAATAAGATCTTTCGAGACACCTCAAAATCCATCCATCCTGTTTCTGCTATTATCTCTTAGCACCATCACAGACACGTTTGATAGTTCTGTGGAAAGGTGTGGAAGACCAAAACAAGGAATTGCATTCCCTTATATCTCTCAGATAATAGAGTTTGCATTGCACAATTACTTTTCTCCCTCCACCTTTCCCCAGGTTCATCTCCTCTGTCCACAAAAACCCAAAACTCCTTATCTAATATCAGATCCTCAAAGCAAACTTCCTTTATACAATCTGTTTCATTTCTGCTGTCATCTTGGAAATGTTTAGGGAGCTTGTCCTCACCAGAGAGTAACCTTTGGGATACAACAACTGATGTCTTGGTCATACAGGTTGTTTTTCTATCGCTGGCCTCGGCAGGGCTTATTCTCTCCTTAATGATGCATCTCGCAGCTCTGGCACGACTAATATTTTGGCTGCGTGTCAGATCTGCTTCTGTTATTCAACTTTCTGAGCCTCACAGTGGCTAGCCTCCTTCACGCTGACACGGTTGTTTCATGTAATACTGTCAGACACTCGAGACAGGCTCCAAGGGTAAAGGCAAAAATCGAGACATTGACAGCTTTTGCGCACACGCATTAAAAATGCAAAATGGCACACCTGCCAAGGGACATGCAGCTGTAATTGCAAAAACATTTGCCGTCTTAAAATAGGACGACTTTACAAAATATGGTGCCAATACAGCTGAAAATATTTTCATATTTTCCTGTTTTCACAAATCTTGAGCAAATTGTCAAAACTGTTTTTTCTTTCATACTGAGAAGCTCAAAAGACTTCAGAAGACATGGAAGTCATGTATACCACTTTTATGATACTTTTATTGTGCTTTTTGTCCATTTTGGAGCTGTGAAGCATTAATCATGTTGCAAGGAAAAGTGCAGCACAGGCTTTGTCTAAAACGTAATAAAAGGGTAAGCAAATGATGACAATCATTTAAATTTTTGGGTGAACTGTTTCTTTAAGAGCTGTTCTGCAAAGAATGAGTGTCAAACATTCCTAATGTGAAGGAAAGAAGTGTTAGAGCTACTGAGTGAATAGTGAAATAAGCAAGGTGTCATATCTGGGTGACATTTTCCATCACTTTATCATGTTAAGGAATAAAAAATTTGTTAAAGTTCAAATAGATCTGATATTTTTATGATTTGTGACGCATATAACGGGGTTGAGTCATCTAGACCAAAATTATTCTTTTGAATGTCGATCTCTATGCATTCAATACAAAATGCATTTGTAATCAAAATAGTCATAGACAGGAGCATTTCTTCACAGCAAGATATGAGTCCTAATGCAATCAAAGTGACAAATTAAGATGACAGTCAGGACCAAGGCAGTGTTTATGTTAATTCACACTGTGGAACTTGCTTTCTATCCTGACACCCGAACAATCACTGACTTCTTACAAGTGTACTTGACAAAACAGCAGTAAGCTGCACTATATGCAGCCAATAATAAGGTATTGGATGTTTAGGGTGGAATGCAACATATTACAGTCACTGGCAAACTATTTACAAAAAAATTCTCTCACTAAAAAAAAGAAAAAAAAAAAAGAAGGTTACTCTCCTTGATGAAATGACCCAGATATGTCAGCAGAGCAGGAACAACAGACCGGGACCCTGCAGAAATACCTAAACGCTACAGAATAGACAGCATGGTTCACTGTGACCTTGTGACCTCATCAGGAAGAGACTGCCACAGGAGTAATTTCAAAACACCAAAACCTTAAAAGGTTTTTCTCCTTAGACACCATGTTCATATGCAATGCAAGTCTTTATTTATTAAATAATAATATATTAACAATATATTAACAATACATAGCTTTTTTTTTTTTTTTTTCAAAATAACATCAATAAAATAATTTTATATATATATAAATATATATCTTAAGGATAAAAAAACTATCTCAGCTAATGCTGTAAACTATATACAGGGAGCCTTTTCTTGCACATTACTATAATATTAAAGGTTACAATTAACAACAGAGCCCAAACTATTAAATTCAGTTGCTATTTATTTTTAGATATAATAAACACTCAAATAAAAAAATAAAAAAACATGTAAATTGCACATAAGGCAGGTTTTGCATTAACTTCTAAATCTAATTATAATCTCAATAATAATCTAAAAAATTTAGTGTTAAAAATATAGTGCATATATTTAGTGAAATGCTTCCCTCTAGAGTTCATTTCTCTAGTGAACTAACATGCTGTGGACAATAAATGATTTGCCTGAGGTAAACGTAATGGTACATGAGATATTATTCTCAAGCTGTTTTATTGATGTCTTTTCGCTGTTGAAACACTGGTTGAGGAATTACAGGCATTTATAGATTGGCTGTTCTTCTTCTGCACTTTTTCCTGTTGTGGTGGTTAGCAAACAACGTTGCACTGGACCACGGAGCAATGGAAGGTGGCCTGGTCTGATAAATCACATTTTCTTCTATATCACGTGGATGGCCGGGTGTGCGTGTGCGTCGCTTATCTGGGGAACACATGGCACCAGGATACACTATGGGAAGAAGGCAAGTCGGCGGAGGCAGTGTGATGCTTTGGGCAATGTTCTGCTGGGAAACCTTGGGATCCATGTGGATGTTACTTTGACATGTACCACCTACATAAGCTTTGTTGCAGACCATGTACACCCTTTCATGGAAACGGTATTCCCTGGTGGCTGTGGCCTCTTTCAGCAGGATAATGTGCCCTGCCACAAAGCAAAAATGGTTTAGGAATGGTTTGAGAAGCACAACAAAGAGTTTGAGGTGTTGACTTGGCCTCCAAATTCCCCAGATCTCAATCCAATCGAACATCTGTGGGATGTGCTGAACAAACAAGTCCGATCCATGGAGGCCTCACTTCGCAACTTACAGGACTTAAAGGATCTGCTGCTAACATCTTGGTGCCAGATACCACAGCACACCTTCAGGGGTTCTAAACATGTAGCGTGTCATCTGTTTATGTAAAATACATCAGAATAACCTTTAAGCTGGATGTTACCTTTAAAAACTAGGTAGGTATAAGATTTCAAAACAAATAATTACTCTGCTTCTATGGCCCCTGATTGGTCAATACAACATTCCATCCCTAAATTAATAATGCATTTACATGACGTTTGGATACTTAAATAAATTTGGATTATGTAAATGTAGCCAATGCTCTTTTTGTCTCCAAGCTTTCTGTATTGGCTCTCCTGCACTAATGTCTTGGGCCAGGCGATTGCCCACTCAAAATAAACAAACTTGTGTTATCTTTGTTGCTGCTCCTCAAACAGGAAGTGGTGTTTTGGGAATTTCAAGGTTTGGCACATGGTCAGTTTGGAGCATGAAGAGGGGGCCGAGGACAGAGCTCTTACCAGAAGAGAAACAGGTCACGTTTTACCCAGGGAGGTGTGTATAACCCATGGGGCAAGAACTCCTAAAATAGACTAACAACCTCCACTCTAATCATCATTCAGAATACATGCAGCAATGGCCTTCATTTTGTCCCACTCACTGACCAAAAACGCATGATTTCAGAACTAGGGTTTACATCTCTTGTTTGCTATCGTTAGGCTTTTGTCCATTTGTTTACAATTATTAAATATTCAATAAAATGCACATACTTGTCTTAGTAATCTTAGTATGTAAGTATTAGTATCTTAGTACATAAGATTAAAATATAAAAATATTATTATTATAGATTTTTTTATCAATTTGATCAATTTTTTAAAATAATATTTTTAAATAACATAATACATGTAATAAAGCATTATAAATACTAAAAATATAACGTTATATTTTTTATTATTTGAACAGCATATGATCGGTTTAAATATATATTTTAATATAAAAATATGTGTCATTAATTAGACACGCTTTCAGATAAAATGAAAACAGAGTCAAATAAATGACACAAAAGGTGAAAAACAGCAGCATCAGTATCTGCCACAGATGGTGAACTGTGTATACGTAATAATCTTTTATCTGATGTCCTGTGATCTATTCCTTTTCCTTCCCAAACACATGGATGTGTCTGCAGGGCTGCAGGGCTGCAGGGCTGAAAGATTTCCCCTTCAGGGGGTCTGACACTTCAAGGCAATGGGAAAACCAAGGAGGCTATAGCAATAAAGTTGGCCTATCACTTCCCTGGAAGCCATTTCTTCAAAAGCCTTTAGGAGCCACCACAACAAACACCCGCAGAAGCCAATAACAGCCCAATAAACACGAAAACTCAACAACAAAAAAACCTCATGCTTCGCTGTGGGTTCATTCCCTTCTAAACAATGAAGCAATCTATTAGTCACCAACCTGATTTACAACGTCAATATGGGCCAAATGTAAAACTAAATATTTTAGAGTTTTTGAGGCACGTCTGTTTTGCCTACCCCTCTGGCATGAAGCAATATTAAACTTCATGTTCAGCAATTAATCTCATATACACCCACATTTCAATGAGACACAGAGGCTGTGCATTGCCAGAAATCTCCAGTAGGGTCTTTTTACGCAGCCAAGCAAAACTGATTTAAAAAAAGACATTTGTGCTTTAAAGCAAAGATATATAAATAAAGATATATTTATAAAGCAAGACGAACTGAAGTAAAAGACATTTCATTGCATTGCTCTCTCCCAGTCAACAATTCTGCAAGCCACACCGCCTGACGTAAATTAGGATGTCAACATACAAGGAAACAATATAAAAGAGTATCTATTTGTGTCTGTCAAAGAACGGTCTGGAATTTTCAAACCCGGACATCTCATTAGAGTTAGGTAGGTAGTGAGTCCAGTACATACCAAAACTGTCAGATGCCCATTTATTGCACAGAAGGAACCTTCAGTTCCATTTATTTACATACATTTAATTCCTTTATATATCAAATCCTGATATATTTTTATAGGATATATTATGCAACATATAAATGGGAGATACCCTAGATACTGTTGCAGATCTCTAGGAGAGCAAGAAGGAATAAACAAGACAGAGGAATCCTGATCAGCACTCCAAAGAAAGCTCAGGTTGCACCTTGACAAAGTAATTGGTCATCAGGGAAGGAGAGGAAAGAATTGTACAAGAAAGGGCAGAGAGGGGGGGAAAAAAGGTTGCAAATTGCAAAATTTTGTGTGTAAAGGGTAGTGAGCAATGAATTCTGATGTTCTCCTCCTTCACTTCATCCCACTACAATTTAAGTTTGCAAATTAGAGCCTGTCTTCATTTATATCTTTATCAACAGCGTAGACAGCGTATATATATATAGTCAAACCAAAAATTATTCAGACATTTTTTATATTTTTGATATATTTTTACTACTGGGTGCAGGACACTATAATTCATTTATGTAAGTGAGGATAGCAAAATAAAGTAAACTGTGACATATTATACCCAAAAATACCCAAAAATATATACCCCAAAAATTCAAACCAAAATTTATTCAGACACCTTGAACATTTCATTCATTATTACAGTTTATTCACTATAGTTTAAAAAAATGGTAATAAAATATGACAAGATCTCAGAGTTAAACTGTGTCAGAAAATATTAATCTTAATTATGTCAGATAACACTTAAGCAAAACATGGTCAGGTCAAAGTGTCTGAATAATTTTTGGTCCCAAATTTTTTATCAATTTTACTGGTAGTCCACTGTATGAAGAATTTTTGGGTATAATATGTCACAGTTTACTTTATTTTGCTATCCTCATTTACATAAATTAACTATAGTGCCCTGCACCCACTAGTAAAAATATATCAATAAATATAAAAAAATATAACATTTGGTTTGACTATATATACACACACATACACACATTTTTGCTGATTTTGCAAGGAGTATGTAAACTTTTAAGGAACAAATGTATATGTCCAATTTATGTATTTATTTATTGTATTTACTGCATATATCTACTTCACAAGCATGTTCATGTGGAACAGGTCAGAGAAAACTTGTAAATATAGCAGGGAAAAAAATGCCGTCTGAGAAGACTGTCAACAATTGAGCTGGCATCTCATAAATATTCATAGGCCTTCTATCAAACCACTGGGCTATATAGATGGCCTTTGCATCTCATCTGCATAATTTACATACAGTGTAAGTGCTCCTATGAGTAACTAAAAAAGAAAGTAAGTGACAGCCAGTTTACAGTCCATATTCCATATTCACCAGAATTAACTATTAACCTTCTACAATTATTTTACCAATATCTTCATAACAAAACAGAGGTATCATGATATTTAAATGCTACAAAATTATGATGTTGGCAGATGCCTTGAGGGCTAAAGTCTATGTATCGGTATGGATGGTTTAAATAGGAGACTGACACTGATGAATGTAAACGAATGGAGTACATAAAATGGGGTGCAAATGTTTGTGTAACCTGGTGATTATTAGAGAATGATCCAAAGAGCAACATGTGGTTCAGTGGAAGAACATCTGACCATCTGTACAAAGAAGTTCACATGGTTAATGTCACAAATTTGATTATTTGATTAGTGACCTAGAAATCACGTTGTAATATTTCTTAGTATTTCGGAAAATTTAAAACAAAGACTTTCCATTGATTTCCATGGTTAAATTAGATTTTGAATCCTGTTTTTCAGTGTGTTCTCAGACCATGGGACCCCACTGCATTTTGAGTCAAAATAGGTGAAAGAGACTGTCAAGCTTTCAAATGTTGTACACGTGAAACATGTCATACTTCCATTTTTACTATTAAACAGAATATTATTAAACACAACTCACATGGTTCTATTCTTGACAGAACTATTCTTAACTGACATAATGACTGCATGTACAGATAAAATGGTATCGAAAGGATATAATCATTGTAGGTTGTTAGATGGAACCAATACTATATCCATGCAATATTGGAGGCTGCGGTTCTAGCTGGACCCTAGTTTTTTGTGACGGCAACACATAGCCAATTCTACTCCAACAGAGGAGACCTGAATTAAACCCCAAACAAACAGATGCAAAGACTAGACCCAAAGAAATTATTCTTTTTTTTATCATCTTTCCACCTTATTTTTAACATAAGAGCAGGTGCAGCCATTTAAAATTTGAATGTTCAAGGCTTTTGGTGTCATCTGCTTTTCAGTTATTTTAGCTGTGCAAAAACAGTTCATTATGGTGCTTGATGGTGCAAACTGGTATTTGTAATCATATTTGAATTTATTAGCGTACTAATAAACAAACTACTCTGTAGTGCACTTTGTTAACTGCACATACACAGAAAATATCTTAGTTCTGTGTTTCTTTCCACTAAAACTGAATTTAAAAACAGAATATAAAGGCTCATATATTGAAACAAATTAGGTAATTAAACAACTTAATCATTCCTGACAATAAATAATACAAATACAGAATTGAATATAAAGTGCTATGAAATAGCATAAACTGTTGAATAATAATAATAATAATAATAATAATAGGATCCTAGAAATGTGGCCCTTAACCTGCAGACTCTGGTATTACCCTACTCGGTGGAAGACATAATTGGAAAAAGAAAAAATCCATTAACAAATATGTTAGAAAATAGGGCTGTTACCCTAAAACAATCAATATTGTAATTGCCAAAGTCTTTGTCTACCTCACACCTCCATGTGACCTTCCATTATGCTTTAGGCCAAGGTGACCGCTGAGGCGAACGGTGCGCGCAGCCAGGCGACCAATCAGAAAGCAGCCATTCTTGAGGAGTCCCCCAAGTAATCCTGTACAACATTACCTCGAGCGAAAGTAAAAGATCTCATTCTGTTGCACTACAACGCACAAATGTGCATGTGTGTGTGGTCAAAAGATACTTTGTTCTGACACAGAGCTTTCTTCAAGCTGTTTTCTTTGCTTTGAAATCGAATGAATATTAATTTGCCAGTAATAAAATAACTTTCAGCAAAGTGATTCAGATTTAGTGATCTAATTTTCTCCGGTGCGTTTCATCTTTACCTCTCAAAGCCCATCCTTGAGCCTCCTATATTAGGTGCGTGGGTTTCTTAGATCATTCATGCAGGAGATTTTCTATTCTGTTATAAATTGCAAGAAGCATAGGCAAACAAACAATAAGCATACAGATCTCAAATATATTGCATTTCAGTCACTACACCACCCAGTCCTGAGCCAAGATGATGTACATTCTCCATTGTTGCCAGGGAAAGCGGAATAGTAAGCCTTGCGTGAGTCATAAACACAGGTACAGGCTGCAGGTAGTCTAACCCCTGGGATCAGAGCATTGAGCTCAGGAGAACGGACATAATCCTCCAGAGGTGTCGTGTAACACCAACTCAAAACCTTGGAGGGAAAAGGACATGATTGCATGCATTTTGTTCAAAACAGAGAAGCACGGCAGTATGATTTAAAAAAAAAATGTATTCCTGAGAGGGGTATGGTGGTATATACAGTAGAAATCTGACAGAAATCTATCTATCTGCTCAACAATACAGTAAAACGGTAATATTGTGAAATATTAATACAATTTAAAATAAATGCTCTATTTTGATACATTTTAAAAATGTACTTTATTCAGCAGCCATTACTCCAGTCATAAATCATTCTAATAATAAAATCATTATAATGCCTGATTTGGTGCTCAAGAAATATTTCTTGCTATTATCAGTGTTGAAAACAGTTGTGCTGCTTAATATTTTTGTGGAAACCATGATACATTGTTTTTTTCTTCAAAATTCTTCGATGACTAGAAAGTTCAAAAGAACACCGTCATTTTTTATCAGTTAAATCATCCTTCCTTGCTTATATATATATACACACACAAATAGAAACTTCAAATAAAAGTCATGAAATATTTAAGTCACTATACAAAAACATGACTAGATGGAAATTTTTGGTCATACCGCCCACCCATACCTCAGAGAATCAGAAGAATTATTATGTGTACTTGCACCCAAAAGAAACATTTGTTGAGAAAGATAAGTCAAAAAAGTTTCCATAAAACTGAGAATTGAGGGAGGGGTGACCAGCATAACGTAAAAACTAGAGCAACATTGGTTCCCCTGAGCACCTCTGTTCTCTTCATTTCTGACATAAATTTCTTTTCAGTGACACAGACCCCCTGAAGCCTGTTTTTCTATGACTAATAACATCATGTTTGTTTCTGCGGACCATGGAAGTGAATTCTGTCCTTTATTTTGGAGAAGTGGGTTAGATTATTTTTTAACAGTGCCTATTCATAAAATACTGATTCTTATGCAGAATCATTTAGGAGGACACAGGTCAAATTTACATTTGCAAAAGACTACAGCATTTAGGTTCTGCACTAAGATAAGCCTCTGTGAAGATGTGAATTGAAACCAATGGAAATTATGGATTCATCAAAAATTCTCTAATATTCCCCTGACCGGAAACCTGGGAAGACCTGCATTTTTTATTTACCATGAATTTACAAATTTTTCACGTTAGCACATGATGGCACCACAGTTTGATTCACCACATCTGAATTCAATGTGAACACCGATTCTTGCTGCACATAAATCAAACCACTCATGGGAGACACTCTATCCCTGTGTTTATAGATAGAACGGATGCTCTACCAGTGACAGCACTCTTCATCACGGGTGAACGCCTCGGCCGTCAGGCATCAGTTATCGCTGAAATCAAATCTGAAGTGTATTACAGAACTTAGACTTACAGAGAATACAAATCTAACAGTATTGATCTGTTGGCAACTCACATACTGTAAGAGATTATGATGCCATTTAATCTGCTCTGTATCAGGTAAGATTGGGTATTGAAGCTTTTTTCTTTTTCTTTTTAAGTATTATAAAACACAAATATATATTATAAATATACACCATTCAAACATTTGGTTAAGTACGATTTTTAATTGTAAAACAGCAAGGATTCATCAAATTGATCAAAAGTGACATTAAAGACAATGTTACAAAAGATTTTTATTTCAAATAAATGTTGTTCAATAAATTCTTCAAATGTATTCTTCAGAATTGTATTCATCAGAAAACATGGGGGGGTGCACTTTTTTCACAAAACTACTAAAGGACATTGCCATTTTCAACATTGATAATAAAAAATGTCTCTTAAAGGATTAGTTCACTTTCAAATGAAAATTTCAAATGAAGATTTACTCAACATATCATAAACTTGTGCTCCACACAGCTCCAGGGGGTTAATACAGGCCTTCTGAAGTAAAGCGATGCGTTTGTGTAAAAAAAAAAAAAAAAAAATCTATATTTAACAAGTTATTAAGTAAAATATCTAGCTTCCGCCAGATCACCTTCTATATTCAAGTTACGAAGAAAGTGAAACTTAACATCTGTCTTAACATTCTCATACTCATTCTCCACAAAACAACATTTTTTACACATTCAATGGACATTGCATTTAAAATATACACTGATCAATTCATTCATTTTCTGGGAATCAATCATGCAAAAAAAAAAAAAAAAACAGTGTCTAATTCTGGCTAATTATTAGCCAAATAAACAAAAATGAAAACACTTACAATATATATGATGTTGCTTAGTTTTATATCTGGAAATGTATCATAAATATATCATCAATATTAAATATATTGCCTAGCTCTGGTATCGGTTTTATTATTCGGTTTCTACAAGAAGCTCCCCATGCACACCAGGAGCAATCTGGATTTAAAGCAACTGTGCGCCTGGACACCAAGAAAGCTTTGTCTGTGTCTGAAGGCAGTTCTGCACCATGGTGCATATCAAGTCTCTGAGGGATTTAGCTGTTAGTGTGTGTGTGTGTGTGTGTGTGTGTTTGTGTACAAAACAGTAGTACAACTGAGACTACTTTAGAAACCAAAACCAAGCTGTCTGACAGGCAGAATATCTGCACTATAAAGTTGTCACTGAGAGACAGTATAAAAATAAAAAAAAATCAGTCAAATTAGCATGCTGAATAAAAAACAAAAACTACTGCCTGAAACACATCACCACAGTGCACAGGAGTTCATCTCACCATGATGACACAATCTTTGCCGTCCCCAATCATTAGCTAATCAAACAAGATCTTTAGTGTCCAAACTACTCACTGCTCTCTCCATTAATAACGTCATCCATCAGGATGAACTTGGGGTCTAATGTAACAGCACTCACACACAGCAGCGCAGCATAAACACATTCACATCTCAGGTGTTTCCAGGGACCAGTGCGACAATGACCCCTTGGGAGTGGCAGACATGTGTACAGTGTTTGCAGATAATGGATCCTTTCAAGTCAGATCCTCAGTGCAATGCACAAAGGAGGCAATAAGCAGAAAGGTTCAGTCATAATTCACAAAAAGACCTTCTTACACATCCTTCAAACATGTCAAAACAACCAAAGCACAATTTACAATCCATTTTGTCCTTTAAATATCATACAAAATCATTCTTCAGCATTAAAATCAGATCAAATGTCATCAAAAAGCATTTTATATTATTAAAAAGTAATTGCAATGAAAGTTGTAAGTCTAAAATCCTAGTCAAGCAGGCACAGATTTGTTCCCTAGATGTTGCTATTTTTGTCCATGCATCTAAAAATGTATATAACCTAACTTTTCTTGAAAGCACAAAAAACGTATTTGCTTGAAGCTGCTTATGTTCATATGTACAGATCTTAAATATCATTCCACAAACACTGAGACCAATTTGCTCAGCAAGGAAAACTCGAAATGAAGGGGCTCAGTGGCCCTGGATATTAAAATTGCGATAACATTCACATTAAAGTGAGTCATACAGTCTGGTCGTGGTCTAAATGAGTGGGGTTGAATTTCACCCCCTCCGTGAGTCTCATAGGAAATCCATGTACGGTAATGAGAAAATGGATTTAAATGGACTATAGAAGCAATTATATGCCTAATGATAGAAAGTAGGACTTGCTTTTCTTCCATTTGTGTTTATACTGAACTCTGACGTCATAAATCAGGTGCGCTTAGGTTGAAGACACAAAAAAATGTATTTGTTTTCGCATACATTGTGTTACAAAAAAATACTAACATTTTAGAGGAATCATTGAGGAAAAAGACAGGTAAAAACAGCGAAGTCTCCAACATCTGTCAAGGTGAATGATATGACATTTACCACTGTTTATCAAATTAGCAATGTGAGGACAAAACAAAAATATATAAAGCTAAGGAAATATTTCTTTGCTCTGACTGAAAGGTATCAAAACTGTGACTAACAGTCTATTATTAGCTTGATTCAAGGGTATCTGCATATTTCTGCCTGTAACTAAGGCTCTCTGATAAACACTCCCTTCAGGGAACATTTGAACCATTGGTCTCCTCTTGCCAAGTACTAGACCAACAGGGACTAAATGTGAACGTCTGGTGCTCAGCTTGCAATGAATTAGTCTGTGATGGGTGTAAACAGTCTTATTTCTCATTCGGTGAATGAAGGAGGAGCCGTGAAGGACAGCAGTTCTCCAGAGGGCTCTCCAGAGAGCAATAGACGTGAAAAGTACTTATGCACAAACTCATCAAGAGAAGCCATGCATCATGTTCTGGGCTAATTAGAAATATTGATTATAATTACCTGAACATTTGAATTTTTGCTTAGACATTTGCTAACCTGTTTGTATTTTGACTACAGGCCATTTATACTTAAACCTATTTATATAATATTCTGACCCATATCTGTGTCAATCCGTTCTGCAATCCATCTGTAGCACTGTGTCATAACCAGGAAGATTCCAGCAAAAAGCCTTATTTCTTTCCAGACTGAAAGCAAACATGACATAACAAAAATCACAGCCAGCCAATTAGAAAAGTATGTGGATGAATTATCTCTTTCACTCACAAAGTACTGCATGGTGTAAAGCACATACCTTGTACTTGCATGACTTCTGTGATGCTTCTCAAGATGGCATCCATTTACAGTTTTTTTATGTTTACATAATCTCATAATTTAAAGTTTAAGACATTTATATTCCAAAATTTAGATTTATATACATTTTATTCCCTCCCCCAATACCAACTGTAACAAATCAAAAAAAGGTTTCACAGCTTTGAAGTTATATATATAAAACTATGTATGTATATGCTTATTTCACACTCTCTCTCTCTCACACACACACGTTTCTATTTCTATTTATGTATCAATTAGTAAGAAATTCATTTAATAATATAAACATATATAGGCTATGTATTATGCAAACTAAGTTAATTTATAATTAATTAAACAAAATTAATTTTCTACTACATAAAACCCGTTTAAAGTATTTATAAAGTATTTATTTTGTTTAGTTGGACATGGTGGCAAATTCATATTCTTACCGTTTAAGTCCTTGAAAGGATGATGGCCATGACATTCTGGATTTTTTCAAACCGGGACGGTTACCGGTGTCCACGGCATATGTCCGGTCCATGTTTCTGGGATTCAGGTACTTTTCCGTGTCGGAAAACCCTCTCTGTCTCACTCGGAAGTTCTTGCGCGAGCCGAGAGAGTTTTGGATTTGAAGAGGAACCGGGTTCTGTTGCCTCCAGAGATGTTTTGGGGCATTATCGGTACCGGGAGAAACCAAAGTAGATACATCGCTTCCCGCGTCCATTCTTGCAGTTGTATCCACTCGCTAAAATTCGTCAAAAGATTGTATTTTGTAAGGTAATTATTGCAACTAGCTTTGGTGGGAATTGTCCAAAACTTTGATAACATCCATAAGAAAGCGTAGTATAAAGTACATTATTAGTGCTGTTTCCATGAAAGAAACATTATACTTGAAATCTGCAAATGCATATAAACAGAAAAATAATTTTTGATGTACACTATACTGAATTGATCCATTCCGTCCAATAGTTCATCGTCTATAGACATCGCAGCTCGCTTCTATCATAATGTCCACTAGAACATAAAACTTCGCCTGTCCCGTCAAATAGCTTCCCAAATAAACCAGCGAATCTTCGCGGTCAATGCAACGATATAAGCATCCCAATCTCGCGCCTTGACTGGACGGAAAACGCATCCAAGCGCTCTCACTCTCATCTCCACTTCACAGAAGTGATGCTGGGAGGAGATCAATATTTATTGGTCACAGGTTGACTGACAGCCCAGGGGGAGGAGCCTAATGCTCTTAGCACAATGGGGAAACAACTTGGGGAAGAAAAAAATCCTTATTTATTCGTGATAGACAGTCATATGACGAAGGGGGAAAAAATAGGTGCAGTGGGGCTACATATACAGTACTTGTAAAAAGTCTGGAAACATTACAATTTTTTTTTTTTTTTTTTAAAGAAGTCTCTTATTACCAAGGCTGCATTTATTTAATCAAAAATACATTAAAAACGGTAATATTGCGAAATATTAATACAAATTAAAAGAACTGTTTTCTATTTGAATATATTTTAAACATTTTATTTATTCCTGTGATGGTAAATCTGAATTTTCAGCATCATTACTGCAGTCTTCAGTGTCACATGATCCTTCAGAAATCATTCTAATATGCTGATTTAGCGCTCGGGTAATTTCTTATTATTATTATCAATGTTGTGGAAATGGTGATACTTTTTTCAGGATACTTTGATGAATAGAAAGTTCAATGAGCAGCATTTATTTGCATTTATTCAATGTATTTATTAAATTTACTGAAGCATTTATTAAATAGAAATCTTTTGCTATACATTATAAATGTCTTTTCTGTCACCTTTGATCAAGTTAATGTATCTTTGATTCATAAACATTTTAATTTCTCTCTATTTTTAAATCTTACCACAAATGTTTGAAGGGTATCATTGTATCCACAAATATGTTAAGCAGCAAAAACTGTTTTCAACATAGATAATAATAATAATAATAATAAATGTTTTTTTTTTTTTTTTAGCAGTAAATCAGCATATTAGAATGATTTCTGAAGGATCATGTGACACTGAAGACTGGAGTAATAATGCTGAAAATTCAGCTTCGTCATCACATGAATAAATTACATTTTTATATTCATTAGAATATAAAAATGAAAGAAATTACATTAAATATATTCAATAAAATTATTTTAAATTGTAATAATATTTCACACTATTACTGTTTTTACTGTATTTTTGATTAAATAAATGCAGCCTTGTTGAACAAAAGAAACTTCTTTCAAAAGTTTAAAGAACTGTAATGTTTCCAAGGTTTAGACAGGTACTGTATATATACACTGCTCAAAAAAATTAAAGGAACATTTTTTAATCAGAGAATAGCATCAAGTCAGTTAAACTCCTGGGATATTGATCTGGTCAGTTAAGTAGCAGAGGGGGTTGTTAATCCGTTTCAGCTGCTTTGGTATTAATGAAATTAACAACAGGTGCACTAGATGGGCAACAATGAGACAACCCACAAAACAGGAATGGTTTTACAGGTGGAGGCCACTGACATTTTTTTCCCTACTCATCTTTTCTGACTGTTTTTCACTAGTTTTGCATTTGGCTAGGGTCAGTGTCACTACTGGTAGCATGAGGCGATACCTGGACCCTACAGAGGTTGCACAGGCAGTCCAACTCCTCTAGGATGGCACATCAATACGTGCCATTACCAGAAGGTTTGCTGTGTCTCCCAGCACAGTCTCAAGAGCTAGGAGGAGATTCCAGGACACAGGCAGTTACTCTAGGAGAGCTGTACAGGGCCGTAGAAGGTCCTTAACCCATCAGCAGGACCGGTATCTGCTCCTTTGTGCAAGGAGGAACAGGATGAGCACTGCCAGAGTTCTACAAAATGACCTCCAGCTGGCCATTGGTGTGAATGTCTCTGACCAAACAATCAGAAACAGATTTCAGGAGGGTGGCCTGAGGGCCTGACGGTGCTCACTGCCCAGCACATTGGAGCTCAACTGGCATTTCAGGTCTGCCACTGGCGCCCTGTGCTTTTTAGATGAGAGCAGGTTCACCCTGAGCACTGACAGACATGAAAGGGTCTGGAGAAGCCGTGGAGAACGTTATGCTGCCTGTATCATCGTTAATGACCAGTTTGGTGGTGGGTCAGTGATGGTCTGGGGAGGCATATCCATGGAGGGACACACAGACCTCTACAGGCTAGACAATAGCACCCTGACTGCCAGTAGGTATCGGGATGAAATTCTTGGACCCGTTGTCAGAACCTACGCTGGTGCAGTGGGTCCTGGGTTCCTCCTGGTGCACGACAATGCCCGGCCTCATGTGGTTAGTGTATGCAGGCAGTTCCTGGAGGATGAAGGAATTGATACCATTGAATGGCCCACACACTCGCCTGACCTAAATCCAATAGAACACCTCTGGGACATTATGTTTCGGTCCATCCAACGACGCCAGGTTGCACCTCAGACTGTCCAGGAGCTCAGTGATGCCCTGGTCTAGATCTGGGAGGATCCGTCGTCCATCGTCTCATTAGGAGCATGCCCTGACGTTGTCAGGCATGCATTCAAGCACATGGAGGCCATACAAACTACTGAGTACCGTTTTGAGTTGCTGCAATGAAATTTCAGCAAAATGGACTAGCCTGCTGCATCATTTTTTCACTTTGATTTTCGGGGTGTCTTTGAATTCAGTCCCCTGTTGGTTGATCATTTTTATTTCCATCAAATGATGTGGCATCCTTTCGTTCCTAACACATTACCCAGTCCATATCAGTATAGATATCCAACATGATATTTTTCCCCATTGAGATCTGATGTGTTTTCAAAGTGTTCCTTTAATTTGTTTTGAGCTGTGTATATATACACATATTATATATATATATATATATATATATATATAGACACACACACATACAATTTTAGTTTGTATTTTTCCATAACAAATTTAAATGTAATTGTATTACACATATTGTAATTTTCAAAAATAGTGCAGGTTTTTTTCCTTAATATAAATGTAAGGTGACTAAGTCTCCTGACAGGTCATCATACACTCAGGTTTCCTCACATGAGCTGAGCAGTGCTGACAGCAGCCTTTAGGTGTTGGTTCAACCTGAGCGAACGATAATCACCAAACAACCACACAAAATCCTGAAGTTACAAGCATGAAATTACTTTTGACAGCAAATCTGTTTTTGCTCCTTCTCTCTTTTATCAAAGATAATTTTTTCACTCAAAAACAATGCGAGACAACCGTCAGTTCAGCCACTAAAACCAAAGCCTTGTTAGAATGACTGTCCTGCGTATGACACAGTGCTGACAGGAAGGCAATTCAAAGACAAGTGTGTGTAATAGAGAGGTGTCTGATAAAGCATCCTTTCCACTAGAGGCAACGGGGGGAAGAAGAATTGATACAATTTATCCACTGAAGTCTGCATATTAGAATATTCACTGAATTGTAAAGAGGGGAGCATAACCTTGTGAATTACAGCCTGGTATGAAACATGAATATGATGCATACACACAATTAAGACGCAAGGCTTATTCAGAGAAGACGACCCAATACTGGTCAGTATAACACAATTAAGACAATAGTTCATACTGGTGGTGAGTATTAGCAACAGTTTCTGCAATACAAGTAAAAATCTTCTCTTGTGAATGTCTAAACTTCAAAAAATTTCCAGTCTTCACAGTTGGAGACTGAGGCCTCCTGGGGTGTTAAAAAAATGATTTACCATAATCAGATGGGAAAAACAAGCCTTGTGTGCATGTATAAATTCTATGTGCTGTAGACGGGAGCTGTGATGTTGCATATCACTGAGCACTTGATTGACAGATTCTCTGTCTCTAGCTGACATGACTGTCAATCATCTTTTGCTTTAGATGATAATTATGAGAAAATTGCTAGCTATGATTGAGTTGTCTTCGGTTGGACTGTATTCCTTTTTTGGACCGCTGAACTGTTCCACCATGTTTCATCAAACATCACGAGGCTACAAAGCCATGTTAAAACCAAAAACCTAAAAACAAAAATGTACATCTTTGTTAAACTAAAATGTCTACCTTAAAATAAAAATGTCAATTTTTCCATTTAGACTATATCATGTTAATAAGTTGACAGAGTCTGTTTACACAATGTGAAAATAACCTTGTTGTTGGCAGAGGTTCTTTTCACTATTTTCAAGTTTGCCTGCCAATTCTCAGACAATTTACCTTTAGTACAAACAGCATTTCACTTCTGTTTACCCTGTGTGAATAGCATCTATCACTATTTGCATTTAGTTTAAACAAGATGCTGTTTGTTGATATTTAGACTTGGTGCAAACAGTATCTAACACTATTTGCAATCTGTGCAAACGGTATCTACAGTTATCACCTGCAGTTTGTGATAATGATTAGTGGAGAACTTCTGATCTGAAATATTTATACTTTACCTACATGCATTAAAATGTATTTACAAAAGAAATATGACACAATATAAACCAAGACATATAAGCTACTGTTTAGAACAGCAATCACAATCAAAGTGTATCACTGACTTTGATAAAAACAAATGTTCTTGTAATAAGTCTCCAGAGCATGAGGATACAAACAGATTAAAAGTACAATTAGCTCTAACACATCTAGATCAGACAAAAGCAGATTTGAAGTTTCTGTAAGAGGTTCTTTGACCCTTGTTAATTACATGTTTGAAAGTAAAAGCTTCTGTTTTAAGTCTCAGCGATTTACTCAAATGAAAATTGGCTTTTTAGCTTTGCTAATGTAAAAAATCCAAACAGTGTTGCGTAAAGTTACTTTTAAAAGTAATGTATTACTCCCAAAAAAGTAATTATGTTGTTAAACTGAAAAGTAACATGCATTACTTAACTCAAATATTACTGTTTAATTTATTAATGAATTACTTGTTGCATCAAAAAAAGTAATCCGATTACATTACGCATGTTACTTGTAATGCGTGACCCCCAACACTGACAACAAACATACACGTTTAAAATATACAGTCTTTCTCTTTCTGCAAAATGGAACACAAAATTAATGATGAACAATGAGAAAATAAAAATAAAATCCCAGCTGATTACCTGCTTGTATCTGCAGAAGTGATGGCGATGAGGGGGGGTGCTCTCAACGGGAGGCTGGTGGGTCGAGGCTGGGCCGTCTCGGTCTCTGGTTTCCTCTCACAGTAGTACTGCTCTGCCTGCCTGAAGGCCAAAGGAGGCAGCTGGACGGTCCGACAGGAAAGTCTGCGGACCGCAAAGGGCTCCATGCAGGACAGCGAGCACGAGTCTGGAGACTCAGGGGAACAATCTGAGACCTGGAAGGGTGAGAGTTTGATTAATCATTTTTCTGAAATGCATAACAGTAATAGAGCACTTATGTGCATGAGCACTATGAGTCTTTTATTAAAAAACAGAGTCCAATTTAGATATTTCAACAATGATCCATTTATCATCTGATAGGTTTTAAAGAGTTAGTTCACCCAAAAATGAAATTTCTGTCATTAAGTACTTTGACAACATCAGGGCATGCTCCTAATGAGACGATGGACGACGGATCCTCCCAGATCTAGACTAGGGCATCACTGAGCTCCTGGACAGTCGTTCCAAACCCATAAGACCTTCGTTCATCTTCAGAACACAAATTAACATATTTTTGATGAAATCTGAGAGGTTATTTTTTTTTAGAGTCAGCAGCACTCTGTTCCGACCTGGAAGAAGGTCTTATGGGTTTGAAATGACATAAGTGTGAGTACTTAATGACAGATATTTCATTTTTGGGTGAACTAACGGTTTAAGTGTGATTTTTCAGCCTGGCACTTTGGGATAGTTCGTGGTCCTTGGTGATTCGTATAATGCAAGTCAATGGCTACCGTCACTGAGAGTCAAAAACATATTACAGGTAAAATAAAATTAATACCCATGGCGCCTGACGATACATTGAGGTCTTACGAAGCGAATCGATCCGTCTGTGCAAGAAACTGAAAATTATTTACAACATTATTACCTGTAATCCACAGTCTCAAATGGTCCTGAGAGCGTTCACACGGAAGCTCAAACGTTGAGAATCTGTGAGATCAATCTGTGAGCGTCAGTTTACCTAACATGTGAGTTTGCTCCCACGCATACATCATACTGCGACACCTTATGATGCGTTCCAGACAAGGTTGGACGTGGGAATATCCCACATTAAATGTCATAGCCTACTTCAGACCTCAGTGAGTTCCAGGCAATCAGAAGTTACGTTCACATGTTGACCGCATGATGTCACCATGACACAACAAGAGCTGTTTTTATTAAGCTTTTATTTATTATTGAAGCCTAATTAACGAAAAAAATAAATAAAATAAAATAAAAACAAACTTGCCGACATCATCTTGGACATGACGTCAAATAACATGTCTCGCTGTAGAGGCTGTAGATTACAGGTAATAATGTAAATAATGTTCAGTTTCTTGCACAGAGGCTGATATTTTCGCTTCATAAGACCTCAATGTATCAGGAGCCACTTGTATTATTTTGTTTTGCCTGTATGTTTTTGTCCCCCTCAAATTGACAGTAACATTAGCTATTTGATTTGCATTATACGAATCACCAAAGACCACAGTTTCAACTAAAAATTTTACCTACTACTACATCTTGGATGGCTTGAGGGTGAGCAAATCAACAGGAAATTTGCATTTTTGGGTGAAATATCCCTTTAAAACAACTAATGTGTTCATATAATCTAAATGGATCATTAGCTTTTAATTTTTATAATGAATGAGTGACCTTTGTTCCATTAACCTTGGCCTAATTAATTTGAATACATATAAAACATTTAAATAATATTGAAATCACTGGAATTGCAACATCTAAAATATATATGCTCCAAAGATCTCAAATTAAAGTAGATCAGCCCATTAGACCATATGTAAAAAGGTTTTACAGTACTATATCCGGAATTTGACAAATAAATATGTCAACAACAACAAAAGAGTGTTTATATATATTACAATAACAGCAAAATAGTACATATGTGATCTGCTATTCATACAAAAAATCCTGAAAAAATACCAGCACAATTCTCACAAAAATATTCAGCACAACCTTTTTCAAAATGTTAAAATAATAAGAAACATTACTTGAGCACAGAATCATCATTAGCATGATTTCCGAAGGATCATGTGACACATATCCATCAATTCATTCATCATTCCTGTTTGTTGTGATCATCAGTCGACTCTTCTTTTTACAATATGCTCTGAAAACGCATGAGAGAACCATCACTCCCCTCTGGATACAACAAGGCAATATCGATTTGATACAGAGAGACCAGCTCTCTCCAAACAGCCTCAGGACAAAGTAGAACACACAAATCACCATTGATTCACACAAAGAGGCTCTGCACTCATTGTCCTTCAGGCACTGATTTTGGCTCCCTAAAATGCGATGAAAAAGTTTGATTATCCTGAAAGATAAATGATTTAATAATTCTTAGTCAAAACTCCATTTAGATCTCTGACTGATTCTCAAAGACAGACTATTCTCAAAGACAGGTATTTGCTTCTTTTCTGATATTGACATTTTCCTTTGTGTTCTGTTCTATAGAAACACCACTCAGGAGGTTTACCTTATCACCTCATACATTATTAATTACTTAATTGTATTCACATAGATAGTGCTGAAAGCCAAAACAAGGTGTCCCATGTGAACTGAAGAGTTTAAAAAAAGTTCTGGCCTTCAGGAACAATTAGTTTTCCTTTTCACAGCAAGCAAGCTATTTGTAATGATTTTTTAATGCCATTGTAGGGGGTTTAAGGGGGGAAGTGTGGATGCAAAGGGATATTTCATCTGGATATTCTAAAGTTTCATGCTTTTTCGCACTGTCTCACCAAAAATGGACAATAGAAGATTGCCTGGTCTCAATTTCTGCTGTGACATTCAAGATGGTGGGGTCAGAATTTGCCATAAACAACATGAAAACATGGATCCATCCTGCCTTGTATCAACAGTTCAGGCTGCTGGTGGTGGTTGTTGACCATGTCTATCCCTTTATGACCACAGTGTACCCATCTTATGGCTACTTCCAGCAGGATAACACGCCATGTCACAAAGCTCAAATCATCTCAAACTGATTTCTTGAACATCTCGAGTTCACTGTACTCAAATGGACCTCCACAGTCACCAGATCTCAATCCAGTAGAGCAGCTTTGGGATGTGCTGGAACAGGAGATGTGAATCATGGATGTGCAAATCTCCAACAACTGTGTGATGCTTTTATGTCAATATGGAATATATATATATATATATATATATATATATATATCACAGACACCACACATACTGTATAAACATACAGTGGCCCCATTTTGGGAGGAGGTAGAGGACTAAATTACATCGATTTTTGACAAGCAATTTTAGTTTTGATGACAAATCAGATATGAACTAAAAACTAATTTATCTAAATCATCACCGCCTGACTGTGAAATAAGAGTTTTGAACAGAAAATAAATGTCTTTTTGACTCAAGGTGAGAGCATTAAACAATGTCTCACTTGTCTACTTGGATGGCTGTAGCCACATCCCGTGAAAAACGCATTAACCACAAGGAAACGTGCTCTCTTTCAGGGGAACACCTCAATCTTATTCCCCGAATAAAATATGCAAACCATCGGCCAACTCATAAATAAATAAGCGAGTAAATATGTAAACCTTTGATCCATTTACCAGTGTTTTCACAGAGGCATTGAATATATCAACATTTTAATTATCGTCACTGATGCTTTGTAGCGCACCACTGCGTTAAAATATTGGTAAATGTGATTTCAGAGGGGAATGATTAAGGTGTCACATGGGTAAAGACCGGCATTCAAATGAGGTACTTTATTAAGAGAGATTTGATGATATTTAACGAACAGACTTCAAAGCAGACGATTTTTCTTTCTTCTTTTACTGTAGGTTGAAATCCAAATGTTCAGAATTGCTCAGGGATTCAGTAAGCAGGTATCTGAAAGTGTTCATAAGAATTTCAGGGAAGGTAAATAGCCTAGACAGTTTAACTTGTCATTCAAACACTAAAGAAAAATTCATTGCACATTTAATGAAAAATATTAATTGTGAAAAGGATGTTTTGAATATTAAAATGGACTAAATGAGCTGTAACTCACACATAAAGGCACTACTAAATGACAGTTTAAAAACAAAAACATTTTAGACATCATTGAGTCCTGAAATACACCAAAAATGAATCACAGTGATATGAAGTTCTTTATGGTGTGCCAATGGAGCCTCAGCATTGCCCCGGGCTTTTGTGATGTGAGCAGTAACGTGGGTTATACAGGTGATGACAAGTGATGTGAGTCTCTTATCATGTAGCCTAGAGCTAAATGACAACAGGTCAATGGCGAATTTCAATTTATTAATCTTTCCGATGAAAGACTACACTTCACCTGCCTCCTTGAGACTAGTTCTGTAAGATATATTTTAGAGGCATAATTCAGTTTAAAAGCTTACATATAGGGCATAATAAGGCTAAAGGCCCCCAGGATCCATAAAAAAAAAAGTTTCATTTTATATTCCCCCAAACCACTAAATGGCAACCACCATAAAGTCGTCACTATGCAATGTGAACATTTCCTTATCTACAAGACTATAATATAATAACTATGACAAACGATTCAATTAAGTAATTTAAATTTAAATAAATTGTTTTCCAAGGGTGAATCGATTAATTAGGATATGCAAAGTAGGCCCAAAATGACTGCTATTGTTCATCGATTATTTCCAAAAAGCAGAACAATCCTGGAGTAAGATACTTAGTTTTGAGGTTCTGAAAATACACAGAAAATTGATTTAAAGGGTTAGTTCACCCAAAAATGAAAATTCTGTCATTAATTATTCACTCTGTATTACGTTCCACACTCGTATGCCCAGAAAGCTACTAAAGACGTATTTAAAACAGTTCATGTGACTACAGTGGTTCAACCCTAATGTTATGAAGCAACGAGAATACTTTTTGTGCGCAAAAAAAAAAAAAAAACGACTTCATTCAACAACATCTAGTGATGGGCGATTTCAAAACACTGCTTTATGACGCTTTGAAGCTTTACGAATCTTTTGTTTCAAATCAGTGGTTCGGAGCATATATCAGACTGCCAAAGTCACGCCCCTCTAGTGGTGAACCATTGAAATGATGAAGTAATGAAGCCTCGTTTACTGAAATCACGTGACTTTGGCAGTTTGATACAAGCTCCAAACCACTGATTTGAAAAAAAAGATTCGTAAAGCTTCAAAGCTTCATAAAGCAGTGTTTTGAAATCGTCCATCACTAGAATAAAACAGATCTTTTTTTTTTAACTCTTTTACAAAATTAAAAATTACAAAAAATAATTTTAATCTATTTTCATCTATTTTAAAATGTAACTTATTCCTGTGATGTCAAAGCTAAATTTTCAGCATTACTCCAATCTTCAGTGTCACATGATACTTCAGAAATCATTCTAATATACTGATTTCTCAAAAAAAGAAATCTTATAACTCTTAATGTTGAAAACAGTTGTGCTGCTTAACATTTTTGTGGAAAACGTAAATACTTCTAAACGGTATATATGCATTTCTCATATAGCAAAGTGCTGCACAAGAACACAAAGGTGATAGAATAACTCAGCAACACTCCAGTTCATGGGTCACTCCTTCTGGGGTTTCAATCTTGGACAACCGCTGGTTCACAGCTCAGATCATTAATCACTGCCACCAACCTGTTTGTGTTAAATAACCCGTTGGGTGCTACCATTTTACAAGTTAATGTTTTGTTTTGTTTTGTTTTTTCTTCTGTAGGCAAGGATTCAGATGACGCTGTACTATATCACAGGTGTAAACAGCAATGATTTCCATTTGTTGCTTCATCAAGTGAAAACATCTTCGTGAATATCATTCTCTTTGAACCTGTACCATCTGTTCTGAGTTTTAACCAGTCAAAGCTAGTCCATTGGTGCCCAATAATGATTAATAATCCTCTTAACTGATTCCAGTAATTACTCAGTGCTTGCATAGTGTCCAGTGCATTTGATAAAAGTTACACATATTGGAGGTTAATTGTTTGAGCATGTGTATAGCATGAATAATTTCAGTGCACTCACACTCTCCAATTGATTTTCTCCACTGCAGGCATTCTCTTGCATTGTTTGTCCCCCAGATAAAAGTTGAGGTTTCAGCCTCAAAACGTAGAAAGTCCTAGAATAAATTAAATAAAAGGAGATGAGATTGTTTGATATCACGCAAATCACAAGACTCTAAAATAAACTTATAGCACACCACAAGACCAAATGTCCACATTTTGGCTCAAAATCCCATTTTGACTAGGAAACTACCAGCATACAAAAACATCTTGTGCAGTTCTGGCATCAGAAATTGCATTTGAATAAATGTTGACTACTATTCTTTTCATTAGTGAGTTTGTGGTCCTTGGAGACAAGCTGATAATTTAGGAACCAATGGTTCAAGTGCCAGTTTTGAAAAAGAAATGATCAACTACATGTATGCTTACATACACTGAGCTGTGTCACATATCTCATTACATTTATCACATTTAATCATTGCAAGTATTTGATATGACCTTGGAATTGTGTACACTTCTTAAATTAGTGCTTCATAAATAATTCATGAAGCAGAACAAACTGTCCTATTTGAATTTGGCCAGTTCTACAAAGTCACTTGTTTTACAAAGTCACTTTTAAATAAGGCAAAAACCAAATAGAATCTTTGACAGGTGCTAGCAGCTTCAAATAATCTAAAAACTTCAAGTTAGCATTTCAATATTTTCTTCAAGGTATGCTCTGTTTAAATATAAGAATGTAAATCCATCATTTTGTAATGTTAAATTGAGAGGTATTCAAGAACCTAAAAAATAATGTTTCCATTATTGGGGTGGGTGATAATTAATGCCAATGCATTATTATTTGGATAGGCAAGGCTTTTGTTGCAGTATATAGTGACATCAGTCAGAATATAATTCACAAGTGAAATCATTCCTCCACTTTTTCCTGAAATTGTAATCAGTTCAGAACAAAACTGAATATGGCCTAAAGCTATAGGGTGCAATAGGCCAAAAAAACCCTTATGGAAAATATGGTCCCAAAATACATGTCAATTAAAAATTCATTTTAAAGTTTGAATTAATTTTGCTGGAACAAATGCTTTAAAGATGCTTTAAATTATAAAAAGGCAGCTAGGAGGGCATTTTACCCCAAAAGTGCATGTGTCAAAAAGTCCTTGGCCTATAGTAATATAGCATAAAGGCAATAAGGAAAATAAAAATCAAAGGACTCTTTAACCCAAGGGGGGTCTTTAGCACTGTTGTACCCACAAACCAAACACTCAGAACAGAGTGGAGGGAAAGAAGAAGAAAAAAAAAAACATTTGTTTTCAGTTCAAGCTGAAGTTGAAGTCAACAGACTCAGCACAAATATACAGAATGAGATAAGATAAACTTGCAAAATGAAAACATGCTATATATGAAAACAAAATTTTGAAAGAATGCTAAAAACAATCTTTTCTTACAAGTAGCCATGCAACATAAAATGTCTCCGGTAACAACCTAAAGAAGGGAAAGCACGTCCATGGAATGAAAATGTACCCTAAATAGTGTTTATAACCTGAAGTCTCTATCACCATCTAGTGGTTATATTGTGGCAGAATCAACTCACATTCCCATATGTTTAGCATGCTGAAAGTGCAGCTAAAAAGTGCTATAAACAAAACATTTATATTATGATTTATAATGAATAAACAAAAAAGTAAATTATATAAAATGTATTCATTACATAATATTGCTGTGCTGTTAATAATGTTAATTAATAGCTATAATTCTTGTGCTGCGTGCTAATTTTGATCACATTGATTTTTATCTAGAAACTTTAATCATAAAACTACAGCTCCCTTTACATTGTACTATTTACAGTGGAAAAAATACAGTGTTTCTAGAAAGAGGGCCCATGTCTCAGTAACTGCTGAAAATGTAAACTCTCTCAAACAATAATTTCCCTAGGCAAATATTTGTGAGTATCACAGGCTAAAATAGGCATATGTCAATTATTGTTTATGGAATATTTTCCATGGGAAGCACAACTTTTTCCACATTCTTTTTGGCCAAAGTTCGCCAAAGAAATCCATCAAGCACTGGTAGTTGATATGATCACTTATAACCAACGACATCCTCTATAAAATAAATGAACTTTAATTCATGCATATGACTTGTTGGTGCTTTTAATTAAAAGTTCTTTTCCTTGTGATAGCCATGAGAAAGACTTTTTTTACACTGTGAAGGCAAAAGCCATGTCATTTCATATACGCAACTGCAAATCTATTAAATACAAAGATAACCATCAACAGGACACCAGAGGGCTTCATTTGTATCATTTAGCAAGTTGCGGCACATAAACCCACATTATAGTCATGTATATAAATTTTTGCATATAAGCATTGACATTACTACATGTTTAAATGTCATTTATTCCCATGATGCCTTGCCATCTGCGTTTCTGCTGAGGTTATTGAACTCTCAACATGTCATGAGAGAGTTTGGGGAAAATGGTTGCACTGTTTCCTTCTAATGCCGTTCCAGAAAAGCCTTTTCAACCTCTGCGCACAGGATGTTTGAGGAACGCAAACTTAAAATGGAAAATGAGCAATGGCTTTTTTTTTTTTTAATTCCATATATACTAAGATGTAAGATTAAAAAGCTGTCTTCTTAAGATGCTCACAATAGAACACAATGGCCTTGACATACGCTAATAGCAATTTACCTAAACTTAGCCAGATTGTGACTGTGACAGATTGTCTGTTAGTGGTTTAAATGTAAATGCAAGTGCCGTTTCTTTCATTTTCTTTTTTGTAATACATGTTAGGCCACAGTTAATATGTCAACAAACTTTTACCATTATAATGTGCAAAAAAACTGTTACAATGAGTTATACTGACACCTAGTTGCATATATGCTGCATTATTAAAATGTTTTTGCTGACATGCCATTTTATAATTAATCAGCCATGATTCATTTATTAAGTGAGCGAAAGCATTTGATAAAAAGAGGGTTTAAGATAAAGAGGATTAACCTGGTCATATGACCAAGATGACAGCTTTAATTAAGCTACTGTAATTACTAAAGTCTACATATTTTGCAAGTTTACAGGATTTAAAACATTTTAACAGTACTATTAAACAAAAAGTTGTAAACAAAATAGTATTTTCTTGTAAAACGTACTCCAATAATCTTTTACATTTAATTTAATGTTTTACTTGCTGTTTCTTTGTAATTATTTGTGAAATTTACTAGCAGTCACTGAGTGGAAAAAGATTTCAAATAAATCCTACTTATATTCACCTTTAACTAGTGGTGTAACAATATATCGTAATACAAAAATACAACAATATCATATAGTGGATAGTGAAAATATGTATTGTGTATAGTTCACCCAAAATTACAAATACTGTGTGAGAAAAAATTCAAATTTACAGAGTTTTAGTGTCAGTACTACATTGAACTACTATATATATTGTTGAATATAATGAATAATAATGCAATGGGGGAATATTTGTGGGTCCTGATAATGCCAAATGTCTTATGTTACCAGTAAAAAGTGGTGTACATTATTTTAAATATATCTAGTCAGTGACAGAGTGCAAACATATTCATCTAAAATAAATCTGTGTTTCAGCGTTAGAATCATGATTGCATTGGTGCATTGGTTTACCATCACCAAGTCCAAGCTTATTCATTTCCACCCCCATTGTAATACCAAATTTAGCATTTTAATCAACAGTACATTTTTTGTTATCCTTTTACCATATGTCTTGAAGTATCAATAATATTGTATTGTGAATTCAGTATCGTGATATGTATCGAATCGTGACATGAGGGTATCGTTACACCCCTACCTTTAACATAAAAAAGAACCTCCTAGACTCCCAGAGACCGTTTGGCCTGTCATAGTTCATTCGTTCATGTTGCTGCCTGAGGGTCCCTTACTGGTTTCCTCTCATGTTCCTCAGGCGGATTTAATGGATGAGGATTATCCAGGTAAATTCTGGGCATATTCCCTCAATTAACACTTACAGAACACAGAAACAGCAAACTGTCAGGAGTTTAGATTGACCTTTAAAGCATGAATTTATGTAATTCATTTCTTACCATGAAACAACAGCATGAACATGTGCTTGTCTTGATCCCCATACATGCCTGCACACTTAAAATATACTAACTTAAAGTGGGCACAGACTGCACATAGTGGAAACTGCAAGGGAGATGTGTTTAAATATACAAAGCAACAAATATGGAATCAGACAGCCACTGAAAGTTGGACATTTAATTTAAGTCTCCAGTTACCTCTGCATGCACAAGCTTTTGAAGCATTACGTTCACAGTTCGTGAGGGAGACGTGTTAAGAGAACAGCAGGGGTCTGTACCTCTTACAAGCTTTAAGGCCGGTCATTAATTACCCAGTGTGGCTATAAATGCAGTGATATCGTGCTTTAAAATGTCATAAGGAACCGATTAGGAGCACAGATGTTTTAGGGGAAAGGGTGGTGTCATCAATGACATCATTATCTGGCCTCCTTGACATCATATGTCATTGCACGCCCTTTTGAACATTTTCTTGTTTCAGATTCAGCATTTTTTGCACATCATAAAAGTGCACAATGGATTGTTAAACCTCCCCTTGTTGAAAAATACTGGATTGGAAAATGAACTTCTAGTGCTGACATCTTGTTCAAATGTTCAAGTACACTGTGTGACAGTTTTTTTTTTTTGTTGTTGTTGTTTTTTTTTACAAAAAAAAAACAAGTTTATGTTACATATGAAGACAATTAGGTATGAAATTGCTGGTAAACCAGTGGGATTTTTCCAGATCTGGGAATCTTTTCTGACATTACTGACGTTTATTCATCAAGCTCAAGTTGCTTGTATATGATTTCTAGGGTGTAACACAAAATATATATATATATACATATATATAACATGTAATAGCAATAATAATGTATGCACATTTTAACTGGGAAATCTACTATTATTTATCTAGCATTGTAACTTATTTTAAGTAAATAACATATATTAAGTAATATATATATATTTATTTATTTTTTTGACTGGCATAACAGCAATAGGGGATAAGAGGAATGTTTAGGATCATCGTTTGTTTGGTTTATATAATGTGAAATGTTGTAAGTATCATTAAAAAAAAAAAAAAAGTAGCTCAAAAATCCTTTGGATACGAAACGTCATCTCTCCGTACTTAAAGGGTTAGTTAATTAATTACTCACCCTCATGTCGTTCCACACCCGTAAGACCTTCATTCATCTTCAGAACACAAATTAAGATATTTTTGATCAAATCTGATGGCTCAGTGAAGCCTCCATTGCCAGCGAGACAATTAACACTTTCAATGCCCAGAAAGCTACTAAAGACATATTTAAAACAGTTCATGTGACTACAGTGGTTCAACCTTAATGTTATGAAGCGACGAGAATACTTTTTGTACACCAAAAAAACGAAATAACTTTATTCAACAATATCTAGTGATGGGCGATTTCAAAACTTCGCTTTACGAATCTTTTGTTTCGAATCAGTGGTTCGGACTTCAGAGCGTGCATCAAACTGCCAAAGTCATGGCCCCTAGTGGTGAGCCACTGAAATTTTTAAACACTTATGACGTAACGAAGCCTCGTTTACTGAAATGACGTGATTTTGGCAGTTTGATACACGCTCCGAACCACTGATTCGAAACAAAAGATTCGTAAATCTGGCAATGCAGGCCTCACTGAGCCATTGGATTTTATCAAAAATATCTTAATTTGTGTTCTGAAGTTAAACGAAGGTCTTATGGGTGTGGAACGACATAAGGGTGAGTAATTAATTACAGAATTTTAAATTTTGGGTGAATTAACCCTTTCAAAACAGTGACTTTTTAGTATGCAAAAATCCTCACTTCATGTGACTAAGTCAGAATCACTCCCACACAGCCATGGGCTTGATTTCACACATGACTTCATTCAGTAGGGGAAACACTGACATGTGGAAGGAAAACACAAGAGTGGCTACAGTATCATCAGTTGGATACAAGCCCCAATAAACAAGCGCATGTGGACCATAAATGCCTCACTCTTTACTATGATTATGATACAATAAGACATTCCAGTTCACTGTGAGTGCAGGCTGCTTTGGGGTGCTCTATTTATAGATTAAGGATGCAAAAGCCATCAAAAATGTCTCTCACCTAAAAGAAACCTTTGCATGCAGTGCAGCAATGAGTTAGCTGAACAGGTCAGGTGCCCAAAAGTCACCTTGCACCTGCCTATCCTTTTCCACATGCCTTAAAGCTCAAGACGACACATGCTAGACCAGATGGATGGTGACAACGAGAAAAGCATGAGCAGGCACGTTTGTAGGGTACAGAAATATTCTTTCTTTGCCTTTGGGAGGTATATAAAGAAGAAAAAGGGAGTCAATAAAGTGTGAATAGGAACTTACTCTTCTCCTTGGAGAAAGAGAAAAGGAACAGAAATGACAGATGAAATCCTCCAGAGATTGATCCTGGTTGTCACTGCGATACAGTCCAGCTGAAACAGAATGAAACATCTAAATCCCCTTTTGCTTCCTGTGACACTGTGCCTCGTGCTGTGATGCTCTTTGGTTTAAGGACTGAAGAATATCAGAGTTCCCAGCCTCTCAGCCAATCAGAGCGCTCTGTTACATCCCCCCCCCCCCCCCCCCCCCTCCCCCTCCCCCTCCCCTCCCTAAAGTTCCTCCAGCAGTAGCCAGCAGAGACTGGAGAGATGTTTTAAAAAGCAGGGGCCACTGCAGCATTACAGCGGGATACTTAGGTGTCTCAAATTATCAAGCACCAGAGCAATAGGAGTGTTTATGTGAACGTCTATCATGGGGATATGCAATCAGCTGAGAGTTTTCTTTTGGAAATGAATCGTGAAATTTGGGCGTCAGACAATAGTTGTGCTACTCGCACTGTTTACCTCTTATAGTCCATTTGGCAGCTGGAGTTCTCATTTCACATGCCTTCTGACCAGTGTTGGGAGTAACGAGTTACAAAAGTAATGCATTACAGTAACATATTACTTTTTGCTGTAACGCAGTAGTGTAAGGCATTACTAATCAATTTTCAGTAATATTTTACTTGGTACATGTTCAGTAACGCTTGCGTTACAACACACTTTTAGCCCAAAATTTAATTGTTCAAAAAAAAAAAAAAACCGCAAGACCATCAGACATTAAAGGATTAGTCCACTTTCTAATAAAAATGTCCTGATAATTTACTCACCCCCATGTCATTCAAGATGTCCTTCTTTCTTCAGTCGAAAAGAAATTAAAATTAAGGTTTTTGAGGAAAACATTCCAGGATTATTCTCCTTATAATGGATTTCAATTGGCCCCAAACGGTTGAAGGTCATAATTACAGTTTCTTTGCAGCTTCAAAGGGCTTTACACGATCCCAGACGAGGAATAAAGGTCTTATCTAACGAAACGATCGGTCATTTTCTTTAAAAAAAAAAAAAAAAAAATGAAAATGTATATGCTTTATAGACACAAATTATCGCATCACAAGTGCTTCCACCAGACCGCGATTCCGTATTCCTCAAAACGCTTACGCTGAATGTCCTACACCTTCCCTATTAAACTTACGGAAATAACAGAACTGGCGCCGCGTTCGTTCCGTAAGTTGAATAGGGAAGGTTTAGGACATTCAGCGTAAGCTTTTTGAAGAATACGACCGATCGTTTCACTAGATAAAGCTCATTAAAGCTGCACTGAAACTGTAATTTTGACCTTCAACCGTTTGGGGCCAACTGAAATCCACTATAAGGACATGGACATCTTGTATGACATGGGGGTGAGTAAATTATCAGGAAATTTTTATTAGAAAGTGGATTTTAACGAATGAAAAATGCTGCAAGTAAGTTTTATTACCTGTTCGTGGTCAGTCAATAGCCGCGTGTGGTGTCCAAGTTTGTAAATAAAGACTAAATTACATTATATTTGTTTAGCGATTTATTTAATTCATCTCCCTCTCGCTGGTGTGTAACTTTGCATTGTGTGACGTAGTCCAGTGAAGGCGTGTTTAGGGCGGGGTTTACTGGAGTGCCGCGAGGCTACTGGCCCGACAGTGGAAAGGTGGCATGATTTCGGCCTCTGTGCTCGCGCTGGCCAGTGGAAAAGCGGCTGATGGGTGAAGATGGCAGAAGAAGACTGTACATTCGAAAGATGGACCTATGCGCATTACTTCGAGTTTGTCAGATAATCACTTATACCTCTACCATACTTTTAACAGACTTGGATAGTTTGTGATTCTGTCTGTCATCCTTTCTTGCATTGTCTTGAGCCTTCACTTTGCCAATTATAAGCTATATTGTTAGTGGCCTTGATAGCCCACAGTCATTATGCTACATCACATCGCCCTCTACTGGATGTAAAAATGTTCTGCAGTACATTTAGTCATTTTAGAATGTTAAGTTCTACTTCTGTAGTTATTTTGGTAAAAGTAACTCAAAGGTAATACAGGAGTAATGTAACATTACAATTCTGAGACAGTAATATTGTAAAGTAAAGAATTACTTTTAAATAACAGTAACAAGTAATCTATAATGTATTACAGTTTGGAAGTAACTTGCACAACACTGCCTCTGACTGATCCCTGCCTCATTGTTAATGATCAGGGGAGAACGGGGCTAGTTGTCACACTTCATACTTCTGAAAAAGTCAATTTATGGTAGCATATGGTAACATTTTATTTTAAGGTGACGTAAATAACAGTAAATCATGCATAATTACAAGTAACTAACTCTAAACCAAACCATTACCTTAACTCTATAGTAAGTACATGTAGTTAATTAATATTACTCAGTATAGTACAATCTAACTATGTCACCTTAAAATAAAGTGTAACCAAGCATGTATCTTAAAGTCACAGCCACACACAAAAAAAAAAAAAGCTATTGAGCATTTCCAGCACCATTATCCTTGGGGGAAAAGATACAGTTCACTGAACACAAGCTGATCTTTTGTGACAACATGCCCCAATGGCAAAAATCAAACAGTGAAGCTATTATGAAACAAAACGATTCATGGAAAAAAAAAACAATGTAAAAGGGTAACGTACAAAAATATAAAATCTGTTTGGAAAAATATTACTGAATTTATAACATTTAAAAACACATGCGACAACTTGTTCCGTCACGACGATCATGTCCTGAGCAGCCAAAAAAAATAAATAAATAAATAGTTTATCCAGCAGCTATAGCAAAAATAAGATATTGGAATTTGGAGGACAGAATTTACAAAGTTTAATTTTAATGAAATTTGTAATATGTAATTTAGGCCACTATAGGTCGCTTATTCAAAACAAAGGTGTAGCTTGATTACACCTTGATTCACGTCTACAGCCGGTGGAAAAGAATCCGACAAGACTTCATCATCTTCAGAAATCATATTCATGGATAAGCGAATGTATTAAAGATTCATTAACATTACTGTAGTATGAAGCATGGTGTGGCTGAAAGCCGTTGGAGCCAAACGAAGCTGCTGGAGCAATTGTTAATGAGAAACGAGCGCGACACACCACATGGCTCGAGAGCAGTGGAGCTTTTATTATGCCGCAGACGAGCACTTCCTGTTCTTCCGGTCATGCGTATGTGGGATAAAGCAGCGCTGTTTTATCATATTAAATACATTTGTGTGTTGAAATTTGTTATAATGCTACTTTGTGCATTCGCTCGGTGTTTGGTGTTTCCATGGTTTCTACAAAATAAAACCAGAAATTGAGGGTAATGTGTGTATGATGTCATTGATAGGCGAAGCATGGACACTGTCCGTGTCCTGGTTAAAATGGCTTATTTCTTTGATTTATACATTCTTGGAAACATTTAGGATAAAGTCAACAAAATACATTATTGTAGTGGTTTTTCGATATTTTAGTCTAAAAATCTTACATATTGTGCTTTTAAATTTGTCATTTGAGTTTTTTCCCCCTACCAAATAAATACGTTGACAGGACAAAAAAAAAACCTCAATTTAAGACACTGCAACAATATGACAATATATTACAGTATGAAAGTGATTTTTAACAATAACATCCAGAATTGAGAATGTTAATCAATGTTATATACATGTGTTGAAACCTCCATTCCACATTATTTCAGCGGGGGTTTTTTTGGGGGGGGGTTAAGTTCTGTTTAAGTTTTTAGTAAGTACTGCAATATTCCATTAAAAAAAAACACAAATTTTGATCCATGTTGACTTTAAAAATAGTCTTGTACCTTTTTGTTCATTTTTCAAATTCTCTTTTGCTTCAAATGAAAGTTTTTAATGTTGTGATTCACCTCATAGACGATTGGTTTGATTTGTTTATAATAAAACAAACAAATGCCCAATAAGTCACGCATATGGAGATAATCAGCTCTATATCGTCATAGTCTAGTTATCTCACCCCAGTAGTTTATTTTCTCAGGGTCTAGCCAACTTCTAGCGGGCAAGGGAAGCAAAACAAATCATATTTGTAATAAATTACTCTGGGATATCTAGCTACGACCCACTTCATATAAACTCATTACCAACATTTTTGTGATGCACTGTGTGGAGTTCTTATGTGATATGTTTGTTATTGTTTAAAAAATGTTTGATGGGAAATTGAGTTATCGGGAATTACATTTACGCACATAGCAAACGTTAGCTGTTTTTATAAATACTGTGAATGCAGCACAGAGCTCTGTCCTCCTGACCAATGTCTGTCATGATTTCATGATTTCCCTGTTTAGAATGCAGCTCAAACACAAACATATTAGACAGGTCCAAATGTATGATGCTGATCTCACAGTATGTCAGAGCCAGTTCAAGTGTTGACAACACTTTTATCCATCTTGATAAGGATAAAATCAACACACTTTCACAAAAAAAGATAAGACAAAAACAATGATCTATGGTGAGGATTAGGTAAAAACATCCATTTTAAATCAATTGCGATTTTCATTTGAACAATGAGAACAGCTGGTCTTTAAATGTTGGAAGTTCTTTTTCTTCTTTTCTTCCCTATTGTGATGTATATCCGAGTGAAAGCTTCTCGAACAAGAAGAAATGTAGGGCTGGACTTGACTTTTGATTGGATGGTTGTGTGTGTGGGGGGGGGGGGGGGGGGGGGGGGGGGATGGGGGGGGGGGGGGTTCTGCACTGTAAAAAATAATTGTTGGTTTAACTTAAAAAAGTAAGTTACCTGGTTGCCTTAAAATTGAGTTAATAAAATGAAGGCGATTGGTTTAATCAACAGAAACTCAAAATATTATGTTATCTGAACTGCATTAATTAAAGTTGATTTGACAAAAGAAAAAATGTTGTGATAAATCATGAAAATAATTTTTTACAGGGTGTGATGTCATGTAAGTGACAGGTTGTCACACCCTAAGTGTATGATAAGTTATTTTGATTAAAGATTATGAGTGGATATTAATAAAAAAATAAAATAAAAAATAAAAACACTTAAAACCATCCATACACTATATTCCTAGTTTTTGTAAGCCATAAAATAGATGTATGAGATAAACAGACAAAAGTATATTCCATTATTCTCTGAAAAACTTCCCCCATGCTGCTCTCAAATATTATTCACATTACTTGTCTTTTTTTATAACAAAAAGCTATTATACAGCTTCAGAAGACTTATAACTCGTAACACATGAGTTGTGGACATTTTTTTCTTTTTTCTTTTAAATCTTAGACATTTTTGGAGCTCAACAGAACATTTATCAATTTTTACATAAATTGTTGCATTGAACTGAACGAGACAAGTGTATGTCAGAACGGATTCGTGAATGATTTACATAATTTTTTCTGCTTGTTTTTCATATAATGAAAGTGAACGGTGACTGGGGTTGCATTATGGCTGAGATCTGCTTTTAGGTTAGGTTAGGACAGAAAGTCAAACAGGTTTGAAATGTCACAAGGATGAGGAAATGATTTTTATTTTCACAACAGTTACGTTAATAACATTACTAACAATACATTTTGTAGTTTTTAGTGATCTTGGCATAGTATGCTGAAATACAAGTTTGAACAGGAATGTTCGCCTTGTTTCCTCTTTTAGACCTGAAAATCAAGTGCCAGGACCATCTACTAGGAAAGAGGTAAAAAGAAGCCTGGCAGAAAATGAAGCTGCTGCACCTATTCACTTTTCTGACTCATTAGTAAAGGTGCGGTTACATTTGTAGAGCTTTTGGACCCGGAAACAGTGACGTCAGACTTAACAAGCGGATTAAAGTTAAGTATACAAAAAATATTTGATGAATTTTTTTTTTTTTTGTGTAGTCAAGATGTTAACCCTTCTTATGTTCTTATATTATCTTTTCATTAGAATTTACAAAACAGGTGCATGAGAGAAATACAATACAACAGGTAAAAGCAAAATAATAATAGTTAAACCTTTTTTTTTTTTTTTTGTAAATCATATTTATTGCATAAAATGCCCAACTTTACAGCAGAAAAAATATATGTTTACAGCCTGGTACAAATAGTGGTTTTGGTCTATATAGCTAATTTTGCCCTTCATGACAGCTGTGAGGGGGGTGAATTTTTTTATAACTCATCCGTTTAAATTATATTAAGACTTAAAGTTCTGCATAATTAAGAGCGTGGCCACTTGAACGACAGGTGGATTGCCGCTGCTGTCACTACTAGCCGTTTGCCTGCTGTCTCAGCTCCACCCACATGCCGCCTTTTTGCCCATTTTTGGTTATCCAGGAGTGACGTGCTGGCAAGATTGTGACAAACGACTCCGCCCACTTTGGGCTTCAAGAATGCTCTTCAGAAACCTACGGGTGACGTTGTTTTATACAGTCTATGGTAAGAGCCCTTTAAGTCAACCATGAACATGAAATGTAGGCCTAATCCTTTTAAGTTATAACACTGGAAATCAGTAAGCAGAATAATTGATACTATTTGAGTAGCTATTACAATGATTCACGTTTCAACAAAAAACAATTCAATACTGCAAGTAAAAACAGGAGAAGAAAAGAAAAAAAAAAAAAAAAAAAAAAAAAATTCTCGTTCTAATCGTAAAAAAAAAAAATTCTTAAACACCTAATGGCAAACTTATTCAGGAATCAAATATTGATGGGACATTTAAGCAAATTCAAGTTATTTGTAGTCTTAAGATGGAATTATAATAGCCTGCCATAGAAGCTCAGAAGACATTAAATATTGCCCAACAGCAAGTGTTTACATCCAGATTTAGGTGACATTAACACCCATCACATTTCCCAGAATGTGCACATTTACAGTTATTTTTTTTATTCCAAACTGCATCTGTTGAATCAGTAATGACCGTGCAGCTGTGCAGTCCCAGTATGTTGGATCACCATCAGTAAACAATTTACCACATCTGTTTGATATAATACTTCTGTCAACAACATTCTTGGTGGAAAAAAAAAAACCAATTCTTTATATATTTTTATATTCTTTAAAAAGTCTTTATTTCTCTTACTAAATGCACATCCATATCACTCATTCCACACAATGATGTCCAAATATTAAAAACATTGCAGTCTAGTAGAGCATTAAAAAGGAACAAAATGCCTAAATGTAGCTGATTTTTTTTGTTGTCTCTAAATAACACTGTTTGATGAAGGGGGATGTGTAGCATTTAATGTGTTCATTAGTGCAGTAAATTTTCCCTGCAGCGTTTGTCAGTAGTTTTTATTTAATTCTTTGGTGACATTGAGAGGGGTTTCACTTTGTAAATTAATCTAATTAGGAGATCCCACCTCAAAATGACAAAGTATGAGGTGTGGGAAAAGGGCCTACCAAAAAAAAAAAAGAAAAAAAAAAAGTGAGCATTATTCACCGAATAAACCCAGATTTATTCTGACCTGCTAGTTCACACATTCTGAGAACCGTGACCTACTTCTAACTGCTAGACCAAAATTACCCATGAAGCACCAGTGAAAAATGCTTTAAGGAGAATTCTGTTCTCCTGTTTTATGTGAGCAGGAGGCAACCACTCATGTGTTTGTTCTACTCCAAAAATATCTGACTTACCATGCGTAAGTTTTCTATTGCATAAGGAAAGAGTTTTGGTTTGAATGCACAAGCTTGGGAAAAATATTGTATTTTAGATTGCACAGCATCCCAAGACAGACAGAATTAAGATGCATTTACATGGTAACTTCAAATAGAAACACTATTTGATATTGGTTTCCACCAGGACAGCTACAATACGACAACATTATTAATACATACCTGCAAATATGAGTAGATGACAAAAACAATATGTAAACAGCATAATTTAGGCATTATTACAATTAACAGACTTCATTTGAAAGCAAAGATATATGCCACCTGTGTATTTCGTTCATCTTCCAAACACAAATTATCTTTTTAATAAAATCGGAGTGATTTCTGTCCCTCCATTGACAGCTTCGAAAAGTTCATAAAGAGATTGTAAAACTAATCCATATGAATTGAGCAGTTCAGTCCAAATTTTCTGAAGAGACACGCTCACTTTATATGATGAACAGATTTAATTTAGGCTTTTATTCACATGTAAACATTCATCAGCAAACAAATAAGCTCAACCAAACCTGCTTGATGCGAGAGAATAAACCTCATTGGTTCTTGCGGAAGCTCAAACGTGCTGCGTAACACAAGAATAAACCTCATTGGTTCTCACACACCAAGCAAACATGCTTGAGTTTCCGTTTACCACAACTGATACGCGAGTAGATGAATGTATATGTGAATAAAAGCCTAAATTCAATCTGTTCAGCTTTTTGAAGTGTCAAAGTGGTAGTCGTAGCTGTCTATGGAGGGACAGAATTCCCTCAGATTTAATTAAAAATAACTTTGTGTTCCAAAGATCAACGAGAAAAAAAAATTATATATATATATATATATATATATTATATATACATTATATATACATATACACACACAAAATAAATAAGGGTTCGAAAGCAAATGTTCAGAGACTGAAAAATAATTCCCAGACGCTTTAACCCCTTGATTGTTCCTACAACACTTTACTCCACATGGGGGAGCTGTGATCTTATGGTGAAGCTGAGATCACAGATACTACAAAAATTAGATCTAAGTGGGCATTTAAAATCTTATAGGATGCATGGACATTTAAAACCAACACAACATATAACAGACTATTGTTTTTACATACAATACATTAACCAAAAACTGAAAACTAACATATAATTTCTTTTTTTTTTCCTCGATTTACCCAGGTTTTGTGAGATTTAGTTCACTTCCTGGGACAAATTCCCCAAATTATAGTCAGTCCATTAGAAGGTGCAGTTAAAAAATTAAAATAAAACCACCAACATAAGTGAATACAGCATTTATTTTTTTCATAAATATTTAAAACAGTCAATTAACAAACTAAATTTATACAAAAATTGCAGGCTCCTGTCCTGGACAAAAGAGACCAAGACATTCATTACGATACGATGTATAAAATAAAAAGGTAACCAAATTCCGGTCCTTCTTCACCAATAGTGCAAGATGAGATCATTGCATCGGTTCCTTCAAGGACAGTTGCAGTACTTGCTACCATTCACGCAATGTCACATGTAGAGGGTGAAAAACAAATATGCTTTACGGATATAGCACCTAGTGTTTGTGGTAGGATTTTCTCCACAGTTCTGCTTTTTATGAAGGGAGAGAAGAAAAAAAAAAAAAAATTTTCCTTCATCTTATTTACTGATATAACCAAAAACAGGAACATAAATATCTAAATATAGCTATAAAAAAATGGCAATAAAAGTGAGGTGACTGACATGAGTGAGGAGCTGGGAGGCTTCGGACTCATTCACCTCTCATTAAACAGGAAGGGGAAACACGCGAGTATGCAGAAAATGAGTAGAAACAAGAGCAGCCCTTAAGGCAAATGACCTACAGTTCAACTCAAATGCCCAGCTGAGGTTAGAAGACAAGATCCAGCCCAGACTGAAACACACAGTCTATAAAGTAACATTTTTCTTAGGGCATCAAGATAAACTTTATGGTGTACATATAAATATGCTTATAAAAATGTAGCCAAAAGACTGTTTTAGGTAGATTGTCACTGCTAATTGGTTAGTCACACTGCACCAGTTATTCTTTCTTGTGGTGTATGCCATTGTTGTTCTGTAGCATGGTTGTGTTTTGCAGGACTTTAGGAAGCCTTTTGCCTTTTGTGTATGCATGGTACCAGAAGTTGAGGAAGAGGAGGAGGAAGACGATGCCATATAGAGTAATGAGGTAGATGAAGATGGGGTACGGGTAAGGACAGTCTTTCATGAAGTAGTACTGGCTAATATGACCGGTTACCATGACAAACTGGATCTGAGAAGAGAGAGTACAAGCAAAAATTCAATTTTTGTGTGTCAAATCAGACTCAAATCAGTTTAGCTGTAAGTTTGAACACCAAAACACCATGAGAAGATTCATATGTGGTTTGAAATCAAATTAAAATCCGATTTTCATTGCTATAGCCACACACACACACAAAAGTAAATGAAAAAATGTTGTAATACATACTAGCTGTATTGAAGTCAGATGCTTCTTCCACCATAAAAATTTTTGATAGGCAGGGCCCAGGGCTGACAGTCCATAGTATGTATACATGATGACATGAACAATGCAGTTTAGGGGGGCGTGAAATGTCCCCAAACCACCTGCAACAAACAAAACACATGTTCAAACGAAATACATCTTTTAAGTATAGTCATGCAATCATAGAAAAGATAACGACATACCTGGAGAAAACCGGACTCCAAACCACCAAGTGAAAGGCATGATGGAATGATGGAAGACGTGTAGGAAGGACACCTGATTTTGTTTTTTTCTCAGCACAAAAAAGATCTGTCCAGAAAAGGCAGATAAAGACCCAGTATTAACATCCATTATGAATATAATGGGATTATGTGAATAAAAGCCTAAATTCAATTTCATCAGAAAGATCTTAATTTGTATTCCGAAGATGAACGAAAGTTTTGTGGTTTTTTGGAACGACATGAGGGTGAGCAATTAATGACAATTTGCATTTTGAACTAACCCTTTAAGTTATATTGCTTCCATATAAGAAATACAAGCTTCCAACTTTCCACCCAAAAGGAATTTTGTCTCTTTGACAATAATGCCGTTTTCTTCCATCTACTAATATTCCTTATACATTTATATATACACATATTTTATATATATATATATATATATATATATATATATATATATTTTTTTTTTTTTTTTTTTTTTTTTTTTTTTTTATTATTATAGCTTGCTTAGCATATATAAAATAAACATAAAATCCTGAAAATTTAAGAAACAGAATGCAGGTTTTCAATTTCCTTTATAACCAAATGGGGTATGCCATATAAAAAGCGCCATATTCAGCACTGCAAACATGACTGACAACTTTATTCTGGCCATATACACAAAGTTGCAATGCAGAGGTCAAGAAATCAAGGTAATAAATAGGAATATATCACTCACTGTGTCCAACATCTCAATGAACTTGGAGGAGTAATAGAGCCAGCAAGTCCATGCCATCTGGAGACAGAGAAATGTAGATCAAGCACAAATGCCCGACAAACAAACTATTAAATACAAAACAAATTCATCAGGCATAAGGACACAATAATATTACTCAACAATGAGTGTATTGCAGGAGGTCTGAATGGTTCTGTGGAACATTTAAAGTCCCCCAGTGATGAAAATCAAGTTTATGTTGTTTATATGTCTACGTGGTGTTTTTAATATGCTTTAAGACAAACCATGTGCAAATTCATAAGTCAACATCATTGCTGAATATTTTCTCTTTAAAACTGCAGTGATCTAAAGGTAGTAAATCGCTGGTGTCTGCGACGTCACAAACTACCATGTAACCGATCACATAAATGTGCCGGCAGGCTTTAGCATATCATTAACTGACCGCACAAGGGAGTCTCAAAAGAAGCCAGGTTATCCTGATATCATTTTCTGTTGATATGAAAAAAAAATCAGATAGATTTAGCAATATAGCAGGTGTATTACGATGCCATGATGAACTATATGCCTTTCTCCACTGACGTTCTGAGTTGTTCAAAGCGTTTCTAAGGATATTGATTTTTAGAAGGCTGTCTGAGATGAAGAACGGGAACATGGTTTGTGTAACATTAGCAGCTGTTTGATAAATGTAGTCAAGCAAAACACTAATCATATTAATTACCGTTATGTGTCTGACATTGTAAAAAGCGATACCATTGTGCAGCATTTACCTCAGTAAGTTGACCGAGTGGATCTCTGAGCTCGTGCGAGTAAGTGGAGGCTGGGCTAATTATCATATTCATAGATCCACGTATAATAAATGAGGCAAGGGTGTAGAGTTTCATTCAAGCTATTTTAAGGCATAAAGAATTTTTTTTTTCCCCCCACAGGAAAAAAACATTTAAATGTGTCATTTTGGTGATCAAAGATGAGTTTTAAGGGGTAAAATTATTGACTACAGGGGGACTTTAACTCAAGTGAAGCCAACCAAATCTAAACCAAATCCAAAACCTGGTGAGAAAAGTGTAGAGGCACATAAAGCTTTTCACACAGCAGGTAAGGCAACATTCTGCTCTCACCCTCATGGCTTGTGGCGAATGAGAGGGGTCTAGCAGATCACAGCCGAATGAATATCCTGTTCCCCAGCCTGACATCACAAACTGCAAAGAAAGAATATATCTGATATATAGAATATATCTATCAGGCCTCACTGAAATTAAAGAACAACAGACCAATCGATTTTAAGAAATTTATCTTTGGCCATACCATTTATTATAGAGATAAACTAAAGACCAAAAAAATTAATAAACCTGAACTGAACTGAGAGAAAAAAAAAAAAAAAATCTCATTATAAAAATCTGACAAGGCAAGAAAACCATGTTTATGTTAGATTTTAATTGCCACATTTAGTATGTTTTTATTTATTTTTCACATTTTTGTAATTTACCAATTATGCTTAACCCTACAATGTGTAAGACTAGGCACGTAAATGGACTCAATGACTACTGGTCTGCAGTTTTAGAGTTTTGTAGGAAACTACACCAAATTCTGCACAATCATTAGGTGAAACCTTTGTTTAAAAACATTTACTCACCCCCATGACAATCTTTCTTCTGTGTAACACAAAAAGCTCACATTTAGCAGAGTGTCTAAGCTGATTTTTTTCTATACAGTAAAAATGGACTGATACAAACCACCAATTTCCAAAAGGGCAAAAAGCAACATAAAAGCTCTTAAGATTTTCACTAAACAACTGAAATTTCAGTTTCTTCAACACAACACTACTATATAGCTTCAGAAGATGTAGAATACAGCAAACAAGTTAATTATGGTGCCTGGCAGTATGAATCACATCCACTTTTATTGTATAGAAAGGAGATTTTTTCTGCAAAACATCTTTTGTAAGCCACAGAAGACAGACAATCATGTCATTTTTGAGTGAACTGAACTAGACTGAATGCTTTAGGTAAACTCAATTCACCTATTTACACACTTTGTGTGGGACAAGTATGAAACAAACAATAAAATGACAGCATAACTCAATGGAATCTAACAAAACATGTTCATAAAAAAAAAAAAAAAAAAAAAAAAAAAAAAAAGAATAATTCTTTGTTTTCTCTTTGTAAACTCTCTAGCTAAATACAAACAGCAGGTTTGCCTGCTAGCACACAGAATGAGATTTACCTCGTAACACATGTAAAGAGAATAAGCCACAACGCTGAAATTATAGATGATGAGGACCTGCTTCAGATCAAATGGTTTCCTGTTCTCCATTATCCTGGGCCCCAGTGATATCACAAAGTAGATGTAAAATAAAATAATAACCGTTTGTGGGATTGGAGAGGACATGAGCAGCCAGTCTTTCGTCCTGGGGTCTGAAATCACATCACAAGAATATTTGCACTCCATGCAATGTCTCCATGTACAGTAACAGCTATTGTAACTGCATTAGGTTGTGCATTAATCCATGCCTGACATTGCTGTTGTTGCGCACCATCATTCTCTGAGATAAATAAAATACACTGATGTATGAGAAACTGAAAATCTCAAGTTCTAAAAAAAATTATCTGAAACATCCACTGATATAATGATTTTAAACTGGGTGAACCAAGTTTACTAACCACTTTTTCAGCAACCTTGCTTCCAGAATCTTTCCCATTCATTCCCCAAAGGGATTTTTAAAAAGTCTTCGTCATAGAGTTGTAAGCCATGAACCAACCCTACCTCAATGATTTATAAGTCCCTAATGGACATAACCATTCCAGAACCTGACTGTTGCAGGTCATACATTGATATTTTGTTTTTCCTAATGTCAGAAACCTTACCTGCATCATTGATCAACTTGGTCCACTTGTCATACAAGTGTTCAGCTGTGGATGTGATCTCAAAGAATGCCATCACCACCAATGATCAGAGCCTAAGGTCATAAACACAAAGAGTAAAAGAGTCAAAACCCTCAATGACCAACTACTGTAAAATCTACCATTTTTATCCTTGACAACTTTCATTTAGCCTTGTGAAGTGATATTAAGAGTTTCTAATTATTAGGTGCATCTATTATTTAGTGCATTTAAAATAAAAAACTAATCCCAAAAACTTGAGTGAACTACGTCAAGTCTGACACAAAAGGTTGCATTCTATGAAACAAAACATTTAACGCCACGTCCTTAAGACTGAATTTATAATTGAATCTTAAAATTACACCTTCACAATACTGTTCCCTTCTAGACAGTATGACAAGACGTAATGTGGAACCTGAATGTTGCAAAAATGATGCAAGAATAACTCATTTATGGTGGCAGCAGCATGAAAGGTTGTATTGTTGTTAGAAAACACAAGAAGTTTAAATCAGCAGTTGGACCATCCTCCATACTCTCCAGCAAAACTCGGAGCTGAACAAGAGGGTGAGTGTTGGGACACAATGGTCAGCAGTCAGTGTACATTAAGGACACACAAGCCAGAACAGCCCATAAAATCATGGGGGTGGATAAACGAAGAAATGCAGAGCCAGAAAACAATGTACAGTAATATACAACATAACAGTTCAACTAAGAGATGCATACAATGGAGACACGCAGTTGTTCGATACCATGACCAGAAAAGAGCATTTCAGATTTTATTATTCTATAATAAATGTAAATGAGTGTATTAGGTGTGTATAATTCCATTCAATAAAAGGATGGTTCACCCAAAAATTAAATTTGTGTCATCATTTGCTCACCCTCAAGTTGTTTCAAACCTGTATGAATTTCTTTCCTCTGCTGAACGCAAAAGAAGATTCTTTGAAGAATGCCGGTAACCATAGTTGATGGACCCCATTGACTTGCGTATTTTGCCCCCATCAACTGTTTGGTTACCCATATTCTTCAAAATATCTTTTTATGTTCAGCAGAAGAAAGAAATTCATACAGGTTCGAAACAACTTGAGGCTGAGCAAATGATGACAGAATTTTCATTTTTGGGTAAACTATCCTTTTAAGGACAAAGAAGATGGTAAAGAAAAAGTGAAAAGTGACGAAATTGCAAAAATGACAGCTACGTCAAAGTTTATGGAGTAACAAGTATAATTCACAGCTATAGCAAATTAAAAACCAAACAAACTGTATTTTATGTCTAAAAAAAAAAATTAATATTAAATACTGCATTGAAAAACTATATATAAAATATTTATAAAAATGTACAGTCAAACCAAAAGTTATTCAGACATTTTTTATATTTTTGATATATTTTTACTAGTGGGTGCAGGACACTATAGTTCATTTATGCAAGCGAGGATAGCAAAATAAAGTAAACTGTGACATATTATACCCAAAAATTCTTCATACAGTGGACTACCAGTAAAATTGATAAAAATTTAAAAACCAAAAATTATTCAGACACTTTGACCTGACCATGTTTTGCTTAAGTGTTATCTGACATAATTAAGATTTTTTTTTTTCTGACACAGTTTAACTCTGAGATCTTGTCATATTTTATTACCTTTTTTTAATATATAGTGAATAAACAGTATTAATGAAATGTTCAAGGTGTCCGAATAAATTTTGGTTTGACTGTATATTTTTTCAGCTCCATATAAAGTGTTAAAAATGTAGTGCCTAAAATGTGCATCAATGTTGGTGAGAATGAATGTCAGATTCAGCAGGCAATTTTTAATCAATAAATAAAAACAAGGAAATTGTCATGCCATAAGTCCTAAAAGCCTATAACATGATTCCCTTACATACAAGAGTACAATACACACACACACACACACACGCACACACACACACACACAAAGTACAATAATGATGTTAAAAACAGCTTGCTTTAAGCTGAATTATTAAAAAAAATAAAAAAAATTTACTCAGATGCTGTACATGAATTCGGGCATCTTTCTGGTGAAGCATCAACCCAAGCATTCTTTTCCTCCCTTCAATACGCACTTTAATGTTTGAAGAGAGACTAATCAAACATGTGTTTCAGGGCATACTGGTCCAATAATCTGGAGAGAGTTGCCTGCCTAGATACTGTAATCTTTAATACAAGCCTCGACACGCCTGTTGCCATGAGAGTGACTGATTGTAGGTGTGAGGAGGACACTACCTTCCCTCCACACAGGTGCATTCAGCAACTGAGTTCCGACAGCTAAACTGAAAAGCCCAATACTAGCAAAACCTAACATAATATCTGACGTTTTGTGTTTAAGTGTGGGATATGCTTTGTTGGCTATGCCCTGTTAGCTTATTATTCCCTGATATTCTATATGCAGCATCTTTAAATGACTCTATATATAAATAATAGTTGTGTAACAATAAAAAAAGATACTTAAAACACTTTCTCTAAACCTTGAGTGTACATAACGTAAAAGGTTTTCAAATATATTTTTCAAACTACAATATTTTATTCAAAAAGTAGCCTGATAATAATAATACAATATGAGAACAACTTAACTATTTTTGACATTTCGGGCTAAAAAAAAAAAAAAAACCCTAACATATACATTATATGTAAATATTATGTACATATACAAACACACACACACACACACACACACACACACACACACACACCAGTATTTCGGACTCGGAGACGCCACCTGAGCTCTACTAAACTAGATCCTTTAGTAGCTATGCCCAAACCATAAACAGTGTGATGTCAACCCAAAAATAAGTAAATATAGCGTACTAATTAAGTGACTCAAAATACTAAGAGAAAATACTGTAGCTCACCCCCAAGGTTTTAACAGGGACAACATAATTTCTTCATTACAAGAAATTCACAGCAGATCACATACGGACTTCACAAAAGAACTTAAGTGCAGGTGCGCGTGCACCTGTCTTACCGTGACAAAACAGACGAAAGTTCAGATATGAGAGTATTTCCACGCACTCCTTGAAGTCGTCCCGCTCTCCGTTCACCAGGACGCTCTTATTCTGCCCCTGGGCCAGGTAAAGTAGTTTAAAAAGTAAAATCTAATGGCTTGACCACACGACCTCCATCAATTAATCTAAAAGACGCTTGAGTTCCGTCTTCACTGTAATGATGAGCGGGCGGTGGGCGGAGACGTATTCTGAGGCTGACGGCTCTGATTGGCCAAATGTCGCATCTGGACTTGTAATACACCCACGCTATAGGCTGCGTGAGTCTGATCTATTAGAGAAATCTATAAGGACAAAGGTATAGCGTCAAATAATTATGACAATTAATGATTTATAAAATATCACAGTAAAAAGTATATAGAGTCAGCATGAATCTTTTATCTTACTACATTCATTGTTTAATTAATAAACACACAAAAATAAAGAATACAAAACAAAAAAATAACTGTTCATTGATCATCCAACAAAAGTAAAAGTAAAAAAGAATACAAAAAAATAAAAATAAACAACTGTTCATTGATCATCTAACAAAAGTAAAAACAAGTATGTTTAGCATAATCATAAAGCATAATTTTTTTACATGAAACCATTGGTTCTAATGATATGATAACTAGTTCACATCAAGGTGAAAGGCAAATCCTACAGTAAAGCTCAAGACAAGCACAAGACAATGTAAAACTTAAAATCCACAGGCAAATGAGCAGGTGACAACCAATGGAAATACTTGACAACCCATGAGACCTTTTATGCACCCACTGATGCAGTATGCAACTGTATATTTTAAGAGCACTTTGACATCTCAAGGAATGTGTGTAGTGGTTTATCTGGATAATAAAAAAACAGGTTGCTGGGTTCCTTGCTTTGTCAGTCTTCGTCGCTGCTCCAGGCGTCTTCAAAAGCAGGATTGACTGCAGCTTGTGTTCCACCCTGTGAAAATATGCATCCAGAACATTGTGAAACATCTGATCATTATGAAAGTCACCATGAAATCAAAATGGACAATTCTTGTTTTTTATGGAATATTGCAGTATATATTATAAATGAACTATTCAAGGACAAACGTTTTTTTTTGTTTTTTTTTAAATTCATATGTCCTCATAATCTTTAATCAAAATATCATCCCTTCCCTCCTGCAGCGACATCTCTTCTCTTCCCTGATGACGTGTTCACCGGAATAAGGGTGGGAAAACTCACATGAGATCACAGCAATAGCAAACCAAGGATGGAAAAAATCAAGTCCCGCCCTACATATTTTCTTGTTCGAGAATCCATTTCACTAGTATATACGTCACAATGGGAAAGTAAAGACAGTTACAACTTCCGTTTCATACCGAATTTAAGCCTGCATGATTCAGTGATGTTTGATTACTGTTAGATGATACAGTCAGGGCACAACAAGAAGAACATTGGGGAAGTAACTTTTAAAAGTATTATATTACAGTATCGCGTTACTCTAAATGCGCTACCCAGTTACTTTTTATGAAAAGTAATGCGTTACATTACTTTTGCGTTACTTTTTCTGACCTGGGCTGTTTGTTTGTTTTTTAATAACAACAAAAAGTTCTATTTTTGGTTAATGTAAAAGCCCTTTTACAACAAAAGTGAAATGAATAAGACTCAGGCTGAAGGAAATGCACATTTATGCCTGCACAGTAGAGGGCGTAGCTCAAACAAACCTTTCAGCTGTGCTGCCATTCTGGATTAAAGAAGAACAGGATACAGGAGAAGAAAGTTCAACACTCTAATTTCTAAATTTAATCTAAGGTCAATTTTGCTCATTAGTATGACTGAATTAGATCATTGAAGGTTGGCAGCAAAGACATTGGTTAATAAAGTGAGACACACAGCACCTCTGCATTTTATTTCTCTCAACATGGGGACAGGAGAGCTGTCAGTCAATAAATGTGAAAAAGTAACTTATCTGATAAAGTAACTTAGATATTTTGTTGATAATTGAAAAAGTAATACGTTACTTTACTAGTTACTTATGTAACTCAAGTTACTTGTAATGCGTTACCCCCAACACTGATTATCACTATATTATGTGTTCACTGTTTGAAGGTGTTTAAAATTTTGTATTTCTGTTTTAAAAACCAGTCACCAACCTTACTTAAATACATACATCAAGGTTTTTTTTTTTTGTTTGTTTTTTTTTTACGAATTTCTGGCTTCCCAAAACGTTACAACAGCAATGATGAAAAAGCGTGGACAAAACGGTCATTCTCTGTAAACTTTGTTCACTGCGAGTGCCGTATGCTCAAATATGAGCAGTCATTTACGGCGTCATCACCCGGGTGTTGATGGCGCACGAACGCAGGTGAGACCTGAACAGCGCACTGTGTTTAAACTAAACTCATTTAAGCCTTGCTAATTTAAACATTCAAGAGCAAGACGTGAAAGAGAACTCGCGCGATTTGTGTGCGCGCTCATCCGAAGCGCGCACGCCCTTTATCTCAGACAGCGCGCAAATATGGACTTCTCTTTCAAGTCATACGTTTGAACGAACAAATTCACACAAAAATTATGTCAACATGCCCGTCTTGGCAAGTATCCTAACAAACATAGTCGGTTATGTCTTGAGTGAACGTATAACAGTCGAAAAAAATCGTGCATTATGTCTTAAAGGGAAAGAAGCCTATTCCTGCTGCTTGTGTTTTTAATGTTAATCAAACAACAAATGACAAAGAAATTACTCACTGCTCTTGACTGAATAGCTTTTGTAACTAAATAATAATTAATCTTTATTTAATTTATACAGTGAAGATAACATGCAGTGTTATTTTATATTTGATTATTTTATTCATTTTCTGTACCTGAAAACTACTGTTAGATACCTGAAAAGCACTGTTTATTTTATTTGAATCATTGCTCTATTGTATTGATTTGTGCTGTTGCTTGTAGTTTGATTATTTGTTCTTATTTTCTTTAGCACATACCGAACCATACTGAAACCGTGAGCCTAAAACTGTGATACAAACCGAACCGTGAGCAATTTGAACCGTTGCACCCCTAATATATATATTAATATATACACACAATAAATATATTATATATATATATATATATATATATATATATATAAACACACATTTATATATATATATATGTTGTGCATTTTTGCTAGCAAATGTTTATGAATTTTGTAGCTGTCATTGAGTTAAAGCCGATCATTTCCAGCTAGATTTTTTTCAAAAAATTTTTGGTGACATAATGCTAAAAATATAAATCTTAACCAAATACACTGCTAAAAATAAAAAATGTAACCATGTAATCAGCAATAGCTAAGTGTGTACCAGTGATGCTCAATGCAATTATTTAAATGTGTGCCAGATTTTTTTGCCAGTATAACTGGTAGAGCAGGTTGTTAAACTCAGCGCCTGATAAACTACAAGCGATCAAGATGCGCAACTCAAGCTAACATGTACATCTCACGTACACTAAGACAGACAGCAGCCGCATCTCAATATATGCCATAATGGGGATAGTGTTTGTCAGGTTATCTGATTTTATCTATTGGCTGGGGGACATGAGCAAGGTCAAAAAATGTGTTTACGTGAGCACAAATTTAGATTCCCTTTCTGCCCCACCTAGTTTAAACCTGCAGATCTGTAAAGATAAAAACACCTGATCCATGGCATATTGTAGTAGTCATTAAAGCGCACCATTAATTTAACCTAATCTTTTAAGTCAAAGAAATTATGCAATATGTTTTGTATTAAAAAAATATGTCTCAAAAGTTTACCCGTTTAGAGTTGGTTTCTTCATCCTCAATATCAGGCTGTCTTAACACTGGGACCCAGGCCAGGATGTTACAGTCTTTACCTCCACTGTACAGCTCCTAATGATGTACAAATGAGTCTATGAGTCAATACAGATCTCAATAAATGATTGTGAGAATACTGTTTTTACTTCATGGCATAGCTTCATTTCATTGTCTGATTAGTAAAGACTCAATCACTAAGCAAGTATTCAAGAACAACATTACCTGATAATCTGGGTGGAACTCACAGCAGTCTACATTATTATAATGTCCTCTCAACATAGTGATCAGCTCTCCCGAGTGAAGCCCATACACTGCTACCGAAGTGCCACATGGCACAAACACAAACTCTGGACTGCAGCCCCTCGATATGGTAAACTTGAGGCCTTTGCGGCTCTCATTCACAACTTTTCCATAGTTCACCTGTTGATGTAAATTAAGCAGTTCAATAGATTAAAATGATCTATATCTGTGAAATTAACAACTGGACAATTTAGCAGATAAAAATATGTATCAACCATTTTTAAAGAACATATTTTTTGTCACTAACAAAGGTGTTAAAAAAAACAGTGACGTCAAATGATCGTATCTCATACTCAACTAAGAAGTCTGGCAGCATTCTATCTCAGCTGCTAGTGGAATAACAAACTCTTTATCATTCATTATCACTGTGGTTCTGGCTGGTTCACGCAGAACATGTTTTTGCTGTTAAAAAGGCGAAATACAGGTCAGTAGAACGAAAAAAGCGCAAAGTCTAGAAATGTGTTTTTTTGTTTTTTTTTTACCTTTTAACTTGTTTAACTTATTTTAACTTAAGTGACACATTTTTATAAAGCTGTCATGCACTAGAAGCAAGAGCAAAGGTTAAAGACATCTGTCTAGAGTGTTCACATTCTAAAACAATGGAAAAGTAGAGCAATGGAATGAAAAACGCGTTCTGTGTGAATGGCCCCTAATTACTTCTGCTGCATGAACATAGGCTAAAAATATAATTTCTGACATCGTTATTTACAAAACAGGTATTAGCTGCTACTCACTAATGTGTTTTCCCCTGTGGCACTATTCCACAGGCGCATACGATCATCTGTACCAGTAGTGAGGAGATGGAGTCCGTCAGCTGTGAAGCACAATCCATTTGCTCGCCCATTGTGTGCTGTGTTCACTGGAAGATAAGCATAATTTTATATAAAATATTGTTACATTTTATATTATAATATAACATTAAATTTAATATTATACAATACCATTAATAATATAAATATATTTTTGTATTGTATTATATATTTTACAGTACATTCATTCATTCATTCATATATTCAAAAGATGCAAATATGCAAAAGATGGTGGAAAACTGAAGAATCTGCAGGACCTGGAGAATTTTTCTGAAGAACAGAGCTCAGTTTAACTGTTCAGAACAAACAAGAGACTCATGAAGAACCATTACAAAACAAACAAACAGTCGTAGATCATCCAGGTAACCACACACACAGTATTAAGAATCAGTGGTTCACATACTTATGAATGGGGTTATTTTAATAAATTCGGCTATTTTTTTTGTTGTTTTTTTTGTCTTGTGGATTATATTTAAACATCTTTTATGTAAAATATCTTACTCAGAAGAGTACTAAATAAAAAATAACATGCATTTTGTATTATCTCCTTTATTTTGTTAAAATTATTCACATTTTCACAGATTCTGCAAGTGTTTCACATACTTTCTCTTGAAACTGTATATACACACACAGCCCGAATTCCGAAAAAGTTGGGACGTTTTTTTAATTTGAATAAAATGAAAACTAATAGACTTTCAAATCACATGAGCCAAAATGTTATTCACAATAGAACATAGATAACATAACAAATGTTTAAACTGAGAAATTTTACAATTTTATGCACAAAATGAGCTCATTTCAAATTTGATGCCTGCTACAGGTCTCAAATAGTTGGGACAGGGACTCTTCTATGACGAAGCCATGCTGTTGTAATAGCTGCAGTATGTGGTTTTGCATTGTCCTGCTGAAATACACAAGGCCTTCCCTGAAATAGACGCCGTCTGGAGGGGAGCATATGTTGCTCTAAAACCTTTACATACCTTTCAGGATTCATAGTGCCTTCCAAAACATGCAAGCTGCCCATACCATATGCACTTATGCACCCTCATATGCCTCAGATGCTGGCTTTTGAACTGAACGCTGATAACACGCTGGAAGGTCTCCCTCCTCTTTAGCCCGGAGGACACGGCGTCCGTGATTTCCAACAAGAATGTCAAATTTGGACTCGTCTGACCATAGAACACTTTTCCACTTTGAAACAGTAGTCCACTTTAAATGAGCCTTGGCCCACAGGACACGACAGCACTTCTGGACCATGTTCACATATGGCTTCCTTTTTGCATGACAGAGCTTTAGTTGGCATCTGCAGATGGCACGGCGGACTGTAATTACCAACAGTGGTTTCTGGAAGTATTCCTGGTCCCATTTAGTATCCGATCATGCCGATGAGTGATGGTCTGAGGGCCCGAAGTCCACGGGCATCCAATAAAGGTCTTTGGCCTTGTCCCTTACGCACAGAGATTTCTCCAGTTTCTCTGAATCTTTTGATAAAGTTATGCACTGTAGATGATGAGATTTGCAAAGCTTTTGCAATTTGACATTGAGGAACATTGTTTTTAAAGTATTCCACAATCTTTTTATGCACTCTTTCACAGATTGGAGAGCCTCCTGCCCATCTTTACTTCTGAGAGACTCTGCCTCTCTAAGTCTTTCCTTTTTATAGCTAATCATGTTACAGACCTGATATCAATTAAAACAAATAGTTGCTAGATGTTCTCCCAGCTGAATCTTTTCAAAATGTCTTGCTTTTTCAGCCATTTGTTGCCCCCGTGCCAACTTTTTTGAGACCTGTAGCAGGCATCAAATTTGAAATTAGCTCATTTAGTGGATAAAGGTGTAAAATTTCTCCATTTAAACATTTGTTATGTTATCTATGTTCTATTGTGAATAAAATATTGGCTCATGTGATTTGAAAGTCTTTTAGTTTTCACTTTATTCAAATTTAAAAAACGTCCCAACTTTTCCGGAATTCGGGTTGTATAAAATTGTAAGTATAATAAGGGGGATAACAGACAAGTTTATAAAGTATATAAAAATGGCTCTTGTCTGTTGCAGCAATATGAGCTGTCAGCATCTTTTAAACACAGGGATTATTGCTCACATTCATTTCCACTTTCTGCACTCAGTGCTATGGCAACTGATATCTCTGAAGAACTTAATATAAAATTTGAACTTACCACAAAATTTTGCTTATTATACACTCTTTAAGAAGCAATATTCTGTCATGCATAAATGCATATTATAGAATGCACATGATAAATAAATATTTTCAGTAATCTACCTCTTAAATGTTTTTCAGTTCAAATGTAACTGATTACAACAAATTGCAGTTAATTTTCTAAAGAGTTTAGTGTAAAGATTAAATCACAATTATCCTCATGAGGCTTGATGAAACTTGCTAAGTGTGATTTCACCTGCTTCAGATGAGGCCTTGGATTTGTCCCCATTGTGCTGGTCCAAAGTAAAAAGACTCCCAGAGGCTCTTCTCACATCCCAGACGAGGACCCTACTGTCAGTGCTGACAGAGAAATCCATTGCACAAGAGTTACTAGCATTAATGCAAGATGAACAAAAATAATATATATTAATAATAATAATAATAATATATTATAGATGAATAACACTTCGCTTTATATTCTTAATTGTTTTCCAGGCTGGAAGGACTGTTTCAAAAGTCCCCACTGGCTAATTAGCTCCATCTCATTCACTCACATTACGCAAATAGCAGGTGAGCGCTGAATCTATTAAGAAGACTGAAAACAATTATGAATTTAAAACTGCATACGAGTTGAATATAGAACAACTAAAATATATAAGAGCTTCAAATGACTAAAGAATCCACAACAGATAAAAAAAAAACCCAGCATCAAATAACACAGCATGTGGCTGTTTCTTGTAATGGTACTCCTCAGCAAAGGAAAGGTAAGTGCATTAGCATTTGTGCAGGTGTGGAAGTGCTTACCTGGCGGTGGCCAGGATGTGCTCATATCGTGGAGACCATCTCACTGAGAGGATCTCGCCCCTGTGACCTGCCATGGAAACCTTGTTTCATTATAACTGACACTAACTAACTCTGAAAGTTAATATACACTAACATTCAAAAGTTTGGGTTCAGTAAGATTTGTTTTCAAATACTTTTATTCAGCAAGGGTGCATTAAATTAATAAAAATGGCAGTAAAGACATTTATAATGCTACAAAAATATCATGGTTTCCTCAAAAATATTAAGTAGCACAACTGTGTTCAGTATCATGTGACACTGAAGCCTGGAGTAATGATGCTGAAAATTCAGCTTTGACATCACAGTAATAAATTACATGTTAATGTAAAATAGAAAACAGTTATTTTAAATTGTAATAAAAAAATTTTACCAACCCCAAACTTTGAATGGTAGTGTAAAAGTTTAATATTACATTGTGGTATCTGAGATGACCAGAAAAAGGTGGGGAAATTCTGAGGCAAAATAACTGGCAACATGGTCAAGATTCAATAACCCATATTTGTTCAAAATATTTTAGTTTAGTTTTTGGCTTTTAAAGGAGTACAAAATCCTTCCACCAGCGCTGTCTCCATTCAGAAGCAACAGGCATTACTCACCCTGTAGGATGTGGATGCGCGACCCAGACTTCAGATCACAAAGCTGCACTTTAGGGTCTTTGGTACCAACTGCCAACACAGAGTACAATAGAGCTGAGTGAGAAGAATAACACAACAGCTCAGACACACTGTTGTTGTAGGAGTTTAAAGTCCATGTGTAAAGGGCAAAACACATTAAACACACTAATACTGGCACAATATTTTGTAAGATTTATGAACTGGAATACAAATGATAAGCTTTTGGAAATATGTGGAATGTGATCTTTAAGATGCTTCTGATTATACAGCTGCAGGAAAACGTATGTGAACGGAATAAAGAGACAAATATAGTCTACAAATATAATAAAGCATAATCAAATATATGATTTGATGACCTCCAGTAACTGTTATCAAACTGGAGTCCAGTGAGACTCACACTGAGACAAAATTAGAAGTGTTAGTCAAAACTGCCTGGCCTTATAAAAACTTATTAGAAATTTTGAGCTTTATGTTTGCCTGATGTGAACCATTCATGAAACAGAAAAGATCTCAAACAACAAAGATGAATAATTGTTGACTTGCATAAAGTTGGACACTGTTGCCTTGATGTCACACTTGATATAAATTATCTTGCAACTATTTACTCTGAAAAGATAATTCAGTGAAGACAATAGAAAAACTGATCATGTGTGATATAAATGTATGTATGAGGGAAGATACCAACTTATGATAAATATGAGATTACAGAGATTTTATTTGGTTGACTGAATATTTAAACTAAGCATATAAATAATAATAAATAGCACTGTACTACAGAAGATTATTAAGAAAAAGATTCCCTAAAATCAACATGTTTTTTTCTGAAGAGATGGAAGTGGGGGGAGCTCATTGAGCTCATTGAGAGAGAGTAAAAAAAGTGTGAAAGAAAGTAGAGACCGAGACAAAGGGACATTGAGGCGTTCATAACCTGTTGGTCCTGATTCAGCGATAAGTGCCTGGATTCCTCACCTCTCATATGTAAAGAAGGAAATGTTTTACCGTCTACCCATTGAGTGATAATGTTAATTGTTAAGATCCTTCAGATTTTTCCACTTTAACCAAAAGTATATTCTAGAGCAGATATGAGCATTTATCTAAAACATTACTTATTAATTGCTGATTAAAATAAAGGCACAAAAGAACAACATCAAAGAGTGCTCAGAAGTGTAAAAGAACAGCCACATACAGAAGGTTTAGTTTGATCAGAGAACACACCTGCTACAAGACTGTGCTTCCTGGCTATAGGTGACATGTGATGACAGTAGACATTACCATCGAACTGGAACTCCTCAGCTGGCTGAACAAAACACAATCAATCAATCAAACAATCAATCAATAAATAGAGCCTATTGTAAAGATTAAGATTTTAAGAAAACACAAATATACACCCATGTTAGATGTGCTTAAGGGAGCAATTGGAAAGCACTGAATGTTGCTTGAGCACCATTCTTGTGTGTCAGTTACAATGCAAATACCAGATGCAGGGCCAACTGATAAGGGACATTTGACACCACAGAAGAGCCAGTATTTGAGCAGACTGGTAGTTTCACAATGACTTACGGCTGTGAGTTGTTAGATAATTTGCTTATTGCATTTGTGAAAAAACTATGGGAACTTGGTTTGTAGACTGAGTAAAAGCAGGTGGTCATGTATACTTTAGATTAGATTTGATTCAACTTTATTGTGCAGTGTGCAGTGTACAGAGCTAATGAAATGCAGTTAGCAGACCAGAAATACTAGATATATATATATATATATATATATAATTTTTTATTTTTATTTTTTTGGTTCTCTTTGAGAAAAGAAGAAACTCTGAGAAACTTAACATATTTTGAAAGTTTTCTTGGCCCAGTCCTTTTCCATCCCAAAAATTATTCAGACACTTTGACCTGACCATGTTTTGCTTAAGTGTTATCTGACATAATTAAGATAATTTTTTTCTGACACAGTTTAACTCTGAGATCTTGTCATATTTTATTACCATTTTTTAAACTATAGTGAATAAACTGTAATAATGAATGAAATGTTCCAGGTGTCTGAATAAAGTTTGGTTTGACTGTATATACAGTATCTCACAGAAGTGAGTACACCCCTCACATTTTTATGAATATTTTATTATATCTTTTCATGTGACAACACTGAAGAAATGACACTTTGCTACAATGTAAAGTAGTGAGGGTACAACTTGTATAACAGTGTAAATTTGCTGTCCCCTCAAAATAACTCAACACACAGCCATTAATGTCTAAACTGCTGGCCACAAAAGTGAGTACACCTCTAAGTAAAAATGTCCAAATTGGGCCGAATTAGTCATTTTCTCTCCCCAGTGTCATGTGACTCGTTAGTGTTACAAGGTCTCAGGTGTGAATGGGGAGCAGGTGTGTTAAATTTGGTTTTATCGCTCTCACTCTCTCATACTGGTCACTGGAAGTTCAACATGGCACCTCATGGCAAAGAACTCTCTGAGGACCTGAAAAAAATAATTGTTGCTCTACATAAAGATGGCGTAGGCTATAAGAAGATTGCCAAGACCCTGAAAATGAGCTGTAGCATGGTGGCCAAGACCATACAGCGGTTTAACAGGACAGGTTCCACTCAGAACAGGCCTCGCCATGGTCGACCAAAGAAGTTGAGTGCATGTGCTCAGCGTCATATCCAGAGATTGCGTTTGTGAAATAGACGTATGAGTGCTGCCAGCATTGCTGCAGAGGTTGAAGGGGTGGGGGGTCAGTCTGTCAGTGCTCAGATCATACGCCGCACACTGCATCAAATTGGTCTGCATGGCTGTCGTCCCAGAAGGAAGCTTCTTCTAAAGATGATGCACAAGAAAGCCCGCAAACAGATTGCTGAAGACAAGCAGATTAAGGACATGGATTACTGGAACCATGTCCTGTGGTCTGATGAGACCAAGATAAACTTATGGTGTCAAGTGTGTGTGGCGGCAACCAGATGAGGAGTACAAAGACAAGTGTGTCTTGCCTACAGTCAAGCATGGTGGTGGCAGTGTCATGGTCTGGGGCTGCATGAGTGCTGCCGGCACTGGGGAGCTACAGTTCATTGAGGGAAACATGAATGCCAACATGTTCTGTGACATTCTGAAGCAGAGCATGATCCCCTCCCTTCGAAGACTGGGCTGCAGGGCAGTATTCCAACATGATAACAACCCCAAACACACCTCCAAGATGACCACTGCCTTGCTAAAGAAGCTGAGGGTGCCTAAACCCTATTGAGCATCTGTGGGGCATCCTCAAACGGAAGGTGGAGGAGCGCAAGGTCTCTAACATCCACCAGCTCCGTGATGTCATCATGGAGAAGTGGAAGAGGACTCCAGTGGCAACCTGTGAAGCTCTGGTGAACTCCATGCCCAAGAGGGTTAAGGCAGTGCTGGAAAATAATGGTGGTCACACAAAATATTGACACTTTGGGCCCAATTTGGATATTTTCACTTGGTTTAGACAGGTTTAGACATGGCTGTGTGTTGAGTTATTTTGAGGTGACAGCAAATTTACACTGTTATATAAGCTGTACAGTCACTACTTTACATTGTAGCAAAGTATCAAGTGTCATGTTGTCACAGGAAAAGATAAAATAAAATATTTACAAAAATGTGAGGGGTGTACTCACTTCTGTGAGATACTGTGTGTGTATATATATATATCCAAGATGTGAAATAGATAATACACATACTATATACACATATGAAATAAATTTAAAAAAAAAAATATATATATATATATATATATATATATATATATATATATATATATAAACTATTTATAAATATTATAATAATCACTTAACCCATAAAGAAGAGAAAAAAACAAATGAGTAATCATAATGAGAAATGTGGTGTTGGCTGGAGGACGTTCACGCACCTTCAGCGTTTCCGTGTCCCAAACTTTCATGGTTTTGTCAAATGAGCTGGACACAAACATACCTGTGTCATGTGGGTACCACTGCACTGTTTCAACGCTGAATTTATGCACATGCCGACTGGACCTTCACAGAAAACAAAGTCACATAACCTGACAATCCATATTAAAATCTGAAAATATCATACTGCCATCTAGTGGTCACTGGATCACTGTGAAGGAGAAGACAGCCATACTGACCTGCCTACTGTGCAAATTACTTTGCAAGAGTATTTAAGCTTCTTGCTGTTGTTTTCCAAGTCATAGATCACAATTACACCATCAGATCCACCTGACAACATACTGGAATGCAAAACATCACAAGGAAATAGAGTAAGAGTATATACATGTAAATGTGAATTCTATGATTGCAGTATTCTAGTATTCTTGAGGGAGGAGTACACTTACTATCTTCCATCAATAACCTCAATGTCCAGGGTGTTAATTCCATTGGCATGGACACGATCCACATCTCTGTTGTGGTTCAACTCCAGACTCAGCACCCTAAAGATGCAGTGAGGAAGAGTGAGGCAAGTTGTGCCACTTTTTAGATAAATTTTATTTGACATAACATACATGTTATGAATTCCAAAATAATTTAGCAAAAACAAAATGCTGACAAAAAATTATGCAGTTTGCTAGGCCAACATCCCCCCCAGCCCCACCCCCCTCTACATTAATGATGCTACAGAATGTAGCAAAAGAACAAATTATGGTTAATACATTATAGCATTACACAATACCTAAAAACAATGTTAAGTTTGAACATTATTTGAACTTTATAATGTTTTAATGTTTTTAACTTTGCTTATTTCTTTCCTTTGATTTTTATTTAGTTATTTATTGTTAATGTTTTGTACTAATGTACCCCTTGGCTATAATTGAAAATCTTTAAAACCAATAAAAATCTTAAAGAAGCAACCCCGCAAATATTGAAAAAAAAAAAAAAAAACATTACCTTCGTGTGGACTCTGCACGTCTCAGTCGAACTGGGTCGTCAAGCCCCGACTGCCTGGCATAAAGAAAACTCAGCATCGTTGTAAAGACATTGAAGCTTTTGTTTATTTATGTATTGTATGGTGTGTTGTCAGAGTGAATTAACTATATCAGACGTCCGTTTACAGTCTTTAACCCTAGCTTTTGAATGGCGATTATTTAACATGTACAACCGCGTTTTAAAACTGAACAAATTCATTCTGTAAAGCACACTAAAAGTATATGATCTATTTCAGCTTTTAGATATGATTGTTGTGCATTTTGTTTCATAGGAGGCAGCCATGTTGTGACGTACTACAACGCGTACCCTGATTGGCCATAGCGGGCGCAAGGACCAATCGCATGATAGCATTAATGCTACGTAATTATCGTGTAAAGTTACAACGCACAGTAAATGCGTAGGCAGTAGGAGAGAATATATCGACATTTCACATATAACTTATAGCTATGAGCCGTATCATCTCTTTGTTGCGAAAAACATTTGGAGTAGTAAAAGAGCACATCGGCACAGATCATTTAGGAAATAAATATTACTTCATACCCCAGCAGAAGTCATGGACGGGTAGGTCTTGCATACGACTTTGACGAGTAATCTTGACGTTTTAAACCGAGTAACAGCCAATTTGATATAAGTTTATATATAAGATAATATAATAACGATAATAGTGTTATTGATAATCATTAATGTATTTTCTAAATGTTTAAAATAAACAGTTTTAAATAAATTAATATATTTTGGACTGTAACTATTCTGTACAAAATCCATTTAACCTCTTTTTTTGGCCATTGGTTATAGATAACTTTTTTGCAGTTTGTGTTGTGTTGAATGTTGGTGGTTTGAATAAACCCAATACACTGGTCTCATCCCAATTCTTCCTTGTCTTCTTCAGGACGGGTCATTCGGCCAAGGCGCCTAGTAGAAGCAGCAAATCCAAAAGAGTTTGAGTACATGGAAGGAAGCATTCCTTCTGAATGGGATGGTAATAGAGAGTCAGTCATGAACCTGACTGTAAACAAAACAAATATTATATTTTTATGATAATGTCAACCTAATAATTCTATTCAGATATTATTTCTATTCTATTCTGTATTAACTGTTTAAATGAAAAATTATTAACTGTTTCTATATATAAGAATTAGCCACAGTAATGAAGATATTTTTCATAAGCCCATAATTAGATGTTTTAGCATGTTGTACTTCAAATGATCTATTAACTTAACATATCAATATTTCTTGTCTTTTCTGTTTCTTTTAGCTTGGATCAGAGGCAGGCGGAAGCAGCCACCTACTATAGAGGTATTATTTCTGATTATATATCAGCAAAGCCTCTCAGAACTCTTTATGAAATTATGTAATGTCTAAACAGAATATAAACGAAAAATAAAAAATCTAAAAAACATTTTCAATATATCTTAAAATGATCATTTCATTTTCTACCCCTAAATGATGTAATGAAGCCATCACTTTAACACATCTGTTGTTCTCTGTAGGAGTTGCTAAAGAATGAACGCTACAGGGAGCAGATCAAAATCAAAGCTGGAGAGGCAGGGGAAAGGGATAAAGCCCTGCAGGCCAAAGAGTATGAGGAGGGTCTGGTGGCCCAGCCTGTTCAGACTCAAGTCAAGGGTCATGCTTCTGCCACACAGTTTGGGCAGTTTGAATTCAGTGAGGACCCCGTAAGCACTGCCAACACATTCCAGCCAGGGTCCTGGACACCTCCAGGAAACAAAAAATAGGACTACATAAATCCTCCTTTGTCATCTTCAAGTAAATTAGCAGTTTAAATGAATTAGTAGTTGTGCTTGTTTTCATTCTTGACAAATATTCACTACTGTTGTTGGCGCCAATCAGGAAACACTGCATGAAATGATTTATTGTTAGCTTTTTAATATTTTTCCAAGTTTAACATAATTGTAATGTATTATAAACAGGGTCATTTCAAAATCAAATTATCAAAGGTAGAACATTGTGCGCATTCAGTTTAATTGAAATGACATTTCAGAAGTACTGGATGCTTGTTTTTGAACAGCATATGGAAAACTTTATATCAGTAGAACTATTACAGTGATGCAGATTTCCTTTTGCACTTTATTTAGAAAGTGGGCTGCTGCAGTTGATCACAAATTATTATGTCCTATCAAAATATGATGTTTAAACACCTTATTTTTAATGTAAGACTGGGTGTGGCTACTTGAATGCCCAAGGCTTCTGGTGTCAACTGTTTTCAGTTATTTTACTTGTGCAAAACACACACACAAAAAATGTCCATTGTGCTGCTTGATGTTGCAAACTGTTATTATACAATTTATTATCTTAATCATAAACACACTGGTTTGTCAAACTTCATGTTAAGAATTTTTCTTTATTATTAAAAAAAAAAAAAAACAATTGTTTTGTGGATTCAACTTGGAAAAAAACAATCAACCCAGTAAAAAAATGGAATGCAGAGTACTGCACAGTAGTGGATAGCACAATAATGCAGTGCATTTTCCACTGTATTGATAATATGCTGGAAAAGTACTGCAGTCCTGCTATTGATATCAAGCAATCAACCCTCCCCTTATATGTTCCCTCTAAGGGTTTACTAAGGCCTCCAGACCCAGTCTTGCTCCAGGTCCCATAAGAACTGTCCGTGGTTAAGAGAAGAGCCATACATCAGGGGATTGGACTATTATGTTGACCCCTCTCTGTCCCAAGCTCAATCCTTCTTGGCTCTCTTGGCTTTGGCAATGTTCTCTTGTCGTTTTTGTTTCTTTTTCTGCTCACGCTCCTTGGCCTCGATCATCTTGGCGAGTTTCCATGATAACAGGGCACTGGCGATAAACAGAGGGGTCAATGCCAGGATAACCGTGGTGAGAAAGCCATAGGGATCTTTGGCTGCCCACTCCACCACATATTCTGCCCATGCTTTGATATCAATCATCGTCCTCTGACCGTCTTCAGCAGCAGATCCTTGGAAAAGAGGAGTGAAATAACATCACTAGATGCAGGATGTGTAAACAGTTTTAAACCAAATTCTAAAGTTTACAATGTAGTCGAGACTGAGAGCCAATATTGCTGCAACTGTCTTTTTTATGCCTGATTGACTCATCATATTGTTAGCTATTTAGTTTAGCCTGCAGATGTAAGAGTTTTTACTAGAGTAAAGATCTATGCTTGTTCATTCAGTGCAATAAATATATATTATCACTTACTTGATACAGTGGTTAAACCAGTTACAATTCTCTAACCAAGTTTGATAAGCAGCACTGACAGCTATAAGCTAGCATCACAAAGCTTTCTAGCGACCCTTCAGCAATAATGAATGAAAATCATACTATAGTAACTTTGTGTACATATCAGTATATAGAGCATGTTGATCAATGTGATAATTTTAAACAAAGACAATCACCCACCAGATAAACCGTTTTATATTTACCGAGCAGTTATTACTGTCGTCGGACGCCGGAAACACTAGCGGCAGTAAAAGCGGAAGTGAAACTCTTAAGTTTTGTTTGCAATGCAGTGTGGGAACTGTAGTTGTTTCCCCTCACTTCCTCCTGGAACGGAAACTGTATTTGGAAAGTAAACAGTGAACCCAAAAGTAATAATTATAAAACTTTTAAATCTTCGCAAATCTTCGCAAATGTACGTAAATTATAATTTTAATTCTATTTCACCATTATTTGCTATTGATATTTTATCGCTGTTAACTTCTCTGTATTTGTATTTGTTTTCTATACATGTTGTGTTATATATATTACTGTAGAACATGCAATGTTATTAATAAATATGATAATAATAAATAAGTGAAACTGTAGATTTTTAATCGTTTATGTTGTATTTTTGCTAGTATTCTTTTGCACCTTTTCGTTTTTTACATTTTCCTATTTCATTTTGACCAAGTTTTAGGCTCCTTGTAAAATATTTTTTATAATGTTTTGTGAATGAACTTTTCTTGATCGTTTCTTTCTTTAAAAAGTTCATCGTTATTCAAACCAATATTTTGACAGCCAAATCTGTCACCAAGGTACAACCAATGGCTGTCGCCATATCTATCATGTGACCAAACAAACCATCCAATCACAATCGTCCGAGACGTTCGCGTTGTAATTTCAAACGTGTGTGAGGAGGGTCGAAACAACCTCGGATTATCTACAGTCCACGACAAGTCAATGAGCGACTTTGTCTATCGATATATTCAGCAGTTGTGTTAAATATATCCTACGAATGCATTCAATAAATGAAAAATAAACTCGCCCGTATATGTAGGAATAATGAAAACAGCTGAATAGGTTGTGGATACATCGTGATCTTTTCAATGAGTTCTCACATCGTCACCCCAGGTCCATACAGGGCCACTAAACTGGTGAGTCTCTTCTGCCTTATTTGGTCAAATATGGTGTGGTGATGTTATCAAATTAGTTTACAAGGTCTATAATCTGCATGTCAATTTAAAATGAACATTTATTTAGCTGTTAATTATTTGTAAAGCACTATGAGTTGCCACTTAGAAGTGCTTTGTTTATTTTTGGGTGATTCTTCAGCTAAATGTTTTATTATAACTAGCAGTTTTAAAAATCAGTTCACCATGCCTTCGTTGTTTATTTGTGCTATTTATCCCAATTATTTATACATTTTGAACAAAAAAGAGTGACAATTATAAACTTACAGAAGAATTTTATTCTGTAAAGCTCAGTCATTTTCTTTGACTTTCTATTAGCCATTTGGTTTTGAATATACTGATTACAAGTTCTTCATGTGATATTGTCTGTTTATTTTCCAGTGGAATGAAGTGACCAAGCTTTTCCGGGCAGGGATGCCTTTGAAGAAGCACCGGCAGCACTTCAGGGTTTACATGAGCTGCTTCACTGCATCAGCAGCTGTGGACTGGTTACATGAACTCTTGAAGAACAACAGCAATTTTGGACCTGAGGTCACCCGTCACCAGACAGTCCAGCTGCTGAAAAAGTTTTTGAAGAACCATGTTATTGAGGATGTGAAGGGTAGATGGGGCATGGAAGACCTGGAGGACAACAGCCAGCTATACAGGTATGATAAAGTGGATATTTTAAAAATGTTTGAAAGATCTTTGGTGAAAAATATAAAGAGAAACATAATGTTTTCTGGTTTAAAATATGTTTCAAGGTTTCCATCTACATCTCCACTGAAGCCTATTCCTAACCGTGCCCCCATTGTAAGGAAAAAGAGCGTGTCTATGATGGACAGGGAGAGTTTCTTCAAATTCAGAGGTTCTAAGAAATTTGATAAAGAAATATTGGTAAGTTTTGTTGCTCCAAATGTGTTGTTAATGTGAAATTTCTTTTAAGGTGTGTAATATCCACTTGCAATTTCACACAGGAAAATGTAGATCCAGAAACTCAAGAATCTCCTATGGAATCATCCTCAGGTGAGACTGAACGCTGCAGGGAGCTCACAGAGGAGGACATTCAAGTGATCTGGAAGAATGTGACACTTACACAGTAAGCCAACCTCCCCCACACCATCTGTCCCATATTGTTTGTATGCATTGACGTTCACAGCTTTGCACCAAAAGCACTTCCTGTCGCTTACAAAGAAGTGAGGTTATCTAATGGTAATACTTTGATATATTGATTTGTTTTAAATGACTGCCTTGGCATTTACATGGTACACAAATGTATTTTAAATAATACTTCAGTGAATGTCCAAAAAAATTACATATGCACTGCTGTTCAATTTTTTTAAAGATAAATAATACTTTTATTTGTGCATTGAATTGATTAAAAGTGACAGTGTAAAATGTATATTTCAAATAAGTGCTACTCTTTTGAACTTTTTCTATTCATCAAAGAATTCTGAATAAAATGCATCACTGTTTCCACAAAACTATTAAGCAGAACAACTGTTTTCAGTATTGATGATAATTTCTTGAGCACCAAAACAACATTAGAATGATTTTTGAATACTGGATGGCTGCTGAAAGTTCAGCTTTGCCATCACAGGAATAAATTACATTTTGAAAGTTCTTTTAAATTGTAATAATATTTCATAGTATTACTGTGCCTTGGTGAGACTTCTTTCAAACATTAAAAATGGTAGCATCATGGTACTTTTTTGTTCGTGTCACTTATAGCTTGTTTTTGATGTTAAAGTTATTTATATATGATTTATATAAATTTAAAATGATTAACAATAGTGTCAAATTGTGAAGACTGAAGCTATATTGTCTTTTTTGCAGTATTTTCGCCCTAGAAAATTATCGTACATATGTCTGTTTTATTTGAGGATGTATGACACAGATGACCAAAAACATATATTCAATATGATGTTCTACATTAGTGTTTCTCAACGGGGGCATTCAGAGAACAGCGGGGGGCGTTGGAAGCAAGATTTTTGAAAGGGGGGCGTTCACAAGTTTACACCAAAGATCCAGGCAAGACGAGATTAAACTTGTAATTACTTGCAAAAGAATTGCCTAAAACATTTAAATCTGCCAGTTTAATGCGACATGTTAGCTATGTATCGTTTCTTTTGCATCGACTTATTATTTCAGTCATAGACCAGCGCTGACAAGAATCAGCATTCACATGCACAAAAATGTCCGGTGGTGGCTAGAATCCAGCGCTGACTAGAATCGTAGCAGAGGAATAGAAAGTTGACAAGCCATTAAAAAAGTATTTAAGAACCACTTATATTTTCAAATATTTCCAATAAATCATGTTTCCATTCACTCAGGTGACGAATGAATTAAATAAAATAATGTCAAAATTATCAAAGAAATTCAATACGCAGATGCAGATTATCTTGAGTTTTACATTAAGTATTTCAAACCCTGTGTCACGAGACTTAAAAAATTGGGTTGACAGGATAGTTTGTGGTAGTTTGTAGCCTATATTAAAAATAAAATGAAAATAAAATTTAATAAAATTGTTTTCATAAAATATATAAAATAATGTCGAAAATGAATAAATATGCCAAATATATTTGACTTAATTGATTAACAAAGCGAAAGAAAAAAAACTCAAATGACAAATAGTAGCCTATATGCTGCTGAGTTTGATTCATTTTTGTGAGGCACGGCACTCCACAAACAAGATCAAAGGAAACTGAGATGGCAAAAAGCGCATCCTGTTTTCTTTATTTTGCAAAAGCACAATTTGCTGTTTTTAGTGTTGAGTGTGCACAAATAAAAGTAAACGTTGCAGTATCAAATGATGTCCTACTCATATCTGTAAATTCCGGAGTATTTAAGTTGTTTCTGCTGGTATAAGGAATCAGTTGAGTGATCGCGCCGGCGCCTCGCGTGTGCACACAACATAATCTAACATTGCAAACTTGACATCCCAGCCTGTTCATTATAAAAATAAAATACAGTCATCCAAACATATAAAAAGTTTCACTGCTCATTTTAAATACTCTGTGGTATATGTGCCGTTCACTATGGCCGTTCAGCGTGACCACCGCTGAAGCTGGTCCTCCCAAGCACATTTTTGCTCATGTATTGAAACGGGAGTGAAGTACAAATTCTAGTTTACATAATAAATGATAGTTTAGCATCCAAATTACATTGCTAATATGGAAACACTTGAATTCGTAACAAACGAGAGAGGTAGGCTGCGTGAGAACACTTGTTTTTACTTTCAGTTTCGCTTCAAATGAATTCGTTTTGGCTTTTTTATAGCTACTTAGAAGTTTTTATTCATGTTCTGTATATGTATATTATATATTTTAGTATTCTTATGCTTGGCTTGACTTGGTTTGTTTGCGTCAATTTAAAAAAAAAAAAAAAAAAGGTCGCTCTTTAAAACAAAGTTTGACAGCCACTGCTTTATATGTTGCTCTTGTGTCGGAAAACACAAAACATGGCATGGACCACTTTTTAGGTCATATGAGATGGGGGTTCCCATAAATGAGGTGCCGGATCAGGTTTCGGAGGTGCCGGATCCAGATCCAGCTTGTTCCGGCATAGATTAAGCCCTGCCACTGTTCAGTCAAATCAAATCTGATATTTGGTTTTCAGTGACATGCTTTTTAAGTATATATATAAGCTGCAGTTCAGGTTTAAGGGACCTGGATAATGGATGGGGGGGGCTGGACCAAAAAAGGTTGTGAACCACTGTTCTACATGAATTTGATAATCTTTTGAATGCTCAGTTTGCAGAAGTTGGTGGGATCAGGGTCTCTTGAAGATGTTTTGGATCCAGCCCAAGTCAATCCTCAGTTCATTGTGTATAATATGACCAAAGTCAATAAACATGGAGTCGTTTCATTGGAAGATAAGACAGGTAAGCCTGATGTGTCACTTCAGTCTAAAAAATGGTGGCAAACATCATATTTTCACACTCTGATTATTTTCTCCTATTTTGTCCCCCCTCTGTAGAAGATTTACCACACTGGGTTTTGTCTGCAATGAAATGTCTTGCAAATTGTAAGTTTTATTACATGTGAAATTAAATTATACAATTAAAATATGTATTTAAAAATATAAATATTACTTAAGCCATATATATATTATATATTAGTAAATAAATTGGTAATTTAATTAATTTTTTAGTAATGCTGTTATTTTCCAATCCATCAAGGGCCAAAGTATGACTCAAACCAGTCATCTTACCCAGGATTTGAGCGGGATGTGTTTAAAACAGTCTCGGACTACTTTTATGGTCTTTCTCAGCCGTTGCTTACTTATCAGTACTATGAACTCTTTGTCAACATCCTGGGTATGTATGAAGCACAAGTTTGATTGTTTTCCCCATTTCAAGTCTCATTACAACTGAAAATATGTTTGCTTTGAATATTAAATTACATGTACACTACCTTTCAAAAAGTTAGGGTCAGTGAGATCATTTTTTAAAAAAGATAATACTTTTATTCATGCATTAAATTGATCAAGTGACTGTAAAATTTCAAATAAATGTTGCTTTTTTTAACTTTTTCTATTCTTCAAAGAATTCTGAATAAAATGCATCACTGTTTCCAAAAAACTATTAAGCAGCACAACTGTTTTTAACATTAATAATATAAGAAAAGTTTCTTTAGCACCAAATCAGCATAATATTAGAATGATTTCTGAAGGATCATGTGACACTGAATACTGGAGTAATGATGCTGAAAATTTAGCTTTGCCATCACAGGAATAAATGACATTAAAATATACTGGAAAAGAAAACCGCTATTTTAAATTGTAATAATTTAATTTCACAATATTACTGTTTTACTGTATTTTTTATCAAATAAATACAGCCTTGGTAAACATAAGAGACTTCTTTCAAACATGTAAAAAAATCTTACAAACCTTAAACTTTTGAATGGTAGTGTATCAATTTAACCATTTGCTTAAGTATGGGTTATTTATTATGTCATTTGAGAATCAGGCCTGGGTTGTTTTTAATACTCACACTCAATCCTTTCTGGGAAATGGAGTCATGCAAAGCCATTTATACTGACTGCACTGCTTTTGTGGTGTCAGACGATGTTCATGAACTAACCCGTCTGCTCTGTTTTAAATTGTCTCACCTCGTTCTTAAATGTCTTTGCCTGCTTATTTGTTGTTTATGTTCTGTTGTCTGGTCCTTTGCTAGTTATGTGTGGCTACATCACGACTCCTAAAACTCAAAGTGGAAAGCGTAAAAGCCAGGAGGAACCCAACTGTCCACATCCAGCTAAAACCCCACATGTGAATGCAGCCAACCTGTTCAAATCAACTGAATGCCTCCTGCTGAGCTTAATAAGAAAGGAGGCCGTTGATGAAGCCGATTCGCCCATGAGGGAAGTTTTCAGTTCAAAAGCAGAGACTAAGTTAGAAACCCATAGAGCACAGCAGCCTGTTTTTAGGGGTAGAAGGGCCAGCGATGGAGACAGGCTGGACGGTAGCTATCTAGAAATTCCTCAGGCTCAAAAAACAGAAGTCTCATATGGCAGGCTTCGGTCTAGAAGTTGTTCTTTGGAGGGAATCATTGATAAATGTTCAAAGAACAGACTTTTCAGATCATCTGAAAGCTTACAGTCCTGCAGCAGTGATAAATCATCCCTACAAACAGATTCTCCAGTAGACCCAAACCTCAAATTTGAGCTTCAAGGTTCTTCAACATCCAAAAACTCTTTTGTTGAAACTTCCAGCAACAACACAAGCTCCCAACTCCCTTCACATCTTCGTCGAACCAGCCAGAGACCCGCCAGGGCCCGGCCCAGAAGCATCGGTAACTTGTTTGACATAGAGGAGAATAGAGAAATTTCTGCTAGCAGCTTTAGCATCCACGCTCCTGTGGCTGAAATTACCATGAGACCAGATTTCACATCCAGCATTGGCCTTAGAGGTCCTGGTTTGCACAGTTTGCATGGAAGTTGCATGGATGTTAGGGCAGGTCCGAGCATTAGCAGACGCTGTCAGAGCTCTCTGGACCTGAGCAAACCTGCACCAGCTCGGCCCCCTTCGGCCCCATTAGAACGCCACTCTGAGCAAAGTAAGAGCATGTGAAAAAACACTCATGAACCACGAGGATGTGCTTCTCTGTTTGTGATTGAGCATGTGTTTGTTGTGCCTGCCATACTAACATGAATATAATTCTTAAAAGGATAGTTTACCCAAAAATTTAAATTCTGTTCTTTTTACTCATTCTCCTGTCATTTCAAACAAGTATGACTTTATTTTTTACGTGGAACACAACGGAGGTACTTGAGTGGAGAAATGATTTTCTTGCTAAATATCTCCTTATTTTCATTTTGGGGTGAACTATCACTTTAATGCTAACTAATTCTATAGCTCACTTTGGCTACTAATGCATACTTTTGTTACATTATACATTTTTATTTTATTCATTTATTTTGCTAACTTTTGGATAAAAAGCCAGGGTAGACTAGGGTGTATTGTATATTTTATATATTTTCTTTTTTATAGCTTATCACTAGTAAAATATATAAAATGAAGGCTATTTGCCTGTGTTCCAATGTTGACTGAATTAAAAAAAGAACAAAAGCTCCTACCTCTATGTAAGTAGGATATTTAATTGATTACATTTAATTTCAGTGTTTAGTATTCACTGCTATAAAATGGCAAAAAGTAAATATTTTAAAGGGTTAGTTCACCCAAACATGAAAATTCTGTCATTAATTACTCACCCTCATGTCGTTCCAAACCTGTAAGACCTTCGTTCATCTTCAGAGCACAAATTATGATATTTTTGATAAAATCTAATGGCTCAGTGAGGCCTCCATTGACAGCCAGTTAATTTACACTTTCAAATGCCCAGAAAGGTACTAAAGACATATTTAAAACAGTTCATGTGACTACAGTGGTTCAACCTTAATGTTATGAATACTTTTTTGTGTGGCAAAAAAACTGTCTGTCAATAGAGGCCTCACTGAGCCATCGGATTTTATCAAAAATATCTTAATTTGTGTTCCGAAGATGAACGAAGGTCTTACGGGTTTGGAACAACATGAGGGTGAGTAATTAATGACTGAATTTTCATTTTTAGGTGAACTATCCCTTTAAAAGTTCCTCACACACATCACTACTCACAGTAATAGAATTCCTTAGAAATTCCAAGTAAATGCAATTTATGTGTGACTTGATTACATGATGTTTAAGCTTTGTGTGTTCATTTTGTTCATAGTGAAATTATAGTCTGGTAAGTTCGGTTACATGTGGGTCACATCACATTCCAGGTTTATTGCAGCCTTCATTGGAGCGAGTGGCCATCGAGGCCTTGCAGCTCTGTACATTACTCCTGCCACCTGCCAGCCGCCGCAAACTTCAGCTACTCTTGCGAATGATCTCGCGCATGAGCCAGAACGTGGACATGCCGTGGCTGCATGACGTCATTGGAACAAGAACTCTGGTCAGGAAGAGTCCAATAGACCTTTTTATCATCATAATCTCACACAGCAAATATTGGGTTTTTGGGGGGGGGTTTTGCACATTCTTATGCCGTACACATTACATATGTATTTGTGTTTATGTGTGTGCAGTTGGTGCAGACGTTCTCTAGGTGTGTCTTGAGTTGTGAGGAGGTGGATGACCTGGACGAGCTCTTGGCTACAAGGCTGTTATCGTTTCTCATGGATCACCATCAGGAGGTCCTACAGGTGCCTGTTTACCTGCGCAATGCTGTGGAAGATCACATCAGCTATCTCAAATCACTGGTGAGTCCTGACAAACCACATGGAAATTACTCTCACAGTTTATATTTGTTAGAATAATGTTTATTTAAATTTAGATTTATTATAATATTTACAGTGTTGTTTAAGGTCATATATATATATATATATATATATATATAGATATATAGATATATATATATAGGTATATATAGGTATATATATATATATATAGGTATATAGGTATATAAGTCTCTTATGCTCACTCAGTAAAATATTTTAAAATGTAATTTATTCCTGTGATGGCAAAGCTAAATTGTCAGCAGCATTACTTCACTCTTCAGTGTCACATGATCCTTCAGAAATCATTCTAATATGCTGATTTGGTGTTCAGTAAATGCTTCTTACTATTATCAGTGTTTAAAACAGTTGTGCTGCTTAATATGTTTGTGGAAACCATGATATGTTTTGTTTTTCTGGATTCTTTGATGAATAGTAAGTTCAAAAGAACAGCATTTATTTGAAATAGAAATTTTTCTAGAAATGTCTTTACTGTCACATTTGATCAAGTTAATGCATACTAAATCTTTCTGACCCCATACTTTTAAATGATATGGTACTTTTAAAAGTATATGTTGTAAGTCATTATTGCCTAAAGCAAATTGCAACCTGAGGATTAATAATTAGTCAGGGTTAAACAGAACTTGATCTTGAGCAAGAATGCCTGAGGCATGTTATCAGTTACCAGAAAAAAAAATTTCGACTCATCCCTCACTTTATAAAATCAAAGAATTGTAGTATATGTGGTAATCGACAAACAATTGACGTCTTTATGGCCATTGTATAGGAGGAATTTAAAAAAAGAATGTTAAATTGTATTTAAACCAGATTATTCCTGGTAAGAGAGGCCTCTTTTTATTCAGTAATACAGTGTATTTTGTTAATTTGTGGTTATGGACTATATGCACGGTTACTTCCTGGTTGTCGTTAAGCCAGCTCAGGCATTTCCGGTTAACTGTTAGCTGTTCATTCTGTAGTCGCTGTCCATCGACACAAAACTTTTTAATGTTGTATTCATATTTTAATGCACTTATCACATTTACCTAATTTTACAATAAACCAGTTTTATTGATTGCAATAAAGACGAAGCTATTGGGACCGTTTAAAAACACTGTGTCTGTAATTAGACACGCACACACATTTTTCCCCCAGCACTTCAAATGTTATTTTTAATGTGATGACCACAAACATTATTTGTTCATCCTTCTGAGATTGTCCCCATTGTAAAACCGAACGTTTCAAAATGTAGGAAATTCAACATTTGATAGAAAACACTTGTTTAAAAATAAAAGACAATAATTACCACTTTAACCAGCAGGTGGCAGCAAAGCAGCATTTATTTGCGCATATATCAGCCATTTCCTCTAATCGTTTTTCACTTCGTTTTTGACTAAATATTAAACATTATAAAATAACTAGGTTTAAAGAATGCTCTGTGCATATAGCCCATTTCCCTAACATTAATTTGTATGCGTTCCTGATCTCAGGCCACATACCCAGGCTCTGGTGTTGCCATGCCGACATTCTCATTCTGCAGGCAGATCAGCACTCAGGAGTTTGAAGAGCAGAAACTGTCTGTGTCCCAAGCTGCTCTTGTTGACCTCCTGGAAAATCTTATAAAGGACAAGACCATGTCTGTCAAAGAGAAGAAAAAGAAGCTAAAACTGGTATTTATTTACTGAACTCATCATATGTCATAAACATCCTGTTTCCACAGAAGGGCTACAAAATAAAGAGTAAAACTCTTAAAAGGTTACACAATGTTACACAAATTGAAATTTGATTTAATCAATTAAGTATCCTAATATGCTAGCTACTTTTTACTATGCTACTATGCTATTTTACTATACTTTAAAAAAACAAAACAAAACAAAAAACTGAACACCAAAGTGTAAGTGTAAGGTGCAGTAAGTGATTTCTGTTGGTATTTGAAGTCAACCCAAACAAACACACCCCTCCCTTCATTGCTCTGCCCCCAAATTTGAGGGCTGATATCTCTTTATCATAGCAAGAGAAGCAAAAAAAATTTCAGTGGCTGCTTCCGAAATCACATGCTCTCTTGAGTACGTATTTTGAATGAGTCATTTCTTCACGACCGCTAAAAAATATGTTCTATATAGTATGAGTGTGTGTAGTATTAATAGAATCCAGACATACTACATTCTCCATGTTGTTATTATCATGTGACCTACCAGACTCAGTTGCATAGCTTCACTGACATTCACAAATCCCCTCCCGTGGCCTCATGGGATAGCATCGTATGCACGCTTCAGAATCTCGCCGGAAGAAGTAGGTCATCTGGGTACTTTTTGCCTACTCTTTTATGAGAATTGTTAATTCGGTCATACTTCTGTTGTTACATAATGTTTTTTTGCTTACTATATAGTACGGAAGTATGTGAAGTAGGGAAGTATTCGGACGCAGCCAACGACACTCCTGTTACCATAGCTAACATTACAACAGTATATCTGTTGTAACAATGTTATTCATGTATGGAACAGAAACAATGCAACATCAGTGCAACATATCCCTTATTTTTTTCCAGTGATATTCCTCTAACCTTTTCTCTTTTGTACTCTCTCAGCCATCTCTTATTCTACAGTCTTTCTTCAAATCTCCCTCTTGCTCACTCTCTCTCCTCCTCCATCATGAGTGTATACGCCCCCTACTGATGATTGGCTACAAGTGTGTTGTTTCTGTTTCTCAGAAATCACTTATTGCACCTTTAAGTCATAGTATGTTAATTTAATGATGGCCTAAAAGCAAATAAATATTTTTGTTGTTCTCTCAGTTTCAGAAGGAATATCCTGACATCTACTTGAGACGTTTTCCCACAACAGAGAGTGAAGCTCAGCTTTTTGCAGATAAACCAAAGATAAAACCTCCAATGCTGTTAAGCATCAAGAAACCAAAAACCTTCAGTATTCGAAACTGAATACCTCTTAAAAAGCTCACGTATGAATGATTTTTTTGGGAGACTGAGATTAAATACCTTTAGCTGATCTATTGCAGTAACATTGGATTGCATCGGTATAATCTGAACTGTAACTTCATTGAAGTGTTGTTTTTAAGTTTCTTGTGGTATTTTTCTCTCATGAAGTGACTTTTAATGATCTTTTTTCCCCCAGTTTCAATACAGTTTTAATGTTATTTATTTAAGGTGTGTGATTTGTTGTAAGTTATTGGGAGCTTTCAGACCTTCATATTGTTGTAGCAAGTACAAAACTCAGCGGCCCCACAGCAAATAAACAACCTGACATGCTGTTTACATGGAGTCTCCTTTAAATGAAATGAAGATTTTTTTTTTTTTTTTTTAAACATTACAATTAGTCTTGTAATATTGTTTACGTTTCAGTTTTATTCTTGTTTTCCTATTATCACTTTTTTGTGTGTCTTCAGGTGTTTTCAATATTCAGGTTCCACAGAAAATGTTCACTCAGACTTCTAAAGCCTAATATAACAATTTTCAGTGTGATGTGGGAGTTTCCTGGCTAAGCCAGTATGGGCTAATTTGCACTGTTTTTCATCTCAGATTCGCTAATATGTTAGTTCTTATTATGTACATATTTTCTGTCTAGTCAGTCATCTACTCATTGCTTATGTTCCTCTTTTATTGGTGTGAATGGATCATCTTACACTCAAGTCACTGTACTATTTCAGTGGCTTGCGTATGAAGAATTGAAAGCCTAAATTTGGACCGAGATTGATTTATCTGTGTCATCATATATAGATTTACTGTATCGAAAAAATGGGCATAAGTGAGCCAAATCCGTTGCATTTTGTTATTTTATTGTATCACCCCAAATACTTTTGTAATATTCTTCCTGATCTATGCAATAAACTTTTAAAATAAGCTTTATCTTACTTGTGTGATATTTGATGTTTATTATTAGTATTGAAAAATTGTCAGTATTTGAAAGATATAAACATTTATGCATATGTAATTTTAGTCTCTGATTTGTTAGGAGTGCTGCATTGTGGACCTTCATCTGTATTCACATCCAGTCTCCTTTTATGAATGACGTGGTGCTCCGACCGTAGAAAACTAATCATTTGTCATCCAGGGAAGTAAACAAAGAAAATGTGATTAATGAAATGCCTTTTCATGTCACATTCCTATGACTTTTGTTAGACAATAGGCAACTTTTTGTATTATATATTGTTATTTTTACTGAAATAATGTGCTTCATTACTATTTTTTTTAATTAAAAAAAACAACAACAAAGATTCCTGAGAAAGATCTCTGCAAATTGACCCAGTTCACCAAAGGTTTGAATCTGTTCTTTATTTGAGCTGTAGTGTCTTTCAGGAAGGTAAACATTAGTGAAAATGTTCTTGGTCTGAAAACAAAGGGATTTTTGTTTCAGTGCCTTCCAGTCAGCCGGAGGAGGGGTTCTAAGACTCCGTGGCTGTTCCTGGGAAAGGAACAGTTCTGGTTTATACACACAGGCATCATCTTGCTTCATAGTCAGTTCAACATGGTCAGCCGGTGAGTAATGGAACTTTTCGCTCTCCATCAAACTGCTCCGATTGTACAATGATTTTTGGTAGTGGAAAACACTCTTAATTCATTGTAAATGTTGAATTTTAGATATTTTTCTTTTTAAAGTTGATGTTTGCTTATTCATTTGTTTTCTTTTAAATATAATAATTATATATAATTTGAAACAATGCCTCAAGAATGAGTATATTTGTATAAGTGTAGTTGTTTTGATTTCTTTTTCATGTCACCTCATTATGCTAAAAATGTGGACATCTGTTTTCATTCACAGTCTTGAACACCCAGCCGGTGGCTATAAAAAAATCTTTGAGTCATGTGAAGAGTTAGCGGAGCCTATTCCTGCTCTTGTCTCAGGTTTGTATGATAATAATAATCTAAATCAAGCATTTTCAATTGTTTATACTTTTTACTTCTTATTTTCTCTATGCTTTCATTGAAGGGGAAAATGCTGCTTCAGCTGGGTGGATGTAAACGCCTCATACCCTTTGATATGGGAGCTGTTTTATAGACGTTCGTGGGCTGAAGACTTTGTTTGGTTAAAGTGAACCTTCTCTCACTCCCTGCAGGCAAAATCCCTGCATGGCTTACTGGCAGTCTGCTCCGCATGGGCCCTGGGCTCTTTGAGATTGGAGATGAACCTTTTTACCACCTTTTTGATGGCCAGGCTCTCATACACAAGTTTGACCTGAAGGATGGACATGTCACTTATCACCGCAAGTAAGAACCTCTGTTTATTGTGCAGTAATGCCCAAAATAAAGTGCAACCCCAATTGAGTTTGACTACCTAAATGCTTTGCAAAGATGGTAATCCTTTATTTTAGACATTCTCCTAACTATAAGTATCTTTGCAACTACCAGTCATTAGAGAATTAGTCATTTGTCTGCTTAATATCTGCTAACTCACATTCAACTGACTATAAGTAACTTTGCAAGTACATGTCAATTTATTCTTCTAACCCAAACCCATAACCCAACCTCTAATGATAGTTAGTAGAATGTCTAAAGTGGACTATCGAAATAAGGTGTAACCCATTAATTTACTGAGTTGAAATGCCTCATATGCTGGACTTATATGTTTTGTACAAAGTGGTTTATACAATAAAGAACTGAGATTTAACTTAAAGGGTTAGTTCACCCAGAAATGAACATTCTGTCATTAATTACTCACCCTCATGTCGTCCACACCCGTAAGACCTTCGTACATCTTCAGAACACAAATTAAGATATTTTTGATAAAATCCGATGGCTCAGTGAGGCCTGCATTGCCAGCAAGATAATTAACACTTTCAGATTTCCAGAAAGCTACTGAAGACGTATTTAAAACAGTTCATGTGACTACAGTGGTTCAACCTTAATGTTATGAAGTGATGAGAATACGTTTTATGCGCCAAAAAAACAAAATGACGACTTTATTCAACAATATCTAGTGATGGGAGATTTCAAAACACTGCTTTATGAAGCTTCGAAAGTTTGCAAATCTTTTGTTTCGGAGTGGTTCGGAATATGTATCAAACTGCCAAAGTCACGTGATTTTAGTAAACTTCGTAGGCTTCGTTATGTCATAAGTGTTTCGAAATTTAAATGGTTCACCACTGGGGGCGTGACTTTGATATTGTTTAGATATTGTTGAATAAAGTTGTTATTTTCTCCTTTTTTTTTTTTTTTTGCACACAAAAAGTATTCTTGTCGCTTCATACCATTAAGGTTGAACCACTGTAGTCACATGAACTGTTTTAAATATGTCTTTAGCAACTTCCTGGACATCTGAAAGTGTTAATTATCTTGCTGGCAATGCAGGCCTCACTGAGCTATCGGATTTTATCAAAAATATCTTAATTTGTGTTCCGAAGATGAATGAAGGTCTTACGGGTTTGGAATGACATGAGGGTGAGTACTTAATGACAGAATTTCCATTTTTGGGTGAACTAACCCTTTAAAACGCATATTAACTGGCATCTTGAATTTCAGGTTTATCAGAACTGATGCTTATGTGAGAGCCATGACGGAGAAAAGGGTGGTGATCACAGAGTTTGGCACCACTGCGTATCCAGATCCATGCAAAAACATATTTTCCAGGTCTGGAAAGTATTTTCTGTTCAATTTAAATTGAGAGTATAATAATAATGCCATACAAATATTTACTCTCAGTGCATCCACTTTTGGTATAGGTTTTTCACTTACTTTCAAGGCATTGAGGTGACGGACAACTGCCTTGTCAACATCTACCCCATCGGTGAGGACTTCTATGCCTGCACGGAAACCAACTACATAACTAAAGTTGATCCTGATACCCTCGAAACAATAAAAAAGGTAGGCTTTTGGGTTTATATACACTTTATATTTATGATCCCCTTTAGACTATAAGTAACGTTGCACCCACATGTCAAGTAACTGATTATAGACTATTAATTGATTATTAGTAGACTATTAAGCGTGGGGTTAATAGAATAAGGGATTAAGGTTAGTAGACTATGTTGGCATGTATTTGCAAAGTTACTTATACTCAGTAGAATATCTGTTGGGGGACCATCAAAATAAAGTGACATGTAAGTTGACATGTAGGTGCAACATAACTTACAGTCAACAGAATGTCTAAAGGGGACCATTTTGTTCTGTTGCCTAGTTTTGAGCCCATTAACAAAAGTATAAATCCTTTACCATCTCTACTTACCCATAGGTGGACCTCTGCAATTATCTCTCAGTCAATGGTGTGACTGCACATCCACATACTGAACCAGACGGTACTGTATATAACATTGGAAACTGCTTTGGGAAGAACATGTCGCTGGCCTACAACATTGTCAAGATCCCTCCACCACAAGAAGGTTGGTATAATGCTTTGTTGGCTTAAAAAGATCTTATTAACGCATTATGAGGAGGTGTTTGACTTTTTTATTACTTGTTTAATCAGATAAATCCGATCCAATTGAGAAGTCAACGGTTTTGGTACAGTTTCCAAGCAGTGAGAGATTCAAACCATCCTACATCCATAGGTTGGTAATGTAATATAATACAATACAATACAATATAATATAATATAATATAATATAATATAATATAATATAATATAATATAATATAATATAATTTCTTTAATAATAATAATAATATTAATAACTAATATAATAATATATATTATACAGCTTTGGCATGACGGAGAACTACTTTGTGTTTGTTGAGACTCCGGTGAAGATCAATCTGCTGAAATTTTTGACTTCTTGGAGCATCAGAGGGACAAATTACATGGACTGCTTTGAGTCAAATGACAGAATGGGTGTAAGTCCGAGCTCACTGGCATTATATTTTCTTCTAATGGTTAATTATACATTTGGGAAACAAAAAATAACAAGTAAAATGCCCTAGGTATTTTGTACATTGCTTCATCCTCTTCATTTGGTTGCATTCCCAGACATGGTTTCATCTGGCAACCAAGAATCCTGGAGAATACATCAACCACAAATTCAGAACATCTGCCTTTAATGTTTTCCATCACATTAACTGTTTTGAGGACCAAGGTTTTATTGTTGTTGACCTGTGCACTTGGAAAGGGTACGATTACTTGTTTTTTATATTTATTGAAGCTTTAGCTAACATCTCAAAATGCCCTAATAAAATATAGCAATGAAACAAAAAACACTTTGTACATGCATTTGATAATGGCAGTAAACATGGCCAGAGGAAAGAAAATATGAGACAATGGTGATCATCTGTGGTCCCCTTCCTTTGATTGACAGGCATGACTTTGTGTATAATTATCTATATTTGGCAAACGTGAAGCAAAACTGGGAGGAAGTCAAAAAAGCAGCCATGAGAGCTCCACAGCCAGAGGTGCGGAGATACGTGCTTCCACTGGACATCCACAGGGTAAGAGATATCAGTGTTCTTTTACTATCTTTGAGATACTATTATAATTTTATTAATGGTTTGAATTAGTTTTTATTTTTTATGTTTTCCATTTTCACTTTAATTCTAATGTTTTAGTAATTTTGGTGTGTTTTTGTAGTTTTTATTCATTTTTATTTCAGTTTTAGTTATAGTCATTTTAGTACAAGTTAAACTATATGAAAATGAGAAATGTTTCCTTAGCAACTAGATTAAATAAAATAAGTATAAATGTTTTTTTAAATATAAAGTTAATGTATATTTTATATCAATTTTGTATGTTGTTTTTAGTTAACTATATTTAATAACTGGATATCATGATGGATATCATGATCCTAATTCACCTCAGGAGCAAATAGATTGACTTCCGTTTGTTTCTTGATCTTTTGTCTTTCCAATCCAAAAATGCATTCCTTTATTTTAACAGTCTTTTAATTATGTTATTCCTTTGTTTTTGCAGGAAGAGCAGGGGAAGAATTTGGTTTCTCTTCCATACACCACAGCCACTGCTGTCATGTGCAGCGATGGAAGCGTTTGGCTTGAACCTGAGGTTCTTTTCTCTGGACCGCGTCAGGGTAAATATTCAACACCAAATGTCACAAGTAACCCCTTAACTGGCATTTGCCAACTTTGGTGTCCAATTATTTTAATAGTGCTGTTAAATTGATTCATCGTAATTAATAGCATCTATGTATGCATGTATGTGTATATATATATATATATATATATATATATATATATAATATATATGTGTGTGTGTATGTGTATACATAAATAGAGAAGCTACAGTGGCCGTCTGGCTGACACAAGTGAAAGATGTCGTCGTCTGAGACAGCAGAGAGCACTTTAGTCAGTCAAGCAATGAGGTTTCTTCTTACTTTTAACAAAGAACGGTCTCTGCTTCTAATAAACCAGACGACTACTACTACTACTACTACTTCATGCGTATTCAACATAGTGACGATGCAAGCTGCCTCTAAAAACACGAACAATTTAGAAGAAGAACAACATAGTGACATAGAACAACATAGAACAACAGCCGTTTAGGGCTGCTGTAGAAACATGCCACCGCAAAATGACGACTTGACATGGAGGGGGGACCTGTGGTGTATGTAGATAGAAATGGCTCATTCTAAGGTAATAAAAACACAACAGTTCATTATGTAAGGTCTTTATACACCATTGAAAACATATTTATGTATATTATATTGCATTTCTGTCAATAGATCCTCCCAAATTTTACACATTGCACCTTTAAATATTTTTACATAGTTATTAGTAAAATATAAATAATTATTAATAAAAAAAATTAATTTAAAAAATAGATTCAAAGCATTTTCCCTTTTTGTGTTTCAGCTTTTGAGTTTCCTCAGATCAACTACAGCAAATACTGTGGAAAAAATTACACCTTTGCTTATGGACTCGGGCTAAACCACTTCATTCCAGACCGGGTGGGTTTGACATGGTACAGAAAACATTATTCATGTCAACATTTGATCCATGTGTGATTTGTTGTGTTTTTGTGGGGTTTTAGATTTGCAAGTTAAATGTGAAAAGCAAAGAAACATGGATATGGCAGGAGCCAGATGCCTATCCATCCGAAGCACTGTTTGTGCAAAGCCCTGATGCTAAAGATGAAGATGATGGTATTCCTAATCTGGACCTAAACAAACATATTTCGGATCTGTTCATTCTCTTAAAATAAGTCTTTATTCTGCTTTTCTCAGGTGTCCTTCTGAGTATTGTAGTGAAACCAGGAGTTTCCCAGAGGCCAGCGTTCCTCCTCATACTCAATGCCACTGACCTGACAGAAATAGCACGTGCAGAGGTTGATGTCATCATTCCTGTCACTCTCCATGGCATGTACAAACCATAAACAGGACTTTGTATGTCGGTAAACAGACCTTTTTTTTTTTAGTTTACGTGTAATATCATTTAATGTTATTGTTGCTATTTTAATTGGGCCAGTTATATGACCTGATATGCTATTAATGCTACAGTTTTTTTGGTAATGTGTACTGTAAGAATCAACTTGTAAGACATTTGTTTGTTTGTTTGTTTGTTTCAAAAATATACTTTCTACTTCATTTATTTATTCACAAGTAAAATTCCATATGTACACTTGTTTATTTTACATCAGCCAGAAAATAACAACAATAAGGCACTGCTTCTGATGGCAAGTTACAGGCAAACTGTCTTTATAAGAAAGATGTGTGTTAGTTTATTACTTTAATAAAGACCTTATACAAGTTTAAAAAGTCCACTGAGGTTTCTGGTAGTGTTACATTCGGAGAAAGGGAGTCCTCATCTTCGCTCTGGACAACTGATACTCTTGTTGCTTAATGATTTTCAGACACTTGCTCAAAACCTAACAAAAGGAAACAAAAGTATACATTTTATAAAGCTTTTATTTTCAAACTCAAGAGTGCAATACATATTTTGAAGAAAATCCAGTTGTTTTATATATATATAATTGTGAATAACATGTAATACATTTAAGTTAATAAATATAACTATGACCTATTTAACAAAGTTTTAAGTCAACAGAGAAAAGTATTTGGGCAGTTAAACCACACTTGGACAAAATGGACAATTATGTTTTATGGAATACTGCGGTTTGTAAATGATTTATTATAAATGACTTCTTGCAGTGTCATCTCTTCTCTGGCTGAATCCCAAATGGCACACTTCTATGCACTTTCGGTCTTGTGGACTTACAATGGCTGTCGCGTACGGGTGTCTCATTTATCATTTTAGGTTTCAGAAGGGTGCTCATGGCCGCTATGTGCCCTCTATACGCACTTCAGCTGAGCCCGCAAGTTCACAAGCTATGCAGAGGACTTTACTCGGCAGTCAAAGCGGCATTACGTTACAAAAGTGCGGACTCAGAGGAAGACCGTGAGGGTTTAGGGTGCCATTTGGGATCCAGCCTTGATGACATGTTTACTAGCATGAGGGCGGGACAACCTGTCACTTAAAAATGAATCACAGCAATGGCAAACCACAACCATCCAATAAATTTCCAATAGACAAAATCAAGCCCCGCCTTACATTTTTTCTTGTTCAAGAAGCAGTCTGACTCCGATATACCTCACAATAGGGAAGAAAAGACTATCGCAAATTCTGTTTCTTTGCGTTAGATTACAAAATATCAAAACAAGTGGCATTTATTTTAAAGAAATATTTTGGTTTATTATAAAAAGTATTAACCAAGAGCACTAGTTTTGCCTTTTTAATATGGAAGCTTGTTTCCACCACTAAATAAAAAAAGGTAATCGTGACTTTTTATCTAACAATTCTGACTTTTTTTTCTCAGGATTGCAAGATTTAAACTCACAATTGCAAGTTATAGTCAGAATTGTGTTTTATTGTGAAAAGTCAGAATTGTGTTTTAAACTCGCAATTTTGACTTTATATCACTCAATTCTGACTTTGTATCTCACAATTCTGACTTTGTAACTCGCAATCCTGAGAAAAAAAAGTCAATTGTGAGATCTAAACTTGCAATTGCGAGAAAAAAAGTCAGAATTGTGAGGCAAAAAGTTGCAATTCACTTTTTTATTTTTCATTTCATGGCGGAAACAAGCTTCCATACTTTAAGATGTCCGATGCTGTTAGCACCTGAGTTTACTTCTGTGACTCCACTGAAAACCTCAACAGCTGCTTTTCATTAAGGCCGTCCAGTGAAAAGTCAGGATTCATGTCTGTGCTTTTTTGTATAAGTAAAAATTATGTGAACCAGATAAAAATCAAATCAAATGAATTTGCTTTCTCTTTTCTTTTACCTTTCTGGTGTCTTGAGGTAGAATAACACCATCATCCCACAGTCTGCCGGTGGAAAAGAATGCTGAACTCTCTTCCTCCAACCTTTACATAGACATAAATAATTATTTTTTTATATACACATTTAAAACCGCCAGTTATGGGCATCCTTTTACATTGGCTCTTACATCTCATTAATCTGTGTGATTTCCTCTTCAGACTGCACAAATGCCTCTGAGTGGCCTGGGGCCAAAATTGACACTCTTGCATTAGGCCACAGGAACAGGAAGTTAGGGTCAAAAGCCCTTCCGCACTAAAAAAAAGTTCAAAAAGATTTTAAACTACTCTTTAATACACATTCAAATTATGGATTTACACACTGACCATAGCATAGCTGTCGCCTCCATGACATCCTCCAATAACCACAGTAATTTTTGAAACAGAAGCACAAGCCACAGCAGACATCATGGAACCCTGAGCCTTCAGTCTGTTAGTGTTGGACTCTGCCTAAGAGAGATGGGAAAGAGAAAGAGAGGTTTAGAGGAATGAAGTGAGGGTGGGAGAAAAGAGAACAAGTAACAAAGTAAAACAAGATGGCATGTGAGCAGGGCCAGATACCATTCCATTAAAAAAAAATCTTTGTACCAAAATGGAAAGTGCCCCTATTATGCTATTTTTTAAAGGTTCCTGAATTTGTTTTGGAGGTCTCCTACAATAGGTTTACATGCATATTAATTTTTTCATTATACACATTTCAGCATTACCCCATTTCTCAGTGTCTGAAATGCTTTGATCATGGATCCGGTCTCTCTAAACCCTGCTTCCAAGAGCCTACTCTGCTCTGATTGGTCAGATGGCCCAGTCTGTTCTGATTGGTCTACCACTTACCTCATCTATTTGCAAAGTGGATTTGCTCACGCAGCACAGAAAACAGTGTCTTCTCGACATGTCGAAAATACAAACCCATAGGCTTGCATTATGCAAATTTGTTTCAAACCTATGTAGGTTTGTGCAGGAAGACTGAAATTACTGAACACTCATTTCAGGCAGTTCAGAATCGGTTCATTCTTTTGGGAGACAATAACTCCATTTATCGCACACTTTGATCGTTGAAACTTTGCAGGCCTTTTACATTCACAAACAGCTATATTACACACTACAAACAAAAACATTCAGATTACAAAGGTAATATCTGAACAAGGATAATAGATGCACTTTTAAATGAAATTACAAGTAATTTGACTTCTATTTTAAAGAATCTAATGGATGCATATAAATGTCTTCTGATTCACCTTAGTTTGTGAGAGTGTGTGTGCAGGTTCTGGTGCCGTGTTCTGCAGGAAGATGAGAGGAATGTCCCTCTGGTCACACAGCTGAACAAAGTGACTGCCTTTCAGGGAAGCTTCATACGTCAGCTCTCCATTATTTGCCACAATTCCAATCTGATGTCTGAAGATTGAGGGGAAAAATACTTTTACATTTCCTCAGGAAAATGTAACTGAAGTCCACCAATGCAAACCTGACAGACACTCTGATAATAAAGTTCTGGGTGGTTGACAGGGCATTTCTATGCAGTTGCTAAGCTGTTCCGGGTGGTTTTTAGCATGTAGCTATGCATTCTTCTGGGTGGCTGTTTACTGATTGAAGTGTAAAAAGCCTTCATGATATTCTGGCCCCAAGATATGGCTCATACAATGTTTTTTTCCCACTTGTTTTATTGTCCACTGGGTGAAAATCTTATGTCAGATGGCTTAAAAAAAACTCTCCTCAACAGGCTACACAATTTGAGGTACAATTTATACCCGTAGCACAAACAATGTGGTAAAAACTGAACGAAAACATGAGCAATAAATACAGTGTTGATTGCTATGGCAAGCACTGCTAATTAGGTAACGGTGAAAGTAAAAATAGTAACACTACAATAAGGTCTCATTTGTTAACATTAGTTAATGTATTAACTAACATGAAAAAACAATAAGCCATACATTTGTTACAGTATTTATTAATCTTTGTTAATGTTAGTTCATAAAAAACAGCCGTTCATTGTTCATGTTAGTTCACAGTGCATTAACTAATGCAACAAATACTTTTGATTTGAATAATGTGTTAGTAAATGTTGATATTAACATTAACTTAGTTAACTAATGAAACTTTATTGTAAAATGTGTTGCCGTTAAAATTAAATAAAAAGTAACAGAAGTAATATTAGTTTAAAAAAAAAAATTCTGAGCATCTCTGACGTATGTTTATCATTTTGGTAGAGGTTAGGGTTACACATTCATTTCACATTCATTCACATAGTTTCACTTTGCCATGGCAACAAAACAGCTCTCAGAGACGCTCTTTGTTTGATCAAATAAAGAATCTCGAGGAGGCTCCCCATGATCTGAAATTTCAGTAGAAAAAGATTCTTTTTCTTAATCTACATCATGCTCAGATCTGATTGGTCTGAGTTACAGGAGCATAAAATCTCATTTTCAAGTTAACAGGGTTAACTGTTTTATCTTTACATTCACTTTATTACCACGTTACTGTCACAATCACCTAAACCAATCAGCAGTCACCAACTGCTGATTGGTTTAGGTGACCTAGAAACAACTTAAATACTGTTTTAATACTGGGATATAATGGTGAATTTTGATGACATTTTAAGTTTGTAAAAAAAGACATTTAACATGCCACTTACTCAATATTCAAAACATCCCATCTCTAAAAAATTCAGCTACCATTACCCTTCAATTCTGGCAAACCCAGTGAGGAGGGTGGTACCATAACGGGCCTTGAACTCCTGAAACCGACTACCATCGGTCAGGCGACTCACTATCTAAACAGAGTATAAATAAGGAAATTAGTAAAACACCCACACAAACCATGTGGAACGTCAGCATGTATGGTGTAAGTCTAAAACTATGCATGTGCATGGGTCCTTACCAGTCTGACATCCATGCTGTGATTGTAGCAACGAGGTGCAAGGCCCATGAGATCGTCCATGCTGTACAGGGGCTCCTCAGTCGGAGTGTTGTCTTCCTCTGGGAGCTCATAGTTTAGGGTGGAGATGATGTTTCTGGTATGCTCATATGCCTCATTCTCTGTTGTGGCAAAATGGTCCACACAGCCGCTCACTCTGGTGATATAGGCAAGGAGGAAAGAAATTTACAATAAAAATAGATGCAATGTCTTCATCAGCTAAGAAAAACTATGCAGGATGCATTTACATTATAGATGCAATATTCATATTAAAATCAATTGTAATTGTTTTGTAAATAAAATTGATTTCATTTTAGTAATATGGTCAATATTATATTAATTATACTATATTAAATATGCAAAACTATTCAGGGTGCATTTATAATATTGTTAATATGCATTTACAATGTTAGTATTATGTTTAATTATTATATTACATTAATAATATATATAATATATATATATATATATATATTTTTACAATTTTCCTATTAAAGGGATGTATTTACCTTGTACTTATATTACTATATTATACTTATATATACTATAATGTATTATTTAGTTATAAATAAAACATGTTTCATTTTAATAATATTACATTGTAATACATTATATATTATATTAACAGCTGAACATTTAAACAGGATGCATTTACAATACTGTTAAGATGCATTTACAATATTAGTTTTATGTCAAATTATTATATTATAATATTTTATTTATAATTTTATTACAGGGATGCTTTCTTTGTTCTTCACTGTATTAATATTATGGTCGATATTATATTACCAGCTGAGCAAAACTATGCAGGATGCATTTATAATACTGTTAATATGCATTTACAATATTAGTATTATGTTCAATTATTATATTATATGAAAAATATTTTATTTATATATTTGTATTGTTAGAGGGATGCAATTTGTATTTCATTTATATTATAAATATATATATTTATATTATATTATATTATTATCAGGTAAGGATATGTATGCAGGATGCATTTATAATATTGTTAAAATGCTTTTATAATATTAGTTTTATGTTCAATTATCATATTATATTAAATTACATTATATTAATTTATAACTTTCTTATTAGAGAGCATTACTTTGTATTTCATTTTATGGTCAATATTATATTACATAATATTGTATTATATTATAGGAGATTTGCAATTGCTGTACATGTTTGAATACTCTATTCTGCTTTAACAATCTGACAATCGATGAGGCAAATGTCTGTCTGTAAAGCACCACATATTAATCAATACTCATCAATCAATAACATGGTTGTGGAATTACAGGGATTGAGAACCACTGCTCTGGAGATTAACATGCAAGAATGCCATCAAACGATGGACATGGCATACTCTGAGTGTAGCCTGGCTCCTCCTAGGTCCTCTGGAGAAACCTCCTCCCCGGTTGCAGCCTTCACCAAGGGTGGACCCCCTAAAAATATTGTTCCTATCCTGTGGACAATCACCGCCTCCTCAGACATAGTGGGGACATAGGCACCACCAGCTGTGCATGACCCACACACTACTGACACCTAGAGGTCAAGACATCACATTGCATCAGATCAAATATTCAGCATTACACATGTATATTCTAAAATATTTTTCATGACTATTTTAATACCTGAGGAATTTTCATTGCTGACATAACTGCTTCATTGTAAAAGGTGCGTCCACCATGGTTTTTATCAGGAAAGATCTCTGACTATTGAAAGAGCAATTGTATAACCATTAAAAAAAGTGAGTGAAAGAAAAAAAGATTTCAGAGATCATCATGGCAATAAATGCAAGTTACCTGAAGAGGCAGAAATGCACCACCACTGTCCACCAAGTAAACGAAAGGCAAACGATTCTGCATAGCCACAACTTGCGCCCTGAGCTGCTTTTTAACTGTGATGGGATACGCTGTACCTCCTTTCACAGTGGCGTCATTAGCGCAGAATATGCACCAAAGTCCATTAATTTTACCAATTCCTGTGGAAGAAAAACCCCAAACACTGTTACTAAGGAAGCTGTTTGAGAGGAATACCTATGCTCAAATATTTTAATATCAATTAATGTCTAATAAGTCTAATAATATTATGTCTAACAAAAATACAGAAACATAAATAAACAAACCACGCACACTTGAATGAATGGAGGGGGGGAGGGGAGATGCCATATTTATTTAGTTTTATTTATTATTTAATGATTATTAACAATATTTTTTTTATTTTGATAGCAAAGTTTGAATCATGCAACCTTCATTTAAATGACAAAAATTATTTATTTTATGGTATTTATTTTTTATAAACCATAATTCATAAAAAATTCTCTACATTTTGTAGTCTTGTACCTGTGAGACAGCCTGCTGCTGGAATGTCTCCATAGGGCAGACCAAGTCCAGCAAAAGGAGAAAGTTCTAAATAATCTTCATCATCCAGCAGCATGCGGAGTCTGTCTCGTACCAGGACCTTTCGATTCCTCTGCGTATGCCGTGCAATGGCGTTTTCACCACCCCCCTTCATTACTTTTTCCTTGTGTTCAAGGTATCTGATGAAACAAGACAACATTATATCAGGTGAATATCACTTATCAATTTTAAGATAAGGGAAATATTGTAATGTAAAGGTCAATTACAATAATCTTCAATGAATGTGAACCAGATTTACTTTTGCTGACAGATCAGGCTGTTCCTGAGATTGGCTTCATATACATGTCTGTGAGATGGCTGAAATGCTCCATCTATAACTGGAAAGGCACTTGGCAGGCGTCTCCTGCGCGCAGTGGAGCTCATACAGCGGTGTGATGCTGCTGGCTGATGTGTCCTGTGTGTCAAGGGTTGCCACAGACTGCCTGAAACAGTTGAGTGTGTGCAGTGGTATACAGTGCAGCTGGAAAGCTTTATTGATGTATCCCATGACTGTGAATTTTGAGAGAATGATGCTCTAGTGAGTTGTATGAGTTTATTCCCTTTTATATGAAAAGACCTGGTGAAATAAGAGATATGCATGTTATTTTGTAACTCTTGGAAATTAGTTGTGAGTAATTTTGACATTTCATCCTAGCTTTAATAATAATTGTTATTAATTTTAATTTCCAATTTAACTGAAATTTAATCAGCAATATTTTGTTAATTATTATTAATGCTTTTCCAAACGGCAGTGCTGTACTGTAACAAGACAACTTAGCAAGCCTGTGATGACTGGGGTCTGAAGAACGGTAAAGAAGATACCTTATGCTTGTTTATGACTCATTATTGTATAATTAATACAATAAAGTTGGTATTTGTCATAGCAGAAATTAAAGTGTTTCAAAGTTTTGTACACATACAGGCTAAATCTACCTCTGGCAGCAAGGCGCAAGAAATATGAAATGACAGGTGTCAATGTTGAGCTGCAATATTAGAGACGACAATAAACCACACGAAATACTTAAGCCCTGCACCAGGTATAAACGTGTATAAATTCTAAATATGGTACTGAACAATATCATAAATAATGTGTTTTAATAATTGTTCAAAGCAATACCTTTTACTTTGCATTAAACTTTTTTGTTAAAAACTATTCTTCAAGTAGGCTACTTGCTGCTGTATTTTTCTTTATAAGTGTGTCAAAGGTCGTTATGAGCTGACTGTGATTGTAAAAGCAAATAACTTTCTAAAACGGCACAAATTAGTTTACCTTAACATTTTGCAGATTATCTTACCTTAACATACAACAGTACATGATGAGGTGAGAGGAAGAGGTCTAAAAAATTGAATTTTGTTATAGTGTAACAAGAAAATAAGTCTGGAAGGAAACAAGCATAAAGGAACGTTTGTGTTTGCGATATAATGCAGAGATTACATAATGAAATAATGGCCACTAGAGAGCAGTATATACCAGTAAATGATTGTGGGCCATGCAGATGTTGTTAGTTTTCATCATATGACATACAGTAACAGTAGTAAGAGACATTCTACTAAAACCATAAAACCATTCCGTTACTTGAAATAAAATAAAGGTTAACTGAAATAATTTAGAATAGGCCTATAAAAAACTTACACTTATTTACAGCTAGTTGCCATTTAGTTTAACTTGATGTACTAAAATAACTAAATAATAAAAAAAGAATAAAAACCACAACAAAATTACTAAAACTTTAGCTAAAATTACAATGAAAATTATACAATTAAAAATATAAACAAAAAATAAAATCTCACTGGTACAAAAGAGTTCCAAATCACTGATCTTTCAATATTAAAGAAAATAGAATCCTAAATATTTCTCATCTATTTTAGGCCACAAAATGTCCATGTTTCTAGTTCTTTATTAACATTCTTTATATGAAGAAGGATGTTAAGATGTTTAGAGTTAAGATGTTAAGAGTATATATATATATATATATATATACACACACATACACACACTTTAAACGTCTGTATACAAATGGATAAACATATAAAAACAAATAATTAAAATTGTCTATATTGGTCTTAGTTTAAAAAGTATAGATACAGATAGGCTAACAGTTTCATACAACCTAAAACCATACCAGACATTGACTAAACAATGGATTTTTTAAAGCAAAAATCACAAGACTATCCACCTTTAACTGTATATATAGCTACCATGTAAAAGACAGTATTTATCACAAATTTCCCAGACCTTCCAGTTTATTACTACATTTAACATATGCATAGCTTTGTTAGTTTTCATTTCCACTGTTTGACTTATGATACTAATATTAATTTTGTGCAGCTTCGTTCAAATGTCAATATACAAACACTCTATCTAATGTAATATCCAAGTTATTAGTTCCAGAAGTCATCCTTGTATTAAAGTAAACCATAGTTCAGCATGTGACGTCAGACGCATGGTTTTTCTCGCCGCGCACTCCTCCCCGCGAGCACTCAGGCAAAGTGTAAAAATGGCGTCCATCATGGAGGGGCCGCTGAGCAAATGGACTAACGTCATGAAGGGGTGGCAGTATCGCTGGTTCGTACTGGACTATAACGCCGGGTTGCTGTCATATTATACTGTAAGTCTTAATTGTTCGGCTGCGAGATATGAGCGAGGGTTGATCACTTAGTAGCCCGTTCTACGATCGTTTAATGCTGGGAAGGGAAACGAGCACTTGCAGGCCTGTCAGGAGTTGGGAATCTCAGCTGGTTGGGGCGGGGCTTGGCTTGAGTGACTGCGACTTCAGCCAATCTGGGCTTTGCTGGGGAAGCTGTTAGCCAATGAGCAGTTAGACTCGATGTGTTGCCAACAGGAAGGCCACCTCCCTTGGAAAAAATGCTTACAGTAGCATAGTTTAGTTTGCAAAATTTAAAGGGTGGAGGTGTCCACATGTGACCGCTGTTTTGAACGCATTAGCTGCTGAGTATTAAATGTGTTAACGCACATTTCTAGCTTTCAGATTTGCATCCGAAAACCTCTATAATGTTCAAACACAAGATAAATAGCTAAGCTAAGAGCTGCAGTTCCTGTCAGTAAATCATCCACAGTTAAGCTCTCAGTTTGGTTGATGTCAACATATATAAGCCATATAATTTTTTTAGCCAGTGATTGGTTAATGACACTGTCAATAAATGTTAAATGTGAAAAAAAAAAAAAAAATCTTTCTTTACTCTGATCTTCTTGGTTTACTCTGACGCTAATACCCCATGTAAGCAAGACCCAACCACTATATGTGTGTATGTATGTATATGTATATATATATATATATGTGTATGTATATATGTATATATATGTGTATGTGTATGTATATGTATATATATGTGTATATATGTATATATGTGTGTGTATATGTGTATATATATATATATGTGTGTGTGTGTATATATATATATATATATATATGTGTGTGTGTGTGTGTGTGTGTATATATATATATACACACACACACACACAGAAATATACTTTTTTTTATATGTGTGCAAGTAGTGTTTTTTCTAGTAGCCCATTAAGTCTAAGTTTCCAGTATACTACCATGTAATTATATTAAATACTAATATAAAGGATATCATATATATTAAAATCTATGGTATATTCTAAAATCCAGGTTGGTTACATCTATAGTCTTTGACCCATATCAATTTGTGAACCTTTTAAATCTTTGGCAAAATGAGACTTGGACATATTTCAGCACTGTGTTGGTCATTTATCAAACCGCTCCTTTTATCACTGTCTCCTCCTTCAGTCCAAGGACAAGATGATGCGTGGCTCTAGAAGAGGCTGTGTGCGACTTCGGGTAAGAAGCTTTCTTTATTGTTAAAGCAGGAAGTTGAATCTGGCAGGAAGTTGAATTTTTTTCCCCCTGTCCATCATTTCAGTGATTGACTCATGTCTGTGCTTGTCCTCGTTCTGACTATTATTCTTGTTTGGCTATACTATTAATTTCACCCTGGCTGCCCTTGAGAATCTGCCCTCAGGATATTATAGCCTGGATGAAGAATTTCAAATAAGTATGTGACATGATTTTATGCCTAATGCATTGTATTTTTAATAGAGGTAGAATGCATCTATTAGTGAGTCTAATATCTTCCCTAAGGTGTCTAATAATAGGGGTTCAGGTCTGGGATTTGTGCAGAACTGTCCAGTTCTTCGACATCAGATTTAGTAAAACATTTCTATGTGGTCCTTGCTTAGTATTACAGGAGCATTGTGATATTAGAACAATGGGCCCTTCCCAAAAATGTTGCAGAAGGTCTTTGTATAGTTTAGCATTAAGATTTGTTTTGACTGGAATTATTAGAACATGAGGTGAGTGAAATGCCTCACCTATTAAACACAATGCTGTGAAAACTCTTCACCAGCAGATGGCACACTCTTTAGTTTAATATGCAGAGGGCAGTCATGTAATATGTAGATTTAATGCAGAGGAGAATTGTTGTAATATACATAATGTACAGAAGAGTATTTTAGTTGTAGTAAACTGCTTAAATACAGGCTAAAGACAGTAAAAGACATTATCACGCATGTTTTATGTTTCTAATCCCAAAGATGCCAGTAGTAATGTTTCATTTTAGATGGCTGAAATTCCTCTAAGAACTGTTTGCAGTTAAATTGCAATTAAATCATTCTTAAGTGTTTGTTAAAGGGTTTTGTGTATCTCCTGTAATGTCAATGTATTGCACAGCTTTAATTGGTGTCGTAAATTAGAAATTGATTCTTGTCTGAGAGTGAGTAGTTAAGCTAAATTTAAAGGCGTAGATCACCCAAAAATGAAATTTCTGTCATTAATTACTCACCCTCATGCCGTTCCAAACCTGTAAGTCCTTTGTTCATCTTCGGAACACAAATTAAGATATTTTTGATGAAATCCTAGAGTTTTTTTTATTTTATTTTTTCACGTGAGCAGCACGATGCATGCGTGTGATGCTGACGCAGGAGAGTCAGAAGCACTGCACTGTCTATACAATGTAAATAGCGTAGAGCAGTGGTTCCCAACCTTTTTTACGGCAAGGCCCCCCTCCTTTCCTATTCAATACTGCACGCCCCCCCCCCCCCTTTTTTTTTTTACTTTACAAAAACATTTGTATTGTAGTGTTATTACTTTTCAACCCTATGTTATTATTTCTTTAAAGAAGAAACTCAAGTAATTTTTGCAAACATACTTTGCAGACATTCTTTACAACTTAAAAGTACTTACTCTGCTCAGTTATACAGTAACTTAAACAAATAAGCACAAGTCAACCTGCCATACCAAACAAGACCACAGGGAGATACCAAAGGACTGAATTTAAACACTATGCGGATCCATTCAAAATTATTAAACACATATAACACCACTGATGCGCTCAAACTTCTCCAAAACATGCTTGTTCGGCGAGCATCCATTATAAAACACTCACAGTACATTAATTTTGACAACTACGCAAATATATTGAACTGTGTTCATACAGAAATACAATATTATAGCGATCAGTGAGTCGAGAGCGCACGTGCGGTTTGTTTGCGCATAATAAAGGACTCGCGCATGCCTTATGTCACTGTAATCATCTTTACCTTCATTACCATTGTCAGCCATCAAAACCTTTTTAGCGACACTGGTTTTCTTTTACCAACTGAGAGAGTTTGCGTTTTGAGGGTTTTGAGCCACCGTTCAGTCTGTATCACAGCAGCATGATGAGAAACAGCCTGGGCAGAATCGAAACAATCACAGAATACGCACGAGAGAGATTTTAAATGTATTTTTAATTAATTTAATTTAGCTTTTTTATTGTAACGTATTAATAATTAAATTAATGAATTATATTAATATATTTAAATTAATTTTAAGGTATTTCGCGGCCCACCTGGAGGATCACTGAGGCCCCCTAGTGGGCCGTGGCCCACATGTTGAAAACCACTGGCGTAGAGGAATGATAAGGTAGAGAATTGTTGAATAAAGTCGTTATTTTTGTTTTGTTTTTGCGCACGCAAAGTATTCTCGTCGCTTCATAACATTAAGGTTGAACCACTGTAGTCACTTTGACTATTTTAACAATGTCTTTACTTCTTTTCTGGACCTTGAATGTGGTAATTACGTTGTTTCTATGGGGGATAAAAAAAAAAACCCTTTTGGATTTCATCAAAAATATCTTAATTTGCGTTCTGAAGATGAATGAAGGTCTTATGGGTGTGGAATAACATAAGGGTGAGTACTTAATGACAGAAATTTCATTTTTGGATGAACTAACCCTTTAAGTCACATGTTAAAAATGCTTTGGGCGTTGGCTTATTTTTCTCAAGGTCTGTGGTCTTATCTGATGTAAGCAGTTATCGCTCTCTTACTCTGAGTTACCAGTAAGGGCTGGTACTTTACTGTACTTAAAGTAAAAACTTCATTTTTTCCTTTTTCTTTAATAAACCCTTGGTATGTTTTCAAACTGCTCTCTTTAATGTTTTATAATGTTATTATTATATACCAGAATCTGTTGTAGTAGTGCATCAGGCATGAAAGAGTTAATAGTCGCATGTTTTTCCTCTGGTCGGTCCTGTAATAATTACAGAATGTGCTGCAGTTTCCTCTCTCTCTTTCTCTGTCCTCCTTTCTCAATTTACATCTCCTTCCCCTTTCTCTCTTTTCTTATTTCCCTCCCTTTCCGCTTGTTCCATTCTCCATCTCTTTCTTTTTATCTCCCTTACTCCACCCATTCTTTCCCACCCCTTTTCTCTCTCTCTTATGTGTGTAAGAGAGTGAGGCAGAGGAACATAGAGAAAGAGAGAAAGCGAATGACGTGTCCCTCAGTCTGAATGGCTTTCGCTGCGTTCTTTTTTTCCAGGGAGCTGTGATTGGAATCGATGACGAGGACGACAGCACTTTCACCATTACCGTGGACCAGAAGACTTTCCATTTTCAGGGTGAGGTCTCCATTCTATCGTTCTTCTGGGGGTTTTGTCTCGTCCATCTCCTCTCTCATCTTCTGCTGGCATCTCTTGCTGTGATGCTTTTAACCAGTGTTTATAGTGCAGCCATCAGCCGGCTGCTCACGTGTGCCTGGTCTGTCTGTCTCGCTCTCTCTCTCTCTCTTTCTCTCTCTCCATGCTCCTTGTCCCTCCTCTCCTCTTTCCACTCTGTTTATTTTTGCTCTTGCTTACTCATTCTCCCCCACATGCTCTTTTTCATTTTGATTTTAAAGAGGATTATGACATCAGTAACCAGCGTTCTAATGCTAACATGACCCACACTCGCATCAGTTGCGCGCACACAATCCAAACATACATTAGGCCTGGTGTGTTTGTCCAGCTTATCTCTTGCGACCACTAACCGGGACGATATGCAGATTTCATAGCTTTAAGAATTGAGTTCAGAGGCTCTCAGATTTTTTTCCAGGATCCGCATTGAATTTCTACTAGGAATTTCCCCGGAGCTGGAAGAACTCTTGGAGAAACGGAGTAGAACAGACAGTCTCACCGCAGAGTTACGCAAGGCTGCTGGCTGCTGAGCTCCAGGTTTTTAGCCTCTAGCCTCCACCTTCTCTCACTGGCTCATCTGTCCTCTTCCACCCCCCTTCGCATCCGCCCTGCCGGGGGTGCGTTCACTCTCCCCATGCCCTCACCCACTGCTATGTTCCGACACTGTATGCTGTGGCTTTACAGTAAGAAGGGTAAGGTCACGCTCAGCTGGGACTCGTCTGATCGCATCTTCTGCAGTGACCGTTTATTATTGCGGTTTGCATTGATTAGTCTCGACCATGCTTTGTCTTTATTTACAAATGGAGTTGGCTGGTAGTATTAACTTTGAGTGTGTTAATCGTTCTCAAGAGTTACAGGTTTTGAAAATGTGTACCTGGCGGCACCATATATAGTATGTTTAGATTGTCATTTTTCAGTCTTGTTGCTTTCTCGCACATATTGAATGAAGAAATTCTTTTTCCTTTTTTTATTTGACCTGTAAGATTCATTGCCGACCTTTGTAGTGTTTGTAGTGTGTCAGTTGTGCTATGGTATGCCAATCCATGGTGGCATAACTCAACCTGCCGTCTCTGGTTTCCTGTTGTGCGTTTTCATAGTGTATTTCTATGAGTGTGTAGCGCAGGCTTCGGTTTCAACAATCTCCTCATACCATCCACCTCTCTAGATCCTCAGGGACTCATCCTATCAGTTCTCCTATTGCTATTTCTTTAGGAGTCATTTACCCTACAGCGGAAATGGTTTTGCGCCTCCTGATCTCAATGGACCGGAATTGCAGCGAAGTTGCTTGTCTTAATTATTTATGGCTTTTTTTTTTTTTTTTACAAAAACATGGTTACAGTGCCATGTTGGGTTCAGAATGGTATATTCTTATGGAAAGTTGTATATTTTGTTGTAGACATGAACAAATGAAGATTTTAATATTGTTATTATTATTAATATTATTTGTATAGTCTCAGATGGCATGCACACAGAATGATAAATTAATCAATAAATGAGAGGGAGTATCCAGTTACTCAAAGGTATCTTTAATTAGTTGGATATTACCTTTCATTTACTGTACTAAATGTAAATACTTACATTATACAAATATAGCAGTAAAATGTTAGTAAATGTTTGCTTTTCATAGAAATGTATTTTTCTCTACTTTAAAGTGGCATCAATGATAGACGATTTTCATTATAGTACAAAGACCTGACTTGCGCTACCATTCTTCTTTTTTTTTAGAAGAAGAAGAAATGAATACTTTTATTCAACAAGGACACATTACTTTCGATCTTATTGACTTCACAATATCTGAGTCAGGGTAAGCAGTAGAAAATACAGTTGTGTTTTTAATGTACCAGTTTGCTACTATGATTTCTTTTAAGAAAAAACTACATGCTGGATTTGACAAAGTTTGTGAAGTTTGCGTGATCTTCTGCTATTTCCTTTGCTGTTGTCTTTACAGCCTTTTGCAGATGGCTGTGCTTACCAGTTTGTTGCACAATGGTCTATTAATGTGAATTATCGATTTGAGATTTACACGTCCCTTAACAGTCATTTTAAGGCTGTTTACAATGCACCGACAGTCACCAGATTACAGTACGTCACTTCTCAGACATTCCAAGACTCAACAAATGCTGATTCAACATGTTCAATCTGCAAAAACAAGTGCCAACTAACGGCAAGAGATGCCAACAAGGGTAACACACTGATCTTACAAAACCCGACGAACGTGTCTGTTGCCATTGTTCACCATATGTCGGTGTAGAGCTTTTTCTGTCTAGATGGTAGTGCTTGTTGTCTAGCATAAAGTTTGGCTTTGTGACATTAAAATGCTTATTAATATTATTGTTGTGATTTTGCTGTGTTTGGAGTCAGAGCAGGGTGGAGTGATTTGTAAAGTGAGATGTATTCAGGTTAAACCTTAGTAAAACTGTGCTGTTGTTTTCTTGTTTCGACATGAAACATCATCAGGATTATATAGCTGCCCACTGGGCTAAAACCAAACAGCATGCTGTTAAATATTACAAAAAACAAAGAAACCTTAGTTTAGAAATGCACCTGCTAAATGAAAATATGGTGTTATGAACACTCTCAGGACGATTAAAGTCATGTGAGCTTGAACTTTCATAGTGTGATTGTAAGAATATAGTTAACCTCCCCATTCAGCAAGGTACATTTGAGAATTAGCGGTGAGTTTGACCGGTCAGGACAGGTATATAAGGAGAGGTTCACACAATGTTGGCCGCAGAGGCGGCTCAGAGGAACTGTACTTGCTATTTAGAGGACCATCCATAATTCATCATACTCTTCTGTGGCCCAGTATCAGCCCTGCCTGAAAGCCCCTTTATTTTCTCTGAGCTGAAAGCCTCTACCTGTCTTCCTCTCAGACACTTGACTGAGGGGAGAAAAAACAGACAGCGTTTAAAAGCTCTCAGCGTCAGACACTGAGCTCCTGCTGGCAGTGGATCAACATTTGCATTCATGCTCCTGAGGGGTAAGAAATAACAGAGAGGGAGAAAATACATGGAACATTTGCATGGAGGAAGAATGGTGTGTGCTACTGGTGTGTGTTTTTTTTTTTTTTTTTTTCTCTCTTTCGTCAAACTCTCATGTTTCCGCAGGACAGAGCTGGCAGGGGAATGATGCAGGGAGTCACATGGAAGCTGCAGCGTGTTTAGGAGAGACTGCAGGAACGTGCACACACACACACACACACACACGCACACATGCGCGCTCTGTTCCATAGGCAGCATTTTAGAGCTCTTGCCCAACACAACAGCTTTTTCATAGTATTGGTATAAGGCAGCACACTATGTTCTCTGGACACAGCAATGGATACACACACCAGGGATGCACAATAAATCGGTACCATATCTGCTATTTTTTTTATTTTTTAACTTATTGTCAGGTTTGGAACTCTGATTATATTTTCCCTATTTTTACATTTAGATGACCCTTCCCATCATTTAATGCTCACTTAAAGTTGATCTTTAAAATATATTTAGAATATATTCTTTAGAATATTTTAATAATCATTTTTAAAAGCAATTTTTAAAATGAATGTACGTTTTTGATACTGTACATCATTATAGTCTTGTGATGGCTAAATTCACTTGTAGCAATGATTTGACATCTTAGTTTTTATTTTAATAAATTTTTGAAATGGTTTTATTTTTATTTTGTAATTAAAAATAGTACAGTAAGTGTTTTTTTTTTTTGTTTTTTTTTGTTTTTTTTCAGTAAAGATGCATTAAGTTGACCAAAAATGGCAGTAAAGTCTCTTACATTGTTAAAAAAAGATTTCTGTTCCAAATGAATGCTGTTCTTTTGAAATTTCTATTCATCCTGAAAACAAATATCATAGTTTCCACAAAAATATTAAGCAGCACAACAGTTTTTTTGTTTTTTGTTTTTTTTTAACGTTTTAATATTGATAATAATAAGAGCAGCAAATCAGCATATTAGAATGATTTCTGAAGGATCATGTGACACTGAAGACTGGAGTAATGATGCTGAAAATTCAGCTTTGCATTGCTGGAATAAATTACATTTTATAAAATAGTCAAATACAAATCAGTTATTTAAAACTGTAATAATGTTTCACAATATTACTATTTTATTGTATCAAATAAATGCAGCTATAAGACTTCTTACCAACCTCAAACTTTTTAACACTAGTGTATATTATTTTAATATCAGCCATTTATTTGTTATTGGGCATGACAAAAAAACTATTTGCTTATTTGTGTAATTGTATTTTCTTCAATATCATCCTTAACATACTCTAATTCTTTTTGGCTTCTCTGACTATAACTCTTTGTTTCACCGTTCTTTAACATCTTGTAGTGGCTCAGTAGCAACATCTCGCTATTTGACAACAGCTGCTATTGTTGAAGAAATGCCTTTCAAGTTTATTAGGTTTAAATTGACTTATTTAAATGATGAGACATATTTTTTTTTTTTTTTTAGTGCTTAGGTCTCTCGTTTTCTTGCATACTGCTGGGGTGTCGTTAGAAGGGCACATTGCATAAGGTGCCCTCATTCGACTGTGAAGTCCGCCATTGCTCTCCAGAGACACACTCCACCTTTTTCTCAGTATGTAGGGTAGAGATGAGGAGGAGAGAATCTAAAAACCGAATTACATTGTGCAAAATAGGTGATGACATAAGTTAGCACTCATGTATTTGCTCAAAGCACATTTAACTCAAGTAGACAGCAGTTAAAGTGTGCATTTCTTTGATAATATATTTTGGATTGGATTTGAATTACTTTATTATTAATTTATAACATTATTATTATTATTATTACTTTTTTATTTCATGTTGTACTCCGGGTATTTGCCTTGGTCTTTAGGTCAGTGTTAACATGTCCTCATTGCCAAATAACGGACAAGTGCAGTGTTTTGTAATCAGCTCCTACTACCTCACCTAGTGAAACCTCATTGGCTAGCAAGTGGAAGTAGCCTGGCATCATGCGACATGTGATCTCCGCCACCGTGCCAGTAGCCCAGGGAGGGGCCATGTTTGTTTTGGACTGTGAATCTCACACAGATCTAGGACATTGATTTCAAGCATGTTCCATAGATGTGCGATGGCTTTTGTGGTCCTGTGTGAACGAATAATACTGTACTTAACAAGCAGGTAAAGAGAATTAAGTTCTCTTGAAGATACTTATCTACTTGTAACTTGTTTTTTGCTATTTTTCTTTTGTCTGATGTGTATTGATTATTAACCGATTCAGTGTATGTGTAATGCCGATGAGGGTTTTTTTTTTTTTAACTGTATTTGAATTTATCAGACCTCCTTCATGCTTCTGAAAGCTTTTAGATTTTCTGCTGAGCTTGGCACCTTCATCCATCGAAGTGTCAGCTATATCTTATGTTGTCAGTGCTGCTTTTCAGATGGTTCCCTGAGGAAATTATTAAATGTATGTCTAATGGCTATTAGAAAGAGAGAGAGAGAGAGAGAGAGAGAGATTTAGTCTAATATAATATATGTCTGTGAACTTTGTGTGGAACCTTCTCATGCCAAACATCAAATTATGCCTTAAAGGTTTGATTTGCTACTTGCTGTGAACTACATTAAGCACTTTTTAAAATGGACTATTTACTCTTCCTCGTCATTTGATGCTTTATTAATTTCTTTCTGTTGTGGAGCATAAAAGGAAATCTTTGAGGGATCTTTACATACTCTTTTACATTCAGTGAAAGTGGATGGTTAACAGTCATTCTCAAGCTACAAAAAGCAGCAGAAAAACTCTTATTTTAAGTCTTCTGATGTCATATGATAGCTTTGTTTGAGAAACAGACCATTATTTACTGAAAATCATCTTTACTCAAGCTCATAAATCTTATTCTTGCATGAGTATCAGGTAAACAAATTAAGAAAGTTCAATTGAAGGAATAAAATTGTGTTTTGAACAACATGAGGGTGAGTAAATGAAGACTTTTTTTTATTTTTATTTTTAAATCAGCCATTCCTTTAAGGGTACACTTTATACTTTTATGCTTGATTTATAGATCGTTTGTAGTCGCACCTTGTTTTTGTTTTTTTAAATTCCATCGCTCTTTTCTGCAAGAAACTCCATCACGAGCGTTATTTACCATACATATTTACTCAAGGGCAGAGGCTTTTATTTGTGTGTGTTTAATTTCCTGTTTAACTTGCCACAACCCTGTCTTGTCTTCTTGAAACTCTACCTGTTTTCGTTAAGGAAAACCAGATAAGAAAACAGAGCCGTAGTTACCGTTGTCACATTTACAGTTCCACGGCAGGGTCATTCTCCACTCTCCATTTCATGCGCCGTGTGTTTGCGGTCTGTCTGCTTATTACTAATGGATGTGTTTTTGGATGTTTGCCCCTCAGCCCGTGACGCAGACGAGCGGGAGAAGTGGATTCATGCCTTAGAGGGGACGATTCTACGCCACACCCTTCAGCGGGTAAGAGCCACATCTAGGCCACATGTACCATGATTACACCTCAGTCAGACAGGTTAACAATCTTCTCTAAAATATGCTTAAAGACCTTATTACATTTTGGGGGGATGTTTTGTGACTTTTATTCCATGTCTGTTCATTTTGAGGTCATCTATATGCTATATGATGTACTCTCCTAAGATGTGTACAGTGTAAGTTTTTTAATATTATTACTTTTTTTTTTATTAGTACAATTTAAAAAAAAAAATTTGTACTAGAATAAATTAAAAATTACATTTTAAATTACATTTTTTTCTTTGGAAATGATGGAATTCTTTCGTCAATGGCGTAATTTATTGAGTGTGGTTTCCCCAGGTTATGATGTAATTTTTTTATTTAAAAGATGAGTATGCTTCAGCTTTCTGTTTCTGTAAAACAGAAAAGACATTCTGTGTTGACACATTTCTCTGTCTTGTTTGTAAATTGTGACGGCATAGTCAGTCGAAGGAGTGTTATTTTCCTGAAGCAGGGAAATGGTTCCCCCCTTTTGGCTGTTGTTATTAAAACATAATGTGTTTTTAATTCGAGTTTGTGAAAGATTAGCTTTTTTAAGAATCTGAAAACTACAAAAAGAGACTCTGAGGGTATTGAATGCACTTGATGTGCTCCGTACTGTCGGAGGAAACCAGGACAGGGTATTTTTACTTAGTTTCTCCCCTTATTTTTTCCTATTTTCCTGTAAATAATTGTATCATTTTTCAGGCTCACTTTTGTCCTCTACCTCTGTATTCTTTCTCTCATCATTTCCTCTCAAAGGTCTCTCTTTACCATCTCCACCTAAACTTTGTTTAAAAAAAAAAAAAAAAACCTGCTGACAGGCATCTGCGTGTACCTACTTGCAGAATGTGCGCAGCTATCTGGTCACATGATCTCTAACAGCCAATCACAGCATTGCTTATTCAGCCAGCCCCTCCTTGCAGCAGATGGCAGATCCAATCACAACACTGTATTGTGTTTTCTACAGTCTATAATGTTAATGCTACTTTCTGTTCTGCTTTTTTTCTTTTTTTTTTCCTTTTTCTTTTGAGGAAGCCCTCTTTCTGGTCAAGAGTGGTTTATAGAACAGCTCTGAGTTCAGCCGACAAGCCAATAGGTACTTGTTCACCTTATACGCTCCTTTTTTAGAGGGGGAAACTTACAGGAAAGGGTGTGTGGACTGATACTGAAGTGTTTCTGTGAGTTTGGGTCAGATTTGTGGAGGAATGTCCTGCAGTGGCAAGAACCGAGTGAGTACCTTTGTTTTGTTGAAGTTTACTGATGTGTTAAATGGGTCACTCTGTTTGTGTATGAGTGTGCACAGGTAGGGGTGGGTGAGCGTGTGTTAATGAAAGTAGGGAAGCATTTGTTTGTGCAAACAGAGAGGGCATGGGTCACAGTTGAATGCGTAGTTATTTTCTACTGGCTTGTGATTTGTAATCTCAGCCATATCATAAGTCAGACTTGTGGGTTAGCTTTTCAAATGTGTCACTGGTGGGTTTGTCTCCTAAAATGCACAAAGATAGCCTGTACACCTCTGTTTGCTCAGCTGATTCATATTGAAACACTTCTCTCTGCAGTCGTGTTAGATGTTCAGATTTTCTATGAGTCAGACTGAAGGAGTGAGTCAATGGGAACTGCTTCCTGTCTGTACAGTCTGTATGTTCATGTGTGTGTTAACAGCTACCACGTAGCTCTCAGCATACCGCAGCTTTTCTCTGCCAGGCACAGGATAAAATAATTATGTAATGCTCTCTGAGGGTCGCAAATGCTTGTTAAGAGGTATTTCGGTAAATTGTTTATGCCAAAACAGCCGATCTCAGGGGTTGCTTTGAGGTGAGATGTTTATGATGCCTGTAGGATATGACCAAGCATATGTTCCTTTACTTTGCTGGTCGAGAATTGTGGCTTAATTCCCAGGGAACATGTATTATGAGAAAAGCGATTGCCAGATACTTATCCGTTAAATTACAAATCGGATAGTCCCTTAATCAGAAATTGACCCTTACGTTGATTTTTAAGTTTAAGTTGGAAATACTACTTAACCTATGATGTTTTTCTTGACATTTTGTGATTTTCTTATTTAAGGTCATAAAGATGGCTACAAATTGTGGACACTCTGATGTGTTATGGAATGTGTGTACAAAATTTATATTACAATTGTAATGTTTGCGGGTCAGTTTGAGTACTCTTTGTAATATTCACAGTTTATAAACAAAAAATGTTTAACAAAGTTGTTAAATACAGTTTTAAAAGTCATGTTCTCATGTATGTTTTGTAATTTGTGAGGTGTTAATGTTTAAGGTTTTTTTTTTGTGTGTGGTTTTTTTACATAGATTTTTGGTGAATTTAATGTATTGAATCCAATTACAATCCATAACAACCATACCCAGATATTTTTATCATAATACAGCGATAATTACCTTTTGGATAAATATGTTCACATAGAAGAGCAGCAGTGTAGCTGTTAAGATACTAGTTTGCCAGAAACAAGTCATCATTTACTTACACTCAAGTTGTTCCAAACAACTTGAATTTCTCTCTTCTAGTGAGCACAAAAGAAGATATTCTAAAGAATGTCAGAAACCAAACAGTTGATGGACACCATTGACTTCCATAGTATTTTTTTCCCCATACTTATTTTGTATTCAGCAGAAGAAAGAAATTCATACAGGTTTGGAACAAATTTGAGGGTGAGTAAATTCATTTTTGGGTGAACTATTCCTCTAACGAAGGTATGCAAAAGCAAGCATAAATACTTGGCAAGGTAAGCCGCATGTTGAGTGTACTTTCCCTGTGACCTTAACTAACCCCAGTACTTTTGTGGGTGATAAAAAGATACAGTTTAAACATATATACTATTGTACTTACTAAACTATTCACTAAACTGTGCTTTGGCATGACTGTAGTTTATGCATCTGCCTTCTATATTGCCTCTTGCTACAATGCTGAGAATGTAACGTAGATTTGCGAATTGTGTAATGAGTTGTCACAATGTTTCTGGCTTTCATTCCAGCTGTTAATTATTCCTGCCTTCACTGCTTAGAGTGTTCATTTTAGCAGGACTGAATGTTTCATAAAAACACACTCATAATTTTCAAATGACAGAGGTTCAAGTGACCTGTAGGTTGGGTTAGGTTAGAACAATCAGGCCATGCCTTCAGAATGGAACTTGATCTTTAGTTCGTTTTAAAAGCTGCAAAACTCTCATTAAAAGCTTTTATTGTGTTTCCACATACATGCGTTTGCAGTCGACTGAATGAATAACATGGTTTCATACTGATATTCCACTTAACCTTTGATTCCTGAGCGGATTTGCTCTGCTTATGCAGACTTTGACCTATTTTTTTTTTTAATGTTTACAATTTTGAGACATGGTTAGCTGCCCATGGCTTTTCTTCATTTTCCCATGCAGTTCAGTTCAACCAATCTCCGCCGTGGAGTCTTTTACGAGGGTCGACAAGAACCAAAGCTCACGGCAGTGACCCCCAGACCAGGAAGTACCTCTCTTATATAGGCTACTGCCTACATTGCCTGTGCCTGTTGCCTCAATACCACCTGGACTAGTCTTTAATCTGATAGTTTAACTGAAAGGTCTAGAATAGCTTAAGGTTATAGTTGTGGTTATGCTACATATAAAATAAGGAATTATGGTTTGCTGTTTTTAAAAAAAATGTCCAGATGTCTGTGTTACAGTAATGTTTAGCAGTAAAAAAAACTGCTTAGTTAGTTGTAAGGAAGCTGTTTCAAGGTTTTAGTGTGAATTCGCTTGTGTAATTCTCAGACTTTGTATGTGATATAAGGTTAGGAAGGACATCATGTGTCATGGGAGAGGTGTGATGATGTAAAGCATGTTGTTTAAAAAGTGGTTTATATCCTTAAAGGAAAATAAAATGAGCTTACTACTTTATTTTATTTATTATATTATTATATTTTATTTTATTTTAAAATGAGTTTTAAAATGCCTACTTTAGTTGTTTGGGTTCATGAATCCATGAAAAATCTCTGTTAATTGTATAATATCATGGCCACCAATAAAGTCCACATGTACATATCAGTAATGACAAATCTGTTGATCATCTTAAATCTCTTAAAGGTGCAGAGAGATTTCTGAGAAAATTTAAACGAACACCTAAACAATTCTGTGAATATTTGCCAGATGTCTGTTCTGTGTGTGTGCTGAAAAAATATTGTATTTGTACTAGGGCTGCACGATTAATCGCATTTAAAACATTTGCAAAGGCTGCAATTATTTATTTATTTATTTATTTATTATGCGCAGCTTGTCACTTTATAATGTACATTTGAAAAAGCAACACGCGTCAAACATCTTTCCAAACATGATAAGCATTTATGAACTTTTTGTCCAACAAAAGACATTTAATAACATGTTTTTACTCAACTCACTTCATAATGTCAGTCGAGTCGAGTGTTTAATTCAAAATAACATCCTTCTGTGAGATGATGTGGCTTCTTACACAGAACAAGGCATAAAAGAATATTATTTCATGGTATTCTATACATTGATGAGGGCTGTCGATTAGCATTGCATTATCATGAAAATACCCCAAAAGGCTTTAAGAACTCCAATAAACCGTAGGCCTATATTGTCGTAGTCGTGTGTTTATTAGTGATTTTTAATCAATCAAAGCATTTCAATCTTATGTTAATTCAGCTACAGCAATAGTGTGATGCCCATAGGCATTTCTGGAACTAGTATGTGCGTTAGCATTCTTCTGCGGGGCATATTTGGAGTTTCTGCACAAGAGCGCCCTCTGGTTTTCAGATGGAGCAGCATTTAGTCGTACTTCACTGACAATTGCAAATCGCGTGCAGTTTATTTTCGATTAATCGTGCAGCCATAATTTGTACATAGTCCTGGCTGTGTAAATAGGATAAAAAACAAAGTGGATCAGACCAATCCTGTATGCTGTTGTTGAATCACAGCTGATTGATACATACTTGTGCGAGCAGTCTGATGCGCCAGCTGTCCTTTGTTGCATAGCATGTGCTATTTTGGGGGCGGAGCAATGAAGGGAGGGGTGTGTTTGTTTGGGTGTCGATTTCAAATGTCAACAGTGTTTCTCAGAAATCGCTTACTGTACTTTTAAGTTAATAACTTGTTTTTGTTTCCTTGTTTCAACCTTGAATTGCTTGAATCATTGAAAATGGATTAGAAATGTTCTTTTTCATGTCCTAGAAACTTCTGACATACTTGTTGCAGTGTTTGATGGTTTGATGTGCTCCAGATGATGTCTCTGGTTGTTTAATGTTTTATAAAATATAATGAAAATCACAGCCTTTATTCTGCAGTTCAGTTCAGTCCCTCTCAGGGTCTGATCTCTGTTTATGCCTGTTGTCTAATTGTGTAATTCAGTTAAAGCTGTTAGAGAGAAATGTGAACAGGCAGGGAGCAGTTCTGCTCAGTTCCTCTCGAAAGCAGAACGCGACTGAGCTTAGGACACCATGGAAGCTTTTATACACTGGAGAAGGAGTGAAACTGATTCCTCTCACTTTAACTTGCAGGAGGCAGAAACAGGATTCGTTCCCAGCGTTCAGGACTTCGACAAGAAGCTAGCCGAAGCAGATGCATATTTGCAGATTTTGATCGACCAATTAAAAGTAAGGCTATCATAAGACCACGTTATGACTCAAAAGAGCCTTGTATTTTTAGTTGAGTTATGTGAAAAATGATACACCACTGTCTAATTCCTGTTCTTGTTGCATCTTCTAGCTCTTCGATGAAAAAATAAAAGACTGCAAGGAAGATGAGTCACGCAGAGTAAGACATGATCGTTTTTCTAGATCATTAGAGGTCCATCATTTGTCAGAGTCTTCCTGCCAGACACAGTATATAGCAGAGACGGTCCACTTGTATTACAATAAATGAGAAGAATTGAAATACCCAATATGGCAGCTCTATTTAAGGATGTCCCTCTTTCCAAATAAAAGAGCTAATCGGCTAAGTCATGCAAATGAAATATAGAAATGTATTGTGATATCTTGTTTTAGCTTTTTTTTCCGAGCTAGTAAGTTAAGCTGTTATCTTGCTAACTGAAAAGATAAATGTTTAATTTGACAATTTTCAGCCTTGGAAATATGTGATATGTAATTTAAAAGACATTACCATTTTCATTGTTACAAATAAATAAACTATTAAGTTATTTGCAATCATTTCTAAATAGGAACTAAATAAATATTCAAATAAAGTTGTCTGAGCCAGTGGAATTGCTTTGAGATGGAATGGGAGGATAGGTAACCGTTATAAAATGTAAATGTTATAATTTGCATATGCCTATTTTATATTGTAAATTGTTCACACGCAGTGAAATGCCAAAGATTCTTCAGATACTAAATGTGAAGCATAACTTTTAAGCCTATTTTAGAGGATGAAACTTGTGAGGATGTCATTTGGTGTCAGGCTTTCATTTCTGCTTTTTTAGTTTTTGTAAAGGTGCATCTTTGTTTTTAATTTAAGGGAATTTCACAATTCTAACTAAAACCGTCCTTTTCTTTTTCTTCATTGTCCTATACACAGAAAATTGAGAACCTGAAGGACACGACTTGTGTAAGAGCATCTGCACCTCTATCCTCTTAATGCATTTTGGGTCTAATTTTTGTAGTGGAAGGTATTTTCATTTCTTGCTTTTCTTTTTTTAGAATATGGTAGAGTCCATCAAACACTGTATCGTACTACTACAGATTGCCAAGGTAAAACGCTTGTCTCTTAAGCTCATAATGTGTATGCCCCTGTGTTTTGTCTGCCCTCTGTGTTAATATTTGTCTTGTGCCAACCTGTAATTTTCCATAACCCTGTTAATGTTTATTTTTGCCAAGTTTATGAACATTCCAGCAGGTACCATATGGTTTTGAGAGGTGATTCTCCTACACTTAGGCCACATTCACACAGCAGCAGAATACGGTTGTCAGTCTTGTTTTAAAGTGATAAATATGGTTATGTTCACACATTGACCTACACATTTGACGGATGAACTCGAACCTTGATTGGACAAAAAACATTGTGTCGAATGTAAAAACAAGACTTTCTAGTGTTAGAAAAGTTGCCATCTTTGATTTAAGTAACTGACTTTGGTTATTTGTTTTTACAGAGAGTATTTGGCTCACTAGCTGTACTATGAATGGACCTGTTAGTAAATATGGTTGACAATCCCAAACCCTGACTGTGTGAAGGTAGCCTAAATGATTCAGGAGGCTAAAATACCTCAAGTAACCATTGTTATTTGCCTCGAATTAAAGCAGAGACAATTTGCACCATCTTTTGTGGCTTTCTCCAGGCTGTGGAGTTGCCTTATTTCTCAATTTGTGTTTTCTTTTTAAAATTTGAAGGATCAAAGTAACGAACAGCAACACGCAAACGGACTGATAGTAAGTTTTAACATTCCTCAGCAATGAACTAGTCTAAATCAAATGGTGCTACTGTTCTCTCTTCCACTGAAATCACATTTTCTCTTCGGTAAAACTGAACCGAGATGTGCATGACCTTGATCTGAGGGCTCCGCCCACCACATCTCCTTCTCTCTGCTTTCATTCTTTCTCACGCTTTCTGTCGGGTAATTCTGGGTCTGTCCTTTCCTATGGCCATAATTTGCAACAAATTTCAACTTCAACAGAGAACCATCTCCGACGGTGTGATTGAACCAAACTGCTCCAACACAGCAAGCATAAGACACATACTTTCACACAGAATAATCATTGATTTTCCGTTGTCATACATGCTATTGAACCATGTAGCACAAATGGATGCGGATCTATTACGACCTACCCAGAGGCTCTCATCGGGTCAATAACCGTCAAGGCTAGTGCTGGAGTGACGTAACCACCAATTACATTTAGTAGGCTCAAAAAACCAAATGTAAAATTCATATATAAAGTTTAATGCACATTAGGCCTGGGTGCAAAATGAGTGCTGTACCTGCCGGCGATGCGGAGATTGTGAATAAAAAACGACGTCAGTGTGGCAGTTTCATGGTTTCCTTACGTCTTACAGTTGATTTACTTCAAAGTTCGTCTTGAGTAGTTGTCATGTAGGTATAAATAAATAAATAAACTTGGCGCTGAAAATGACGCGTTTATCGATTACATTGTTTCACCATCAGGTGGCGACAAGTGACTGGTTAAAAAATGTATATGAATCTTCATTCAACAGATCCTTTCAAATACACTTGATTCATCCAGTAATGAAACAAGAGTATTTATGAGTGAGTCACTGAATTATACACAGATTTAAGTATGTGTTATTTCGTTTAGTTGTCATTCAGAATCATGATCTCAGTTTGAAACAAACAGAAAAAGTGTTTCTCAATTTATCCAGAACTGTGCAGCTCTAAGTTTCTTTTAATTCTTATTTATTTAATCTTCATATAAAATATAAGAAAGATTTGTTTACATTTTACTTTTTTATTTTGTTTTGTTTTAAAATTATTTGTTGTTTGCCTTAATTTAAAAAAATGCATTGGTTAAATTCAAACTTTTTTTTTTTTTTTATCAATTATCAATACCGGTCAGTATGAAATATTATACCATGATAAATTTTTTTAGCTGTATCGCCCAACCCTATGCACATCATAGAAGTTGTTTGAGCATAAAAAGTTAGTTAGAAAATGCAAGCTATAATTAAGGGATTTAAAAACCAAATGTTGTGTTCTTCTGATTTGGGGATTTGAGTTTCTTCCCTCTGAGTCTGTGATTGTCTTTTTGCCACTGACCTGAGTGTCTTTGCTTCTTGATTTAATCTCATTCTAGTGTTTATGTATTTACTGCAGAGCTCTAATTGCTCCAATTGACTTTTAATTAAGAGCAGCAACCTCTGTTGCGGTACATCAAAACACTGATTAATCAGAACAATAAATAATTGTGATTAAATGCTTTAAAATTCCCTGTGCAGAAAAGCCCCTCCAAACTCATTTCGCTCACTCCACTGCATGTCTTTTTTTTTTCCCCCTTGTGTGTTTTCATGTAGAGTTACCTCACCACTGTGTCCTGTGATGTCAGTGTTTCACTGTGCATGCTGGATAGAGATTATTTATCTCTCTGCCTTGCTTGTTAAGTGTGTAATACTAAGGATTATGGGCTGGTCTTGTCGTCATGGACGCAGAGCTAAATAGCTTCGTGACTGAGTCTGTGCTGACCGACAGATGCTCAGTGTTTGGTTACCATAAGGCAGAGATTGACAAGATTTTTTATATATATATATTAAGAAGATTCAGTGTGCTGGACACAGGCCACAGCTGTGAGGTTGCTCATTTGGACACGGTGCATTATAAAGCACTGAATCGGATTAGATTTACTTCAAATCTTTCTCTTGATTTATTAAAGCTTCATTGACTATTTTTCTTTCTCTGTGTGGAAAGAATGTGGACACATAAAATAGTTAAAGACAACATGAAATGGCATTAATAATGCATGTAACTTCCATAATATGACATATTTCTCAGTGTGATGGAATACTTGGAGGGAAATAATATAGAGCAGTTTCTAATGCTCACCAAGGCTGCATTTATTTGACCAAACATACAGTAAAAACAGCAATATTGTGAAATATTATTTCCATGTAAAAAATGTCTATTTGAATGTATTTTAAAATGTAATGTATTCCTGTGATGGCAAAGATGTATCCACGTATGCACAGGTCCTTTATCTTTGCAGGTACACGTGTAAATATGTGAACATGATGAACATGCTCCTGAACACCAAATATTTCTCTTATTTTTGATCACCCTCATTCATTTTCAATAAAAGCTCAGATCAGTGAGGCCTACAAACAGTCAGTTTCAAAAATAAATACAAAATCTGTCCTAATTAAAAGAAAACAAGTTGAAAAAAAGATATTTGCTGATAATATAGCATAAAGACATACTTATAAGCTTTTTAGGCCAGGAACACCACAAGTGTAACAAGGTGGGGGAAAAAGCCCAAAAGAGTACAAAAATTAACCAATAAATTTAGGAAAAGTAGTTATACCCTGTGTGAGGGAAGTCAGTAGGTTTTAGTCCAATGGCATAACATTTTTGGGAAAAAGAAAATCCTCTCTGGGTCAAAATGACCAGAACACAAATGCATCCTAACTGAATAGATGTATAAATTTCTTTAAAAAAAAAAAAAAGAAAAGAAAAGAAAAAAATCTTACTGACCACAAACGTTAGGACAGTAGTGTAAATTGTGTTAATTTCATTATTTCATGTTGTCTTTAACAATAAAAAATAATGATGTTTTTATGGTTTCATGAAGGAAACTAGAACAATAAAGAGTCCATATTTTAATAAATATCTTGAATGTCTGAATATATCTCTTACTCAGTAACCAAATGGATATTTTCATTTTTTCAGAACCATAAAAAGGATAGTTCACCCATTTACTTCATTTATTTACCCTCATTTTGTTCTAAACCTGTATGATTAACTTTCTTCTGTAGAACACAAAAGGAAAAAGTGTATCCTGAAAGTTCATTATATTTTCAAAGAGCGTCCTTCTTTTTTTTCCATAGAAGGAAAAGTCAGGTTTAGAACATTATGGTGAGTAAATGATAACATAATTGTCATATTCGGGTGAACTATCCCTTTAAACACTTCTAGTAACTGAATATTATTCATTGATGTTCCCCTGAGGATTTCTGTGATAGTTGGGTTGGGCATTGGGAGTGAAAACTCCTATGAGAGGGTGTGTTTATAACATGTTTTCCTATGAGAGCTGTGTTTTGTATCATGTCTGGTTCTCTGCAGAGCACCATAAACCCAGTGGATGGGGTATTCCAGCCTACCCCTCTCAACCCCTCTGTAGTCAGTGCCAGTGCCATGCCAACGCAGACCACTCTACCCACAGGTAAGCTCTCTGTTTCTGCATTTCTTTCCTTAATAATATTGTATGCGCTTATTTTGAAGGCCTCTTGGCATTTGTAGTCCATTGATTTGGAAACTCGGAAATTAGATTTGGTTTGCAAATTTTGTGTGCATTTTTTCGGGCCATGGGCATATGAAGGGTGTGTGTTCATCCATAGATGGAGCTCAGGTGTGTAAAACGGAACAGAGGCCTTCTTCTTTACCCGTGGGCCCTGTTGTCACGGTGATGGGGAGCCTTCAGACTCCCACTCCCAACAGCACAGGTATGAACCAACAGTCGTGAAAGTAAACACATAAATCTAGAGGGAATCTTAATAAATTAGAAAAAAAAGCTTTATTTTATTTATTTAAACCAATTTTAAACTAATTTTAATGGAATTTTATGTCATTTAAGTAATCGTATATATAATAAATATATAATAATTTTTATATAATAATTTAATTGGTATTAGCGTATTTTATAGTACAGAAGTACATTTTCTGATAGTTTCTCATATATATTTACGTTATAATATTGTGTTACTCCCTCAAAATAAGTAACTAATTGCTCCCTAAAAAAAGTAAATAGTTACTTTTTATGGAAAGTAATGTTACATTACTTTTGCGTTACTTTTTCTCACCTATACTCGGTTTGCTTGATTGTTAACAAAAGTTCTATTTTTAGCAAATGTCAAGGCCCTTTCACACCAAAAGTGAAATGATGCCGGAGAAGAAGGTTTAACACTCTTACTTCAGCAATAAAAACAAACAAAAAAAAGAAACACAAATGCGACCCTGGACCACAAAGCCAGTTATAAGTTGCACAGATATATTTGTAGCAATAGCCAACAATACATTGTATGGGTCAAAATTATCGATTTTTCTTTTATGCCAAAAATCATTAGGATATTAAGTAAAGACCATGTTCCATGAAGATATTTTGTAAATTTCCTACCGTAAATATATTAAAAAATTATTTTTGTGAGTGGGTATGCATTGCTAAGGACTTCATCTGGATAACTTTAAACATGGTTTTGTCAATATTTTGATTTTTTTGTGTGATTGATTTAATGTGAGTAGAAGCTGTATTCCCGTAGTATTCCACTGCAGTGGGGATGCAGGCAGAGCTGTTCTCTGCAGTCAGGCTGTTTTCCCCTGACTGTCATTAGTGCTGGATACAGGGGCTCAGAGGCAGTACAGGAAGAGCTGAGCTCAGCAAAAACACAGCCGATCGGTAGCACTCTAGACAGCAATGCAGGAAAATACACATTAAACAGTCAAGAGCTCAAAAGTGCAGACTGTGAATCAGGATTTCCATTTATATTCATGTCGAAAGTGCTTGCTTTGTAGGCAGTGCTGATTTAATTGGACTTCATTGAACATCTGAACAGTAAAACTGTTCTTCACTGTCTTATGTTCTGTTCAAGACTGCACTGTCTTATCAACACAACCAAACATTTGATTTATTAGGCTGACAGCATCACAATTCTATCCATGCTGTGTCTTACTAGCTTACAGTTGTATTGTAATTATTAGCATTTTTAAAGATGTTTTAAAGATTTTAATATCCTCAATTATTCCAATAATAAAAATAAAATTAAAACAATTAAAATTTAAAATACAATAAAAATGTTAATAAAATATTCATGTATGATAAATCTTTTATTACATTTTTAAATTAAAAAATATAAAATAATTACATGTTTTCATTGATATTTAGTAGTACTTTATTGTATAATTACATATTAAAATGAAGAATATTCATATGTAAAGTGTGACCATGTTTTTTTATAAAAGTGTCACTGGTGTAATGAGGCAGTGTAGACTGATGTCATGGGTGGACATTTAAAGTATTTGCATAAGAGTGATTGACAGTGAGGGTGGGCATGAATCTTGTCTTTGAAGCTTATTTGAATATGCATGTTTTGTGGCAAAAAGCAAAGGCAGAGTCATTGTCTTAAATTGAGTTTGAAAATCTGTTGTATTGTTGCGTCCAATAATTAGGCCTATACACAAAAAAAGTGTATTTCACACTGTCAATGTGATGTATTGCCATCTTTAACAGTCAGCTTAGTAGTATATTACTAATCATGTAGATGAGCTTATCGGTCATGCTGTTTATTTGAAGCCGACATGCCAGCCACATATGCAAAAGCATAAAACCTCAACCCATGATAGATGCTATATTGACCGTCAGCTGTGGTATTGTTTAAATGAATGTGGTTAGTCTTAGTTCCTCAACACATTCACATTTATTCTCACATTTATTGGTTTAATATTCTTCTTGTGGTTTTAGGGAGTGGTCCTTCAGCTCCCAGCAGCAGCGTGACTTCACCCAGTCACATGAACTTGCCGCCTCACACTGTTCCTGACTTCTCCTATTCCAGCAGTGAAGACGAGTTTTACGATGCAGATGAGTTTTATCAGAGTAGCACCTCACCGAAACACTGCATAGAGTGAGTTAAACGCACGCCACACTGAAGCACTGAGTAGGATGAGTAATGTGCATAAATACACAAATACCTCATCAAAACAAAACATAAAGCATGCAAACACACACACTTATATATAATTAAAACTCACTGAAATACTGCTGCACAAGTAAATTATAGTAGCACTTGCCCACGCGCACATTAAGTAACACTTCATAATGTGAAAACAATACTGCTTAGAGATAAACACACTCACACTCCCCCGCACTATTTACTGCAAACCAAAAGAAACACACTGACCGAATTAAAACGGTACACAGACTCAATTACACACACAAACACTATCTTACATCGCTACATAATTTATTCTGGAATAACTGACATTATTTTTCTGTCTCTATGCAGTCCGAACAGAACATCTACTGTGACCCATAAAGATAGCACAGTCCTGAAACGGCCAGACACCAACGAATCAATCAACTCCTCCATGTCGAACGGCACCACTGATGCAGGTACACAAAACACACACACACATCCTTCACAATTAAAGGGGACCTATTATCCCCCTTTTTACAAGATGTGAAATAAGTCTCTGGTGTCCCCAGAGTGTGTATATGAAGTTTTAGCTCAAAATACCCCACAGATCTTTTATAGCATGTTAAAAATTGCCACTTTTTGGGGGGTAAGCAAAAAAACACTGTTTGCAAATGAGCTGGTGCTTCCGGCCCCCTTTCAAGAAGAGGGTCGAGCTTCTAGAGCTCATGCTCCGGCATACCTGCACCAACAATCTCATGCACTGAATATGCAATATTTAACTAGGAAACTCGTATTTATGATAATTCTGATAGCACATTAGGGCAGCTAAGTGAAAACATGCAGACACAATGGTAGCTTTAGCAACATTAGCCGTACAGACTACCAACAAGCTTTCAAAAATGACCGTTCACTTTTAATTATGTGTTTGTTTCACATTTGCTATTTGCCAAGTTCATTGGCTGCTGTGTATTTTTCTCAGATCAGTTTTACAGTCATGTGGAGCTTCAAGAGCTCATGCTCCGGCATACCGGCACCAACAAAACAGGACAATCTCACACACTGAATATGCCATTTTTAACTAGGAAACTCATATTTCCGATAATTCTGATCGCACGTTAGGGCAGCATCAGTGAAAACATGCAGAGACAATGGTAGCTTTAGCAACATTAGCCGTACAGACTACCAACAAGCTTTCAAAAATGACACTTCACTTTTAATTATGTGTTTGTCTTTCACATTTGCTGTTTGCCAAGTTCACTGGTTGCTGTTTTTTTGTTTTTTTTCAGATCAGTTTGACAGTCATGATGAGAGAGATGATGACGGCGAAGGTGAATCTGTTGAAGAACACAAAAGTGTCATCATGCATCTGCTGTCTCAAGTGCGTCTGGGCATGGATCTCACCAAGGTAAACACAAGATTGTGTAAACACAATCTGCCTTCTGATTGCCTTCTCTTTTTTCATATTCTCTCCTCTTTTTTTCTCTATAATTTCTACCTGCAATCCATCTTTGTCATCCTCAGGTCGTCTTGCCGACATTTATCTTGGAGCGGAGGTCGCTGCTGGAAATGTATGCAGATTTCTTTGCACACCCGGATTTGTTTGTAAGGTAAGGCTTGTGCTGTCTTGCATATATCTCACATCTGTTCTACCATATGGACTTATAAATGATTACAGCGGCACTGTCATTACGGATGAATTTAAAAGTAGCAATGCTCAAAAATATTGTAAAATTAATACTTGACTACATTTTTGAGTAGCTTGACAGTAGCTGAGCTGGGTTTTTTTCAACCAGTAGCAGTGTAGCGTGATAGAATATTACATTGCTATTTTATTAAATCGCACACACAGCTTTGCAACCAAATGAGCTGAGAAAATAAAAAGTGTGATTCGTTTTAGCAAGTTGATTTGTACAGACTGTTCATTTAAATAAACTGGTTCAGTGGTTCATTTTAAGCATCACTCAATTGTGATGCACTGTACATAGTTTTTTTTTTTTTTTTGTAGAGAAAAAAATACAGTTTTGCACTGTTTTATAAATTAGTTTGGTTTTATTTATTGTAAATGTATTAATAATAATATATTGTAATAATAGATATATAATAATAGATATTTTTTGTTTCAGATAAATAATGCTTTAATCATATAATCTGATAATTGTATAATTTTAAAGATATTGTCTTCTTAATTTGTCTTTTTTTTAAAAATCTATTTCATGTATTAACTTTTATCATGTGCTGCTCTAACGCATGCATTTCCTCTATTGGGGGATAAATAAAGTTTTATCCAATCTAATCTCTTATGTACTGTATTTAGCTACCTTTTGTTAAAAGTTATTGAAGCTTCCCTATAATTGAACTACTATAAGTTATGAGCAGCTTGTAGTTTGACAAGCTACAGTTTCAAATAGCTTCCGCAAAACTGCTAGTTTCACCTGGGCTGCAGCTTACAACTCTTTTGATTTACTTCTTTGTTATTTTTCAGTCTAATCATGATGAACTATTTTTTTTTTTTTATTAAACACTGCTTAGTTTTCGCCCTTATCAATGTTAATACTTAAGCACTAATCTTGTTATTGATTACTCTGGCACGTTTTGCAGTATTGCGGAGCAGCAGGATCCAAGGGACCGCATGGTGCAGGTTGTAAAGTGGTACCTCTCAGCCTTTCACGCTGGTCGGAAAGGATCTGTGGCCAAGAAGCCCTACAACCCCATTCTGGGCGAGGTGTTCTTCTGTCATTGGGACCTGCCCTTAGAAACAGAGGATCCTGCTGCTTCTGTAAGTGTGTTTGTGGGTCTAAAAATATGAAGTTTGCATTACATTCTGTAACAGATTTGGTGCCACTCCTTGTATTGTAATTATTCTTTTGCTCTCTCTGTCTTTCTCCCTCGCTCACTGTCTGTCTGTCTTTCTAGGAGTCTGTATCAGATGGGCCAGTGCCGTGGAGTAGCAAAAACAGTGTGTCATTTGTGGCAGAGCAGGTTTCTCACCACCCCCCTAGTAAGTGCTTAACTAACTAAACTAAACTTTATCCCTGACAGTAGGGCTGGGCGACATAGCCAAAAAAATGAGCACAATAGAATTTTTAATGTCAATCAATATCGATAATTATCACAATAAATGTCAAATCTTTATTTCATTCAAGTTTAAAGGAAGATTTTTGCTCCTGAGTGAAAGTTGTATAAACCAGACCATTAATTGTGGCTTTAATACAATTAATACATGTCAACATTAATAATATAATACAATTTGATATCCTGCATTTCTGCCACAATACCATGGTTACAGTTTGTGTTAATACAGTAAATACATGGCAAATGATGGTGATTTGAAGGTTGAAAAGCCTTCTAACTGGATCGTTCATTTCATAATGTTTTTCGTGTTTGTCAGTACTGTTAAGAATGTTATGGCTGTTTCATCTGGCACTTGAATCTCATCACAGAGATTCAAGTGCTTCTCACTGTATCTCACAGCGCTGTTTAGTGGTCGCATGATCAAGACTAATCAGCAAGTAAATGCTCTAGTAAGTTTGCTCTGCCGTTTGAGCCGAGCGGATAAATTGTCCGTGTGGTGTGGTTCAAATGAGCAGCGCTGTTTCGATCCACTTTTGGTGCATAGATATTATACTGAACGTTTATCAAACTTTTGTTACCATTTGTCAAGGAAAATTAGCGTTTTATTGCCCAGCCCTACCTGAGAGCAATAGCATGCCAAACTAATTAAATTTATTGCCACCAGTGGAAGAAAATGGATCTAATTTACAAGTTACCAGAGATTTCCCTAATCTTAAATCTGTTACTGGTATTAACAAGTAAAATAATTACAATTATGTGTTTAATTATTAATTTACTTATTTAAAATTATTTAAAAAATGTTCACATAATTTTATAATTTGTTATAAAATGTGATAATTGGTTGTGATTTTTGGAAATTTTTCTAACAACATTGTCCTTTTGCAGTATCTGCGTTTTATGCTGAGTGTTACAGCAAGAAAATCCAATTCAACGCCCACATCTGGACGAAATCGAAATTCCTTGGAATGTCAATTGGTGTCCATAATATTGGTCAAGGTAGTCAAGGACATTGTTAGGTTGTGATTAATAAACATCAGTTCTATTGCTGTGTTTAATTGTCCTCTCCTGTCCGCTGTAGGTTGTGTGTCTTGTCTTGAGTATGATGAACACTATATTCTTAATTTTCCCAATGGCTATGGGAGGTAAGAATTGTTTGATTCTATCACTTGTATCAAACTGATGTATTTGAGAAGGCAGGGGGAGGAAGAAGGCATCTCATCCATCTCCCTGTTCTCCTATAGGTCAATCCTCACTGTTCCTTGGGTTGAGCTGGGTGGGGAGTGCAATATTTCCTGTTCCAAATCTGGCTACAGTGCCAATATAGTTTTCCACACCAAACCCTTCTATGGAGGAAAGAAGCACAGGATAACTGCTGAGATATTGTAAGTCAAAGTGTTACTTTCCATTAACTCACTCATTAACACTGTTTTATAGCAGTCCGTGAGCAAAAGTCAACAGATTATAAATTAATAAATGTCAATTAAACTGCCCGATGAATTTCAAATTCCAACATGAATTTCAGATTTTGAAAAATCTACTGTACTACTACCATAAAGCACAGTGTTTTCTTTAGCTATTACGGTAAAATCACGCAGAAAGAAATCAAATTTCTATGCAAATGCAGGGCTCCAGACTGCAACCTTTTTTTCTTGCCAAATTTTGTTAGAGGTCGTACTGGTGCGAACACCACGTTTCCCAACTAATAAGAGCTGCCATTTCTGTTGCGTATGAAAAACATCAAACGGCAAACAAAACGGAACGAAACCACACTTCTCGTTTGAGCTGCGCTGCATGGACTGTTTATCAGTTCAGACCAATAATAGACAGTGCAGCGCGAGCTCAGAACAGGATTATTCGTGGGTCAATCTTATTCACGCGACACCGTTACTACATAGCGCTCAGAGATCTAGTGAGAAAGCGTTTGCATTCACTGCAGTATTAATAACATTGCTGTGAGATCTAATGAGAAGCATTCAAACTTGGTGCAAAATTCTCTGTTATAAACCATATCAGATCAAACAGTGTTGATGTGTAGCCAGGAGAAACATTGTGCCATGAACAAACAAGTTATAGAAGGCTTTTCAGTCCGCAAATCACCAACATTCACCATGGATTTAATGTAGTAACGCAAACTGTAACCATGGTATTGTGGCAGAAATAGTCAAACGTTATTCATTTCAGGGTTTGTACAACCTTGACTTTCAAGTGCTTCACATTTTTTCCAGCACTTAAAAGCTCTAAACATTATCCAATTTAAATTTTTAATGTGATGACCATAAATAAAAAATATTTACATACTCTATAAAAATTAGGTTTTTACATTTTACTGCATTTATTAATGCAAAACAATAGATTTTATGATTTAAATTACCTTGTGATTAAAAATCCCCCCCCAGCCCTACCAAATCAGGTGCTGGTGCCACCATCTGTAGAACTTAGTGGCACCAGTGCTATTGCTCTCAAGTGTTAGTCTGGAGCCCTGAAATGCATTAAGCATCTGATATGTGAAGATTAATATCAATATTAATTGAGAATATTTAATAATATCCTCATATTATTGTCCTTCTTTTAGTGCTCCCAATGACAAGAAGTCATACTGCTCTATAGAGGGAGAGTGGAATGGTGTGATGTATGCAAAATGGGCTACCGGGGTAAGTTTGAACCCTAGAAAACAAGAAAAGGAAGTACATTCAAGAATAAAATTGAACTAACATAGTTGTTTTCCTCTCAGGAAAATGCTGAATTTATTGACACAAAGAAATTGGGCATTGTTAAGAAGAAGGTACGGAAATTGGAGGACCAGTTGGACTATGAATCCAGAAGGTGTGTAGGCCAGATTTTTCTCTGCTTTCTAAATTTTCTCTTTTTCATAGAACCTCTGAAACAAGATTTGTCGCAATGTGAAACATCTCCAAAGTCCATTTTCTCTTAAGCTACGGTGCAGATTCAAAAACTTTTTAATTTTAGGCTTGACTCCGTGACAAGTCATGGGAAACCAGCCTAAAAAACCCATTTGAATGTTGTGTATTTACGAATGAACTGTAATCCCTCAGGTTCTTAAATCTAATTTGTATTGCTGAATGATGCATCTTATTTTCCTGCTCGATCTGGGAGGGTTTGTAAAAAATTAGGAAAGTCCACATTGAAAATCTGCGGTTGAAATTTCCATGTAAATATGGCTATAGACAAAGGATTTTAGGATTTTGCTAATGTTTTTAATTAAAAGTTATTGCGTGTAATGAACAAGACATATTTCTGCACCAGTTCTAGGTCACTAATCAATCAAAAAAGTAGATGAGTGGTGATCTTTGTACAGAAGGTCAGATGTTCTTGTTTTGCACAAACTTTTTTTAATAACTGCTGTTATTAAAGCAAACATTTAATTTAAAACACAAATAAAAGTAATTTCACTTAAGTTTTTCAATTCAACTCTATACTCAAATTGTTATTCTAATAATATAATTTGTAATGGAATAACCTGCATTAAATTAGAAAAATTTTCACTAATGGTACTAATTCATTAACTTTTGGACCCCACAGTATTTAATTCCCGGTTCAGTTCGCTGATCTTGAAAAGGCATGGTTATTTTTGCAGTGCGGCTCCTCTGGGGACCTGCTGAAGTGATGCTTTTTTTTTTTCTGCTTGGGTACTTCTGTGAGATGATCTGATGCAGTCCATTGTTATTTCTCTGTCTGGCTGTCAGTTTGTGGAAGGACGTGACCGTGAACCTGAAACTCAAGGACATTGATGCCGCAACGGAGGCCAAACACAGGCTGGAGGAGAAACAGAGGGCGGAGGCCAGAGAGAGGAAGGAGAAGGAAATGCAATGGGAGACGAGAGTGAGTGTGCTTATGTACACACATATCTGGAGGAGAAATGTGCTGTGAGAAATAATGAGATTGAAATATGACTCTGATAAATGGTGCTTAATTGGTTCCTGTTGCTTATTACAGCATGTTCTTAAGCTGAGTGTTACCCATGATGCACATAGCTGGATGTTGATAGAGCCCAACAGTGCCTGACAGTTTTTCAAATATATTTACTCTAAACATGTTTCAACTTTTTACCAAACCAAACAACTCATCAATTAAACACATTTTTTGTAAAATGCAGTTAAAATCAAATCACTGTAACCTATGGTTTCTGTAGAAGCATATACCATAGTTTAACCTTTGAGGTTTAACCCCATGATAGGCCTGTGTTGTCACCAGACTGGATGGAAGCTACTGACTTGTTTTACATTTTCTAAGCTGCTTTTGAAGCGAAATCTGGGAAATGGATTTAACATTGTAAAATGTATTCAATTCTTATTGGTAGCTGAATGCATAAGCAAATCAATCAATCAAAGGAGCATTCTGCTCACATCTAGAGACAGACTATTAAGCTCAATTTAAATAATGAGAATGTTGGCCTTATTTACAGTTACGAGTTCCTGAACAAAGCAGCCTGATAAAAACGCTCATTTTAGAAGAAAAGAGGCTTTTGCATCGGAAGTCTTCATATATATATATATATATAATATAATATATTTGTATATGTGTGTGTGTGTGTGTGTGTGTATATATATATATATATATATATATATATATATATATATATATATATATATATTACAAAAATAATTAAACATCCTTATAATACAACATATTTTTCTCAAATAGAATAAATGACAGCAGATTTGGATCTTGTTTTTAGCAAAAACTATTTTGCTGAAATGTTCTCTGAAGATATTAAAGTGTTCTAATGTACTATAAACCACCTTTTGATTCAACCATCTTGTTTCATAACTCACATGAATTGAACAGGCTTGCTTTCAGATCAATGCTTATGTTTAATGTGTTATTTGTTTGCTTCCCTGCAGCTGTTTCATGAGGACGGTGAATGCTGGGTCTACGACGAGCCTCTCCTGAAGCGACTAGCATCACAACGACACTGAGGCCGTTTCCAAAACCACAGAGTCTAGCAAACGGAACTCTCTCGCAAACCACTTTTCTTATTCAGCCTTGGAATGACTGATGAATGAACACTTACAGCTTTGCATTTTGGAAGTTTGAAAGAATAACAAGAAGAAAATACGAACTCGAATAATGTATACAAATAATAAAAGAAACCCTCCCTGCTCGCTAGTTCAACACTTCCACCTCTCTACCACCCCTTAAGGAAGAAAAAACACCACAAACACAAAGAAGACGTGATCAGAAGCCCTTCAGCATCACAAATCAAACAAGCGCTCTCGTCTCGGCAAAAGAAGAACAATCCCAGTGGACGTCTCTCTCTTCCACTCCTGAGGGGTTGAGGTGTTTCTATCGAACAAAACTGAAAACTACAGCATTCTGTATCTCAGGGAAGCAGCGGACTGAGGATTGAAGGCTGTATCTTAATGTTCGAAAAGCCTTAACGGTGGAGTTACAAAGTAAACAAAAAGAGAACTTGGTTCACATATAGCTAGCTACAGCTATTTATATATAGAAGATATAGTATATTCTTGTTTTCCATTTTTCTTCTTTCTCTAGGGCAATAGTAACTGTTGAAATATACATACTTGACAGCAACCATTCCCTTTATGTTCTACTCCATCATCAGCCTTTTAAGAGGACACAGTTTTATGCTACAAAAGCCACAACGAGCTAAATTTACCATTTACATTATGGGGCTGAAATTTGAGACACCTTTGCCATGGCTATAATCCATTCCAGTTCATTTTTTGTTTTGTTTTTGGGAATGATCTGATATGCTTTTTTTTATAGAATGCTGCTTGAGTGTCCACATTATTTATCAAATTAGTATAAACTAAGACTGTCCAGTAGGAAATCGTAATGGTGCACAATAAAATCATTCGACAAATCTGTGCTTATACCGCTCAGGTTAAGCAACGTTATCACAAATTGCCCTGCAATCTCTCTCTTTCTGTGAAATGTCACATTTTAATCCAAATAAATATGTTTCATATAGTCATGTATCACAAAGATTTGATTCTCTTCTTGAAGGTAAAATGATATAAACGGTGTCTGTAGACACATCGAGTCACTCAGGACAGCGTTTACTCTTGAGGAGTACGTGGATTGACGTCTATATACATGGTGTAACACTTTCAACGAGCAAAATCAAATTGTATTATGCTTTTTTATGACATGCAATTAGAGCAAAACTGGCAAAATATTATTACTGTTATAGCTTAAAAAGCCATTTGCTCTTCATCTTCTGTGGTAAATCTGAGGCCTTGCCATATGCAGTAAAGATCACTTTCACCTAGTATTGCTTTCCAGAGGAAATCCCAAAAAACTTTTTCTTTGCCTGACAATTGATTGTACCAGATTTCCATGTATCAAAATAATATTAAATCTCAGTGAGACCAATTTGTGTGAGAAGGTTGAATGCATTTCTTGTTCCAGATATTCAGTTGATTGATCACTTATTTTCTCTTTAAAAACTACGTTTTTTTTTCTTCTAGTAACTAGAAATTAGTGTTTCAAAATCTCATTTAGAAAATTAGAAATTATGTAAATCAGAATTACTTTAAAAAGTCTTGGGTCAAAATTTACAGAACATTGTACATAATACATACGCAGGATACCATATTTCACAGTAACTTTTCTTCTTAGTTATAACCTTTATAACCAAGAGATCTTGTGTAGTCTATATACACCTTTGCTGTATACAAAACTTAAGTGACTGTTCTCAAGATAGAAGTGTTCATGGAAATTAGTTCTGAATACAAACAGAATGGAAGAAAACAATGCAGGTAACCATCATTAAAAACACATTTTGCTGTGCTTCTAAAATATCGGCTAGAAATTGCTCTTTGTGGATGCCGCCTTTTTAACGTGCTTTAAGAAAAATTCTTATCCAGTTATTATAAAGGTAACTGAAAATTATCGGGTTTTATTGATCAAAATGAGTGACTATATTAGATCCATTAAATGGAACCTTATCTGACTGTCAGCAGTAGATGGGAGTGTATCTAATCACTGGTACTACACTTAGTATACTACACCAAGATTTGGACATTTGGAATTAGTTAATATTAATGTTTATTTTAGCATTGATCGAATTAACGTAATGAACATGTGCCAGACAAGAGCTCATGGAGCGCAAAAGGCACCATAGCGCCATCTTGTGTTAGTTTGCTAATATAAGCAAAGGAATTTCCCAGAAACCATTGCGCTGAAACAGTATAAAATGCAAAGCGACGCGTTCATTCGGTCTCATTCTTCGGCTGCGTTTCAGGGAAAAGGTAATGTTGTATTCACTTTAGTACAGTACTGATATTTCGACGTTCATGGTGTAAATGCAATATGGAGTTGTTTATTTTAATTATGAGGGTTTTTTTTTTTATTTCTGTACAAAAATCCAGAAAACTTAGCTTGCTAATTCGAAGTGTGATCCACGTGGTAAAGGCCTCGAATCGGCGTTAAAATGCTTCTAAACAACCTTTCTAATATGCTTTAAGTAAAAGAAGTGTTATTAGCAAATAATTAACGTTTAATTCGTTATAACGGACTCTAGAACCACGTGGGCTAGTAAGTGCATCATGACCTCGAGTTTACTTGTATGATGAAGATTATGTTGGTAGGGACATCTGAGAATAACTGATGAATGCCAACATTTCTGACATGTATAACTGTTGTATGTGGCTTCTGTTAAGTGTTACATGCAGAACTCTTTAAAATGTAGTATTTTCTTTCCAGGCCCAGTTTCTTGAAGACTATTAAAGGCGGAAGACAGCAGGTATATAAACCTTGAGTCTCGTTTTAAACTCATTTAACGTTTGATTTGCCTATGATGAATGCATATATATATATAAGAGTAGTGGACAGAAGTGATTTCTGAGAATTTACTCTGAGGCACTGTAAGGTTTTGTTTGAGACCTTAACATTAGGTACAGCATTGTGATTGGTTTGTTTTTTGCTTTCAGGAATCGAGCGATCTGAAGCCTTGCTACATTGTGTCCAAGGTATTTTATTTTAAACGTATGCAATATTTTAGCCTTTATAATAGTGCTCATGATGACCCCTTTTGCTGCTCTTGATTTCAAGCTGATGAAACTCCATACACCAAAACTTATCTGAAGCAGTTTTCGAATGCTAAGTATATTGTTCTTTTGTTAATCTTTACCAGTTTTTTTTTTTAATAGGAACATGTGCTATGCAGTTGAATCTAATGGTAAGCTTTTTTTCCTCTCCTTTAACCCAAAAAGTGCACTTAAGTTCCTTTTAGATGGTAGTCATACACTGTTAATGATGATTGTCTTTTAAAACAATGGGAATCTCTCTGAAAAAGAATGAAAGAGATCAGTGTACTGAAACAGTGCATATAATATATATATTATATTTTTTAAGACCTTATCCATTTTGTCTTAATTCTATACTAATAGTCTCTTAACATTACAGGTTTCTCAAGAAGCTCGAACAAGATGTATGAAGATTCTGTCAGCTGAGCATGGTACTAATTTCTGATATTATAATGGACATGACTGATACAAATAACGACTGCATAGTTCAGCGGAAAATTCATGTAGAGAACAGAGCATTGTCTTTGCTTCTAACTGTTGCATCAACATGCAAGAACTAGTGAATTTGCACATTTTTGCAGTGACCTAACTTCTGATTTCAATGTCTATCTTGTATCTCAAGTGCTGCATGCAAAACCTCTTTAAAATAGGTTTTCATTCTAGGCCCAGTTTCTTAAAGACTTTGATATAAGGGTGTGTTTGACCACAAGTACAAACCTTGAGTATTGTTAGACTCCCTAACTGGTATTTAATTTTCCTATGATGAATATAAATGTATAAGAGTAGTGGACAGAAGTGATTTCTGAGAACTCTTACTCTGAGGCATTGTAAGGTTTTGTTTGAGACTTTAATATCAGTTACAGTATTGTGATTGTGTTTTTGTTTTTTGCTTTCAGGAATGGAGCATGGTGCCCAAGGTGTTTATATTTATTTATTTAAATGTATGCTATGTTTTAGCATTTTGTGCTCATGATGACCCAATTTGCTACTCTTGAATTCAGGCTGATGAAATCGCAACCACCAAGATAACTTATCTGAAGCACAGTTTTTAATGTGTTAAGTATATTGTGCTGTGTTCTCTTGTTAATCTTTACCAATTGTTTTTCATAGGAGTGTGCTATGCAGTTGAATCTAAAGGTGAGCTTTTTAACCAAAAGGTTCCTTTTTAGGTGGCAGTCACACTGTTCATGATGATTTTTATAAAACAATGGGAATCTCTCTGAAAAAGACTGAAGGACATCAGCGTACTGAAACAGTGCTCTATATATTTTAAGAAGTCCTTTTTGTCCTCATTCTATACTAATGGTCTTTTGGCCACTTACAGGTTTCTTAAGAAGCTGGGACAAGATGTATGAAGATGCTGTCAGCTGAGCATGGTACTTATTTCTAATATTATAATTTACATGACTGCCTTTGATACAAGTGATGACTGCATAGTTCAGCAGAAAAACCCATGTAGATAACTGCAATGTCTTTCGCTCCTATCTGATGTGTCCCCAGTGTATTTCAGTACTGCATCAGTTCTTGCTCTTTTCTTACTTTTTTTTTTTTTTTTTTCTCTTTGCAGCATGAGAACTGTATGGGTGCAGTCCTATCTGGTGAGTTTAAGATTTTGACATGACTGCACCCAACACATAATGCGAGTGATGACTGCATAGTTCAGCAGAAAATCCATGTAGACAACAGAGCAATGTCTTTCGCTCCTAGCTGACGCATCAACATGCAAAAACTTATTTTGCATGTTTTTGAGGTGTTCTAACTTCGGTTTTCAATTTCTTGCAGTTCTTCTACTCTAATGACTGGCTGTGGGTAAATTGGCTGTCTGAATGACTTGCTGGGTAAGTCTAGTTAGTAACTTGTGAAGGGTACCAAAGTGGTCTTAAAGTGATGAGTTTGAATCAGGTCTCCGATCTCATTGAGGACACAAATAAAACCTACTGATTAAGACAAAGAAAATGGGTGTCTTTATCTTAAAGATGGGCAGAAGTTAATGGCTTTTTTTTTTTTTTTTTGGGTCATATAGGACAGATGACTAGTGTAACATGCTGAATGCCACCCATGATGTAAGTATTTCATGTTTCACAGTTGAAATAACTATTGACCAATGTGATGAATCCGATATCCACTGACATTTTAACATGGAGGATGGATATTAGCTCTGGCTGATCTGGTCACAGGACCTGTCAAAGTCCTGATCCTCATGGTGGTTGTTTTTGTTCTAACAGGCGTCTGCTCATTGACAGGTACAGCAGCGAAGGCTTTGTAGTATCCACATGGGTTTGGATGCAGTGTTTTTACAGGTTAGTTTGTTTGCAAACATGTGCAGTGTCTTCCATAGTTGGGTTTTGTGATGCTTTACAAATGTCTGACCTGAACACACAATGTGGACCGTCTTTAACTGATTTAAACCCAGGTCCTAGATTGGGCCAAATGTTGACTCTGTGACCAATTAACCGCCGGCTTTATTTTTTTTATGTAGAAAGGAGTTCAAGATCATTCAGGATGGCTCTGAAAATTATGGTATCACGGTATGACACTCACGTGTTTTCCTTTATTGTTTTTTTACAACCTGTGATGACATGATTCTGCCAAATGAATCTGCTGATTATACCCTTTACCGTTCCATATTGTCTGAGGTTGGTTTTTTTTTTTTTTTGACACTACATGGACCTTGTTTTCTTTTCCTTTTTCTAAAAATCTGCTTTTTGTCCCTTACAGAATGGCATCCCCTGCATCAGTTCTTCTGAATTGTTCCAGAACTTCAGTTTTTTTTTTTTTTGTTTTTGATTAGTCATTTGTCTGTTTTGAAGCGTTTGACTCGTGTTTGTTAACTCTGTAAAGTGTTGCTTCAATAAAGTGGTATTGAAATCAAAACTTGTCCTTTCTTTGGGGTGGGGTGTGAGACTTTTAAATGCCTGAAAGGTCTGTTATGGTATGCAGTTTGGAGTAGGGTTTATATAGGCCACTTTCTTATTTTACAAATTAAATTTAAAACTTAAAGCTTTGGAAGCCATTTCTTCCACATAGATAGATCAATAGCATTTGTCAAAGTACATAACCTAAATTGTCGAACTTTGCTTGGTCTCATGATCTGCACATTGAAATTGTGTTTATGGGATGCTTTAAACACTAAAGCATGCGTAAAGCATAGTATTGTCCAGTAGTTAAGACCTTTTGTCTGCTTTTGCCAGGTTCATCTTAAAGGTGTAGTTGCTTAGAGTAATTGCTGTCGCAAATTAATATTATGTGACCTGCAATCTCCATAAATTCACTTGTTCAAAGAAGTTAACCTAAACTACTTCGCTTGGTCCAGTCTGCACAGCGCTGAGAAATTAAACGGTTTTCACGTGACAACGCCAACGTCTGTGCCAGCAGTGCTACATTTAAAAGTTAAACCTAAATGATACAGGCGGGGTTTTTTTTTATATTTTGCTGTTTAATGGTATTTTAATTTAGTTTTTAATAGCCTTTGGATTGATAATACAAAGAAAAGTGTATTTCTTTTTTTTTTAACTGATCTAGACCCCGCCCATTTTTAACCCCTTTCATTCTACCCGCTCATTCTACTATTACAATGAAGACTGACGTCGCGTTTCAGTTCTCTTGTCTGATGCGGCCTGCAGTCAGTGAGACTCGAATGTATATATGAATGGACTCTACAATTACATCCAATAGCTCAATGTTACAGTCGTTGCAAGATCTTTATTTCTGTCGGCACCGATGTTTTCAATCGTAATCTTGCTCTCACTCCTGGCTGTTTCGGCGGATGCGGATTTTTTTCAATTCGACAGCATTTCAAATGTTTCTACCTATTATTTCAATTACATCTATTGCAATATATGGGAAGGAGACTGTCAACCACACCAGGATGATGCGACACAACAAGGTAAAGCTATAATAAAGATAAGTACAATATGTTACATATAATAAATATACTATAACAAATGTTAAGATTATATTGGATAAACAATGTTTTTGCGTCTATTTTTGCTTCAAATAATTTTTATAAATGCATTTTTTAAATTTCCTATCAATACTAAACTGAAGTGTATTATATAAATCAAAATGCATGAATTCAGTATTAATAAATAATGAAATATATACTTATGCATTATGATAAAAATGCATTTTATGTTGTAGTATTCATTACTTGTAAAAGACTTTGGATAAGCTTTTCTTTTCTGAGTCTCTTTTTGAATAATGGCAGTATTTGTAATGATTGTAATGTAACCCACTCTTCTTTTAAGTGCCTACTGGGGACATTTGGTCAGGGTTTCCCCAGTACTACACTGGCATGCTGACTGCTTGGTACTGCAGCCTGGGTCAGTGCTGTGATTCAGGGGACTGTAGGATTACAAATAACATCACAGGTAGCGGCATCAATGTCATGCATGCATTATTTTATATATATATATAATAAGAAATTATCTGCTAACCACAAATGAAAATACACTGGTCAAAAATGTGAGGACTCTTAACATTAAATTTGTAAATAATGGATCAGACTTTTTGTAGATAGTAAATTTGCTATAGTATCTTTTTTAGTACAAAGAACTTTTCTTTTTTCTTGACCTATGCATATGTATATGTTCAGGATTGGAGAGAGATCTACAGGTGAAGCTCCACGGGCAGCACCTGGCCCAGTCTGTGGTTCTGAAAGCAATTCAAGGATTCATCAAAAACCCTGAGTCCAACAAACCACTGACTCTGTCCTTTCATGGCTGGTCTGGGACTGGCAAGAACTTTGTGGCCCGGATAGTAGCGGACAACCTGTACCGGGATGGTATAAAGAGCGAATGCGTGCGTTTGTTCATTGCCCCATTCCACTTCCCTCATGCGAGATTGGTGGACGTGTACAAGGTGAGCAAAGTTTCAACGGTTGACATACGCATGGCTGCCCAGGTCATTTGGTCTGATTCAGTAGTCATTTGTTGATTTAGGCCATCTATTACAAACCAATTATTAGTCTTTGGCTACATTATAATCTTAAACATTAGCATAATGTTGCTATTTTTACTATAATTTCAGTTTGAAAAAACTAAATGCAACGCTGTTCACGTAGGCAGCTGTTCAATACAATCACATAATTTGGGCTTCTAGGGAACATTTTTTTGAACCGCTGCCATTAAAGCTGTGGTACGATTGTATGATTATGCAATTCAACCTTGATACACTTGGATAGTTCAGTTAGAATACCTGATTCAGCGAACAGAGAAATTACACTGTGTACAATTAATTCCTTCCTGTCCAAATGTTGAAATATGCACGTACATGTTGTTTGTGAATCCTGAACTTTACAGTCAGTGTTTGTATCTGTGTGGGTGTGTTTGTGACCAGGGCCAGCTGAGAGAAGCCATTCGAGACCTGGTTCTGCGGTGCCCACAGACTCTCTTTATCTTTGATGAGGCGGAAAAACTTCATCCAGGACTCATCGACGCCATAAAACCCTACATGGACCACTATGATAATGTGGATGGGGTCAGCTATAGGAGAGCCATATTTCTGTTCCTAAGGTTGGTGTGTTGGCTCCATACAGCCATTAGTTGTCCACTGAACTAATTTTTGTTGGAGTTTTTAAAGGGATAGTTCACCAAAAAATGAAAATTCTGTCATTAATTACTCACTCTCATGTCGTTCCACACCCGTAAGACCTTCGTTCATCTTTGGAACACAAATTAAGAAATTCTTTGATGAAATCCGAGAGGTATCTGACCATACATAGCAATTTGACCACCATTTTCAAGTTCCAGAAAGGTACTAAAGACATTGTTATAATAGTCCACGTGACTACAGTGGTTCAGCCTTAATGTTATGAAGCGACAAGAATACTTTTTGTGCGCAAAAACAAAACAAAAATAATGACTTTATTCAACAATATTGTCCTTCTGTGTCATTCTCCTACACTGTTTACATTTAGCGCTTCCAATTTCTACGTCGGAACGCTGACTCATTATTGTGGTGGTTAAATTGCTGTCTATGGAGGTCAGATACCTCTCGAATTTAATCAAAAGTATTTTAATTTATGTTCCGAAGATGAACAAAGGTCTTACGAGTTTGGAACAACAACATGGTGGTGAGTAATTAATCACAGAACTTAGATTTTTGGGTAACTGTTTAAGCATGGTTCTTCTAGGAATGTAGGCAACTGCCTGCATAAATAACAATCATACGTTTACATACACCTTTTAGAATCTGAAAAAAAAAAATATATATATATATATATATATATATTCTGTGCGTGTATATGTATGTCAAACCAAAATTTATTCAGACACCTTGAACATTTCATTCATTAATAATTTATTTACTATAGTTTAAAAAAAATGGTAATAAAATATGACAAGATCTCAGAGTTCAACTGTGTCAGAAAAAATTAATCTTAATTATGTCAGATAACACTTAAGCAAAACATGTTCAGGTCAAAGTGTCTGACTAATTTTTGGTCCCAAATTTTTATCAATTTTACTGGTAGTCCACTGTATGAAGAATTTTTGGGTTTAATATGTCAGTTTACTTTATTTTGCTATCCTCGCTTACATAAATGAACTATAGTGTCCTGCACCCACTAGTAAAAATATATCAAAAATGTCAGAATAATTTTTGGTTTGACTGTATATATCATATGATCCAATTAACATTTTCCAGATTCTGCAAGGTGTATGTAGATGTATGACATACAGTAGTGGCCAAAAGTGATATCTGGAGGGGATATTTGTTTTTAATAACCTTACAAGTTCAAAGGTCAAGTTCACCATCAAAATATGAGGAAAATATTTTATATTATAATTTTTTTAAATATGAGGGAAAGACAAAACACTAAATTTAAGGTATTTACAAGTTTTATTATACTATGCAAAAAATGCATACATTGACTACAACGTAGTTATTAATATTTCATAATGAATTTGTATGACAGCCTGTCAAAAAATTATCCACACAATTTGGCTCGTGTTATCACAAATAAAACAACTGACTCCAAGCAAAACTATGCTATATGCTTACAAAATTGTAAATAATATTTGATTAAAGGGTGAAGATGTCAGTTTTTCTGGTAACCCTATATAGTTCCAATCTAGAAGAACACTGCTTGAGAACTCAACTGTTAACTAGACAACTATTGTTTTCTTAATGTCATGCTTTAGCAATATCGGTGGTGCTGCTATCAATGAGGTGGCACTGGATTTCTGGCACTCGGGACAGAATAGGGAAGATATCGGCATGGAAGACTTGGAACATCTTCTGCGGGCTGAAGCCATGGAGGCAGAAGGTAACCTGCACAGCACACAGTCAAACACATTATAACAGAACAAAATCTTTTAACTTTATTAGCTGTGCTGTCGGACAGTTTACATGGACAAATGTCTCTTAGATGCTGCATATTTAAATGAATCCCCTTTTTACAACTATGTACATGCAGATGTATGTCTTTAGTCTGAGATTTTCACAGATTTTCCTGTTCCTAAATTGTTTTACCTGTGCAGGAGGTTTTGCACAGAGCGAGCTGATGTCAGGCCATCTTATTGACTTCTTTGTACCGTTCTTGCCGCTGGAGTACCGGCATGTGAAACTGTGTGCACGTGATGCATATGCAGCTCGTGGCCTTCAGCCGGATGAGGGGACACTGGATGAAGTGGCCAAAGCCATGATGTATGTTCCTAAGGAGGAGAAACTCTTCTCTGCACAGGGCTGCAAATCCATTCCTCAAAGGATCAATTTCTTTCTACCATAACGGAGCGTAACATAAAATCACTGACATTAAAGAAACAGAATATACTTGAATGAAGCAGAAATGGCTGCTGATATCTGAAATGCAAATTATACAACACTGACAATGCAGAAAAAACAGAATTTCAACTCTATATATTACACTCTGAGCGATAGGACAGGAACAGAGGAGCTTGCTCGTGGCAAACCCTACTGTAATGATATTTTTTATAAGAACCTTTTTATGTAATCTTAGTTACTTCAACATTACAGTTTACATGCATTGATCTGAACTTAAGCAACTTAACCTCTTTAAAAAATATTGTATTTACAGTAATGCACTTACAATGGGAGGCTAGGCTATTAGTCAAACAGGCAGAACCACAACATTAAAGGTTTTTTTAACATTTGGGAATTGCTCTTTTTTACTTCAGTAATATGTATTTCTGAGCTAAACAGGAAATTGAATAGAAAAAAAATGTAAAGTGGGAATCGATTGGATCTGCTGAGTTTTTCTTGTAAGTATATTAGCGAATGTGTTTTAGTTTGTTTTCACAAACTGAAAGACCATTTTAAATCATTTTCTGTGGTAATCAACTGTATGCCACTAAGCAGCTAAAGGTTTATTTAATCTGGAATATTTCTTTAAGTTGCTTTTTAAGAACGTTGTACATTTTTATTTCAGTAATCATTGTCCGCATTAATGATCACATTTCAAGATTTGTCTTGAAATGAACAAGTAAAAAAATTGTGTTTAATACATTACTTTTTTGTGCGTTGTGTATTTTAAGGTTACAATCTTTTTTTGTTGTTTTAAAAATTACTCAACTAAATGTCACCTCTGCTTTTTGTTTTTGTTTATTGATGTTTCCATTTTGAACACATTCTGATATGAAAATGATTGAGTTGTTGGGGAAGAGACGAAGATACGCCACTGAAATTAATGTAGGTAGAAAAAAGCTAGAGTGATAAGCTTGACAAACAATCATTGCTTTACATTTTAGGCTTGATGTAATTAACTTTTTTTTTTCTCACAAGCCTGTATGTATTTTTCTGTTTGCTCATTTATCAAAATGAGACAAGTGATATCAGACAAGTGATACCAAAAGAGGTGCCTTTTGTCTGTTATTTTTTGGTTGAGCAAGCTTAAATTTCTGCATTACAATTTCCCATTGATAACAGATACCAATGAGAAACTGTCAAATGCCCTTGTTACTGATTACTTATATTTGAGGTGAAAAAAGAAAGAAATAAAAGTTACATGTGCCAAGCTCTCAAAACTCTTTACTTTATTTTTGCAAACAACTGAACCAACTGCTTAGTTCCAAAAAGTTGTGGAATTGAAAATCCATTACATTAACAAGTAGTCTTGTTCCTCTTCTTCATATATAGTGGCCTGAGGGCATAAACCCCAAGTGAATATCAATAGCTATCATTCTTAAAAACAAAATGAGCTTTGATAACAACATATATTCATCCGTGAACGACGTCACATACATACACAAAAATGTACTCACTCTAAACATCTTTTCTCTCTATTTAAAGATGATCCGGACAGGTATATGGAAACTATCCAAAGCTCTGTTAATCCTAAAGCAACGAAAACTGCAACTTTTATGCATCCTTTGTGTCCTCTTAAGGTGTAAATGTATTACATTGTAGTTAGTTTCTGTTAACCTGGCAACACATTTTTTATTTGTGTATTTTTTCTCTCTCTTTTTGTGTTAATTTCTGTCTGTCTGTATTACCTTAAGGTTGTGTCCTGTTTCATAAAATAATAATAATCTGAACGAACTATTTACGAATGGAACTATACAATTAGTTCACGAATCTAGTTGAATCAAGATAATTTTTCGAGTTCACTCATCAAGCACTGTCTTTTTAACAACCGAAAAGCAGTACTAATTACAGTATAATTACAGCTTGATTCTGTGACAGTTTTATCAACATATATACGACACATACTTGGTTGTAATAAATAGCATTTTATTAAATAAAAAAAATAAATAAAAAAACAGGTTAACGCCTTAACAAGGTAAAGCCGTAATTAATAAAACTTAATAGAAAACTGCATATAACCGGTTTTACAAATCTGCACAACAATAATATGTACCTACATGGCTTTATTGGAAGGTTTTAGCTCTTGTAAAATAGCACTGTTTAGTGTCAAGGACGTAAAAAGAACGTAAGCAAGCACTGAATCGGAAACTGATTCATTGAACCGATTCGCTGAAATGAGTCTTCCCCTCACTAGTGTCTGCCAAACGCGTGGTCAGCTGGCATTGGCCAGAAAGTACGTTCCACGGCATTCCGCAAATGATCTGATTGGCTGACCGATGTGACGCTCTCGTCTCCAGCCGCCGTCCAATCAGAGCCAGCCATCTGTTCCCAGTCTAGAGGCGAGCCTGTGAGAATGATAGCATCTCACAGTGATTATACAGGCATGTGAAGATCCAAACAGAGCTCAAAATATACCAGCCTAATATTTCTTTTAAAACGCGTTTTCTTTATATTTCACTATTCTACCCCCCTAAACTGGGAATATATTTTACTGCAAAATGACAGCGTTATCCCTACTGTTTATGGCCGTGTCCATCGCTTTAATAGCTGCAGAATCATCTGTTTATTTCCGAGAGCAATTTGAAGACGGAGGTAAGTTTGAAGCATTTGTGTTTTGATGATTTTTGTATATTATTTATGTTCTTTGTGGCTTTCGAGCATGTGATGTAGTCACCATAGATTTGAATTTCTGTGTGATGGAGTCACCATATGTCATTCTAATGGCTTGGCAACGATTGCGTGTTGTATTCACTAAATAATGCTAATAATAATAATAATAACGACGATGATGATAATTATAAATGCATATAATTTAAAATCTTAAAAGTCTTGGTTTAAATAGTGGTTATCTTATAACAAATAGTCAAGGCAGCAAGGGTGAATGACGGTCGGTTGAGCAAACGTCCTTGATTTATAATTTTACTCATATGCATATATGCATGCTGATAATTGTTTTAATTTCATATTCATGTCACACATGCACATTTCAGACACCTGGAGGAGCCGATGGGTGGAATCCAAGCATAAATCCGACTACGGAAAGTTTGTGCTATCTGCAGGCAAATTTTATGGCGATGCCGAGAAAGATAAGGGTGAGTGTTTCTCCTTTTTTTTTTTTTTTTTACAGGCATGAGTTAATTGGTTCCCTCAGTTTTGCATTATTTTACACACTAAATAATACGTGGGGGGAGGGGCTACTGTAAGTGACGTAATGCCCTCTGCTCTACCTGGCTGCAGGCATGTCACACCATCTGATATTTACTGTTTCAAAACATTACAGAGCCACGTGTACTGTAGGGCTCAGTTGCCCTGCCACAAAGCTAGTCCAACTTCTTACTTTGCTAAAACTGAGGAATGGGGTGTGCCTTGTCAAAAGATTCATTATACATTTGAAGACCACATGAAATCAAAATGAGAGTTTTGTGGGTTTTAGTCCATGTGTGTTCGTTTTTGAGGCCCTACTCCTAAACGTTGACATAATTTTCATTTAAGCAGATACTTCACATTAAAAATGTTTTCTTCTGAAAAAATGGAGCAAAAATATTAATGACTCATCTTGCACTACACAGATTTTTGTCCAATCAAATGCTCTCTAAAATGAAAATGTCCCTCCCCTTAATACCACCTGCAGCCAAGAAGGTCTATAATACCTAAAAGCAGGAATATAATAAAAAAAGCAGGAATACCTCAACACAGGAAAGAAACTGTACTCCTCAGTAAAAATGGCTAATGAAAATAATAAATTTGATTATCAATTAATCACATCTTCGGACTGTGCATGGGGCGCAGTAGAATATGAGCACAATAATTCTGACTAAAATGTGAATTTTTCTTCTTCTTAGACATTAAATGTAATATGTAGATTTTTAAACTTTCAAGTAATTGTATTTTTTATGATGGCAGTAACAGTAAAGACAATATCATAGTCAAGCAAACATGTAATATGTTTAGATGATTGAATGCCTGTTCCTCCTACCTTTTGTTTTTCTTTATCATTTTTAATTTACTGATTTTAACTTCTTCTTTCAACCAGTAAGCAGTCAATTTAAATTTTAGCCCCTTTTTTGCACATAATGTTTAATTGCACATAGTCTACATAGATACATTGACTGTATTTGTTTTCATTTGCTTTGAATTGCACATTGTTTGGACAACAGCATTGGGCAGAATGTGGAATAACAATTATTTTTTAATAATAATTTTTACATTTTTAATCTGATTAATCAAAAAAATAATCAGCAGAATATCAAAATAAACATTAGATGCAGTCCTAAATTAATCAGTTTTGTCTTTCATTTGATGAATAAAAAAAAAAACAGATTCATCAATTATCAAAATAGTCATTAGTGGGCTGCAGCCCTACTTGTTAAATGATTTCAGTGGCGATTTTAATAGCTGAAAAGTTTGAGCTATGGTTGCTGTTACTCAGGTATCATATTGTGAACTTGCAGGTCTTCAGACCAGTCAGGATGCTCATTTCTACGCACTGTCATCCCGCTTTGCTGATTTCAACAACAAGGATCAGCCCCTCGTGATCCAGTTCTCTGTAAAACATGAACAGAGCATTGACTGTGGTGGAGGTTACATCAAACTTTTCCCATCAGACCTCAAACAGGAAGATATGCATGGAGACTCCACCTATAATATTATGTTTGGTGAGTATTTCATTAACCACTTGTCTCTATTGATGAGCATCTTAAATCTGATGTGAAATCAGATCAGTCATCGTCAAAACAGATGATTTAAACTACATGTTTTTTCTGTTCTAGGTCCTGACATCTGTGGCCCTGGCACCAAGAAAGTACATGTAATATTCAATTACAAAGGCAAAAATCATTTGATCAACAAAGACATTAGATGCAAGGTAATCCTATTGTTAATTTATTTTTTTGTCCCATAGTGCACCATGCCACCAGTCCTACAAGCTCATATACCATGTTTTTTGTCATCCAGGATGATGAATACACCCACCTGTACACGTTAATTGTCAGTCCTGACAACACTTATGAAGTCAGGATTGATAATAAGAAGGTAGAGTCTGGAGCTCTGGAAGAAGACTGGGACTTCCTGCCTCCCAAAAAGATCAAGGATCCTGAAGCGAAAAAACCTGAGGACTGGGACGAGAGAGAGAAGATTGATGACCCTGATGACAAGAAACCAGAGGTAAGGATAGTGTCCTTGTTTTTGTCCAGAAACCAAACAGATCTTGCTTGTCACAAAACAGATTAACTACTTACATAAGCCACTGTTTGGGCTAAATATTCACAGATCTCCAAGTAAATCATTGCAACAACAGCTGTTCTGATGAAAAGTATTAAATTATATGTTAATATAATTATGTAATATAATATGCTAATACCAGCTTTTGTTGAAACTTTGTGTATGTGCTTCTGTAGGACTGGGACAAACCCGAGAACATCCCTGATCCTGATGCCAAGAAGCCTGATGACTGGGACGATGAGATGGATGGGGAGTGGGAGCCGCCCATGGTCACCAATCCTGAATACAAGGTACTGACGTTTCTTTAATTGGCCTCCCCTTGAAATACTCCAGGTAAAGGAAGTAGTGACAGATCTTTTCTTCCATATTGTGAGTAAAACTGGTTATCGGAAAGGGGAAAAAAAATGTAGGATAGGGTCTTAGTTCTATCCATCGGTTGTTGCTTGGATGGATGCAGATATGTATGGAAGCTTGTTTCCGCCACGGAATAAAGAATAGAAAAGGTAACTGTGACTTTATCTCACAATTCTGACCTTTTTTTTTTTCTCTCTCAAAAATTGCTAGTTTATATCTCACAATTCTTACTGTATAACTCATAATCATGAGTTTATATCTTGCAATTCTGACTTTATAACTTGTGAATGCTAGTTTATATTGCATAATTCTGACTTTATAACTCTCAATCAAAAAGTTTCTCAGAATTGCGAGTTTATTTCCCACAATTTAGACTTTTTTTTTTCTTGCAATTGTGAGTTTATATCTCACAATTCAGACTTTATAACTCAGTTGCGAGTTTATATATCACAATTCTAAGGGGAAAAAGGCCAGAATTGCGAGGAAAAAAGTCAATATTGTCAGGATTTTTGTGGCAGAAACAAGATTCCATAGATCTGAATGTGATCTTGAGGTTGATTGTAAGAAAGGGGTGGGATTTATGTGGACAAAATGATTGGAGATGTCCAGAATATGTCACCAGAGAGAAGTCTGTCGTTTCACTGGAAAAACTACAAATTACAGAACCCGCACATGACATGCAGGAAAATTCGTTCCCTCGATTTACTAAATCGTGCGCATGATTTACAAGTTCGTTCCCTCGATTTATAAATTGTGCGTATGATTTATAAATCAAGGGAATGAATTAGTAAATCATGCACATGATTTAGCCTACTTTTTTTTTTCTTCTTTTTTTCTTTTTTGCCTGCATGTCATGTGCGGGGCTCCGTAGCAAATTCAAAAATTTTAAATTGCAAGGTACATTTTTTTTTTTTTTTTAAATTGAGTTTTTAATCTTTTCCAGGGTGAGTGGAAACCCCGTCAGATCGACAATCCTGCTTACAAGGGGAAATGGGTGCACCCTGAGATTGATAATCCGGAGTACACTGCTGACAACGAAATCTATAAATACGGTAGCATTGGAGTAATTGGACTGGACTTGTGGCAGGTATATTAGCAGTTTTCTTACTTTGGGTCTCAAAGACAATTACAGTTTTCAGATATTTAATAACTGTTTATTGACATGTTTTAAACCACCTTTTCTTTGTATTTTATTTTATTAGGTGAAGTCTGGCACAATTTTTGACAACTTTCTCATTACCAATGACCCCAAACTGGCAGAAGAAGTTGGCAATGAGACTTGGGGTGCCACAAAGGTATGTTTCTTCAACTATTATTGCTCCATATTAAATTATTTTCCACTTAATTGTCGCCTATGATAGTAATTTCTCATGTTTATATTTTGTTGTTTTTGTTCCTCTCAGGATGCTGAGAAGAAAATGAAGGAAAGTCAAGAAGAGGAAGACCGAAAGAAGCATGAGGAAGAGGAAAAGACGAGAAAGGAGGAGGCAAAGGATGAAGAGGAAGATGAAGATAAGGAAGAGGAGGAGGAGGAAGAGGAAGAGGAGGAGGAAGAAGAAGAAGAAGAAGAAGAGGAAGAGGATGAGGAAGAGGAAACAGACTCTAAACTCAAAGATGAGTTGTAGATGTCAACAGGAACTTGTGAAGAAATATCCCATGTCTAATGGGGTACAATGCAGAGAACTGGACTAATGCTGGACATTCCTTTTTGTTGTGTGCCGGATGAATCCGGCAAGATTTTGTCCCTTTCCACTACTACAAACCTATTTATACATTAACTTTTCATAATTTTCATTTGCATGATGTCAAGCAAAGTCCCAAGCATTTTCAGTCAGGGAGAGTTGAAGAAAAAACAACATGAAAATCACATCCCTGTCTGCAGTGTGAGATATGAACCATAAACATTCATTGCTCATGTTTACATATGTCAGATATCCTATTTGCTAAGAAATTCTGTGACATAAAACTTGAATCATAACAGTCATCAAACTGGTAGCTACAATTCTCAGACACTAGTGTGATTACCTCAAAGAACATTTACTATATTTCGTTGACAATGTGGAGCAATTTTTAGGTACTGTTGCCACCATTTTGTTCTCATTTCACTTCTGTTACAGAATATGTTGAGTTGTTTAGGTATCTCATCTACAGCAGTTTGGCTTGACGCAGTTTTGCGTGTGTGTTGGGTTTGATAGAGAGTCCTAGCTTTATTGCATGTTTCATCTTAACCCAAACCTCAAATTCATAACATACTTGCTCTTAATATCAATCCATCAGAGATCCGGTTCTTGGTCATATACTTTCTTGAACACACAGTGGATCTAAAAAGCTGATGTGGTTTTGATCTGGCCCTGGTCAGCAAGCAAGCACGTCTGGCCAAATGTTTGGCGAAAGCGAATCAACGTCAACAGTGGTTTCTCTGAGTTGCTGTAAATTGTGTGTTTGCTGTGGTTCAGCTGAATGATTTATTTAGCAAATGTGGTAATCAAGGCCAGGCTGAACCTGTGGAGTGAGGGAAAATTTGAAAGTGTAAGATTTCAAGGGTGTTGCGAGGAAAGTCTCATAGCGATTCTAGTAACACTTCTCTTCAACAGATTTCACAACCTTTGTGAATATTGCACTGCTGTACTGCTTCAATCAGATACTTCTCCCAGCAAAATGGATTGTGAACTTTTTTTTAAAGATATATTTTGTACTTTTTGTGTTTGAAGGAGATTCCTTGACAAGAAAAGCTCTGGTATGACAGTTGTTGTCCAATAATAAAACTACAAAAAGAGTAATATATATAGTGTCTTGACTGTAGTTTTTGAGAACATTACTTAAATAAATTACACCCAAATGAAAGGTTTCTTCAGCACATTTATTTTCACAAAAGTGGCAATACTCTGTTCTGGGGGTTTCCAATGTTTTTTGGAAACTGAATTACATTTTGTATTTCACTTAAAATAATTAAATGTACTAAATTTGACAAAATACATGTTCACTTGTGCACTTTTTATAATAATTGTTGGAGGTTTATAAGTGAAATAAGGTCTGTGGTTGAAAGTAATTGTATGTTTTGTACATTACGTTCATGAATATTGACTATGTTTTTTTTGTAAACGTAAATTGCGAACAACTTAATACATAAGAACTACAATGGTTGTGTGATTTGTCAAGTATGGAAGACTAGGAGTGACACTTAAAAGTATTATGGAGGAATATGTTATCAGTTTAATAATTCATACATTAAAATGGAAATCACTTTTAAATTCTAAAATTAATAGAGAAATTGAATGTTTTAAAATGTAGTTAAAAATAATGTATCGGTTTTAAATGGAAAATGGACATATTTAAAACTGTTTATGTTTTAAAATACACCAGCTTCAGAATTCAAACATAAAAGTCTATAAGTTAACCACAGACTTTATTTTATTCACAAATTGAAAACCTCCATTCCAAAAAAATCTTGAGGGAAAGGAGAATTCCTACATTTTCTTTTAGCACTACAAACAGCTCACATTAGCTATATCCCCTCCTCATCCACTGATAATTCCTGCACCAGGTTTTGGTGCTCTGATCCACTGAGAACTCCAGTCTAGTTTCTGGTGGTTTTGCAGAGCCATAGGTGGAGTGTGAAGTCCAGCTCCCTATCTCTGGACGTCCAGATCCCCCTCTCTAGATGTAATTTGGGCGTAATGAGTGGAGCTTGAAGGTCCAACCACACCCTAACCCTAAACTCTATCCCCCCACCAGATCCAGAGTTGGAGCTGGACTAGGTCAAGCTTAACCCATGACGTCCAGAGAGGGGGAACTGAACGTCATTTGACTCTGCAGTGAGCACCACTTGGAGGAGCCATCACCCGTGACCCACCGCCTACAGATCCACTGATTAATCCAGCGCCGGTTTTTATTTTGCCTCAATCCACAGTAATCCAGTACCAGGTTTTGTAGCATCCCTATATTGCCCATTGCCTATCGCAACCCAGGATGAACTAGTGGGAACAGAAACACTATGGCTGCCAGTCTCTCCCTGACTCAGGTAACCTCCCTTTCTACATAAATATAACACTCTCCAAATCACTTTCCAGCTCGTTTCATACGCCTTTCAGATTCGTTGAGCTTTATATTTGCGCATTAGGGCGAAAAACGATCACACCCTGTTATCGGGTCTTAGCTGTTTAAAGTTGTTTTCAGCCATTTGCTTGGGGAGAGAAAAAGTTTCAGTGTGTTCTTTTAAGGGACTTGCGTAAGGGCGTAGCTTAGTGTCAGTGTTGAACTAGGGTGGATTAAAGTTTATTTATTTTTCCAGCTTTTACATGTCTTAAGATGATCCAAAGTGACTGTACTTTTTAAAGAACAACTTGTACTCGAGACTTTACATGTCTCGGCTATGAATGTGTAAAAGTGCTTGTAAAATGGGTCTTTGCCTATGTGAAAAAATAGAGAAGCTGTGGCGATGATTACTTCTTCGATTTATGGCATTAACTTTTAAATTACAATATTAAGGGCATCTTTCACTGATATCTGACATTAGTATTTGGATTAAATGTGTTTTAGTACACTGGCTAAACCATGTAGGCTATTTCTAGTGGCATTGCAAAGCAGCAGGAAGTTTTGCTACACTGCTAGGTAACTTTTTCTGTATTCATCCATTAATAAACAGGAACTAGACGTTATTTAATGCAAATATTGTGTGTACTACCCTATTTCAGTCATATTGTGTATTTTTCACCTTTATGTATTTAATTATTTTACCCGTAACAACTTTTTGCCTCTTGTCTGCAGTCTGTAAACTAATTAGCCAGCTAGCTAAAGCTTATTTGACACTCGCTAGCTGGCTAAACAGACCATCAGCCTTCAAAAAAAGTTTATAGTCGATACTAAACAGCCTTAATAACATCTTAAAGAGTCAGAAATCTCAAACCATTTAAGTATGAACTTATTTCTGATGTGGTCTTAGCATGTTATGAGCAAATATTGATGAAATGGCTTTAGTGACAATCATGCAGCTGTTCTTCTGTAAGAAAGGGTTCTGACAGCATATGCATTACATGCATGGAGTCACTTAACTGTTTTAATAGCCCAGAGGGATTCGTGCATTGATTAGATTGATGGTCTGAAATGTTCCTCATTTTCTGTGTTGTCTTTCTTTATTGCTTTAAGAATAACACTGTTCTCTAATGGCAAGGGTGGTTGAAGTGTTGACCACATGCAGCTGATGGTGTGCTCTGTTTTAGAAGCAAGGCACACAAGCATGAAAAATGCATTGCAGTATTACCTCATTGAGAAGACATTAGACAGAGGAAGAGACACGTCTGGCATATCTTCGGTCTGTTCTGCTTTCTATAAAGCCATGGGCATAGGTTTGGTTTGGGAAGGAGACAGGAGACATGCATGAAAATTATCATTTTCAAAAGAATCCATTGACCTTGAACATATTCAGAATGCTGGTTTTAAGAAACTGCCATTTTGATTTATCTTTCTCTACCCAACCATATTAAATATGACTGCTGATATGATGTGGTTCCTGATATCTGAGACTATTTCACTCTGATTTTTACTATTAAGAAGGTATTATCCATTCCTCTAGTCTAGTCTGTCTGGTCCTCACAAACTTTTGTGTAAATAAAATACTACATTAATGCAGCCTTAAACCTGTCATTGTTATGACAAGAATATATATTTTATTATTATTTTATTTCAATTTTATATTTTTTAAAGAGATTTTTTTTCTACAATTACATAAAATTTAATTTAAAAAAATTGTAAATTTCCATCGTTCATTTAGTGTTACGTAATTTCATATTTGCAGCATTAATTATAACACATTATTTCTGCAATCGTAATTGTAGTGTAAATCAATCTCTGTAGCGTAAATCAATTTGTGCATCTGTAAATGCACTTCTTGTGGTATTTTTATTTAGCTTCTGTGCCAACTTTGCTGCGTAAAGACAGCATGAGCATAGGATTCCAAGATAGTTTTGTGGATTTAGTAGATTGTATTTTCTTTCGTTGTATGTTTAATCATGGTTTACTAAGCTTTTACTCTGTAGAAGTGTGGTAATTGTAAGAAGAATATGCCAGAATACATCTCAGGAAATGAGTTGGAATCAGAACAGCCTGAAAGGCCAAAATGGTTTGAGTTTTTTTTTTTTTTTTTTTTTTTTTAAGGAGCGCAACAAAAACTCCTATTCCTTTCTCAGCGGGACAAGGAAATGTTTGGTGGCACTTTGCTGAATATTATGTGCCAGCATCGCATTAGCATGCACCAGTAACCACCTGATGGGAGACAGACAGAGCTGTTGAACTGGAACCAAAAAGCAGTTGGGATCTGGCAGAACTTAGCTTAACATGGCCAGAAAAGCAAGTTGATGCTTATGCATCATGATGATGCAGATGTCAGATATATAAGATCATATGAGCCTCTAATAGCATTTGAATGGCAGAGGAATTGGCGTTTACTAAAAAACACCATTATTTTAAACAATCATGATTTGGACTCTATAATGTGCCTCATTTCACTTGATCCGTCCATATGTTATGAATTAGCCTTTTGGCCGTGACTAAACCTAATGTCGATGGTTTGGCTTGCTGTCAGCTGCACAAATGTGTGTTACTCTGCTCGACTATTGTGAATCCCAACTCAACAAAAGCTCAGTGTTTGTGTTGTGAACAGCAGAGAATGGTAGGATACTTAAGAAAGTTAATGTGTGCATGGGTGTATAATCAACATCTTTATATGCGGCCAAGGTGTGTGAGTACTTAAAGTCATTGTGAGGTCGTTTGTTTTCACATTGCCATTCTATAAATGTTCACCTGGTTGCCAGATGGCTTTAACATTTCCTTTTCAGAGGTCTGAATGCATCAATGCTGCCAAGAAAGTCAACAGTTTAGAAGAATGTACTGCTTAATTAGCTTATGTTGGTTTTAGAGAGATTTAACAATGTATTTGGAATCATTTTAATGAGATTGTTTTATTTGGTTGCAGCTTTCAAGTGGGAATCCTGTCTATGAGAAATACTATCGACAGGTAAGTTTTATCAGTTTTTTCTGTTATGTCTCACTTTGGCATTGTAGAGCACTTGGCAGAAGAAGAGAAATAAAAACCTCACCGCACTGTCCGTTTGAGCTAAAAGCACTCTGAGGCTTCTGCCTCCCGTAAGTGTCATTCTCTCTGTAAAAGGATTCCGCTATGAATTAGTGATGACTTTTTTGCAAACTGAACAGGACAGGGTGAGTGAAGCAGCCTGTTTGAACTAGCATATGGTTTAAACATCTTGCTGCTGGTTTCCCATTTGAGTGAATTTCTTCAGCTAAGCATTTGTGCTTTGCCTTGTTACTGACTTGTTTTTTTGGATTGTGATTCAGTTCTAAGCCATCAGTTATAGATTATTTACTGAGAAATACACTACCGTTCAAAGGTTTTGAGTCAGTAAGAATTTTTCATTTATATTTAAATTTCATTTAAAGAAATGCATACTTTTATTCAGCAAGAATGCATTAAATTGATCAAAATTAACAGTAAGGACTAGTGCTGTCAAATGATTAATTGCGATTAATCGCATCCAAAATAAGTTTGTGTTTACATAATGTGTGTGTACTGTGTATATTTATTATGTATATATAAATACACACACACAAACATGTGTATATATTTAAGAAATATTTACATGTGTGTGTGTATATATATATATATATATATATATGTATATATATATATATATATATATATGTAAACACAAACCTTTATTTTTGATGCGATTAATTGCGATGAATCTTTTGACAGACGATACAAAAGATGTTCCTTAAAGAATTGTTTCAGCAAAAATATTAATCAGCAGAACTGTTTTCCACATATATAATAAGAAGAAGTGTTTCTTGAGCAGCAAATCAGCATATTAGAGTGATTTCTGAAGGATCATGTGACACTGAAGACTGGAGTAATGATGCTGAAAATTTAGCTTTGCCTTCACAAGAATAAGATACATTTTAAAATATATTAAAATAGAAAACAGTATGTTAAATTGTAATAATATTTCACGATAATACTTTTTCTATTGTATTTTTCATCAAATAAATGCAGCCTTGGTGAGCAGAAGAGACTGCTTACAAAAACATTAACAAACTTTACAGACCCAAAACTTTAAATATTTTGAATGATTTATGCTTTATTTCCACCACAGGTAGATCCGTCCGGCAGTGGCCGTGTAGGAGCTAGTGATGCAGCCTTATTTTTAAAGAGATCTGGCCTTGCAGACTTGGTCCTTGGCAAGGTAACATCAATTAGCATGCTTCCAATATAGAAGTGTGGGAAAAGCAAGTCAGTGAATTGATTGAAGAGTGCTGGAAACATGAAGATGACTTAAATAGAAAAGGATAGATGGTGTAATTTCTCCTCCTTTGTATTGCTGCATTGTTTTCCTACAATTTATTGTTTTACTACATTTTGCATCACATTAATTTGTGAAAATGTTTAGAAATACTTTCTACTGAAACCTTCCTGAAACCACTTTGACATACAACTTTTTATGCACATACAATATTGTGTCATTCAAGTAAAGCACTAAATAACTGATTTGACCTGCTTCAAATTTGTTCCACAGATATGGGACTTAGCAGATTCTGAACGCAAAGGCTCGCTAAACAAGCAGGTATTTTGAAACATTATGGTTCATTATTAAAAAAAAAAAATGTTTGAGCAATACATTCTGAACTATATTCATCTGTTTGTCGCTTCTCAGCAATTTTTTGTAGCCCTCCGTTTGGTGGCGTGTGCTCAGAATGGACTTGAAGTGTGTCTTAAGAGCCTAAACACTGCTGTCCCTCCCCCAAAGTTTGTAAGTCAGACTTCAACTTCCCCTTCCTCTTCACCAGACCAGGAAAACGACATCACATGTTCCTCATAAACCAGGGAGACCTGGGAATATAATTATGAATTACTTAAAAGCTGCTGAGTTGGTGATTTTATTTGCTTACGTGTTGAAAACGGCTTTATGACTCTTGTGAGTTAATGGCTGTTCTTCTGTTTCCTGTCTAGCATGACACTAGCAGTCCTCTTCAGTTTGGCCCCGTGCCCACAGACTGCCCATGGATTGTCAAGGTCAGATATCACCAACAGTTTTTTGGTTATTTTAGAATTAAAGGTGCCCTAGAATTGAAAATTGAATTTACCTTTGCATAGTTGAATAATAAGAGTTCTGTACATGGAAAGACATACCATGAGCCTCAAACACCATCGTTTCCTCCTTCTTATGTAAATCTTGTGCGTGAAAAACACCATGGAAAAACAGGTGAATCTCAACATAACACCGACTGTGATGCAACATTCGGGATCATTAATATGTACACTTGCATATACCAGCCCATGTTCAAGGCAAGGCGGTATTAACGTATTGGAGCTGCACAGCCAAATCATCAGACATTCTGCAGGTATTGTTAAGCACGCAAGCTATGACAATAGCGAAAATGGCAGATGGATCAATAATAACTGTTCATGAACCATGATATATTTAGTGATATTTGTAAATTGTCTTTCTAAATGTTTCGTTAGCATGTTGCTAATGTACTGTACTAATTTTGTTTCATCACGTTTACTGTATTCACGGAGACCAGAGCCATGTCGTTATTTTCATTTTTAACCCAAAAATGAGTCTCTCCAACTGTGTGTAGCTTTAGCCACGTTAGCCGTCGTGCAGCACTATCAAACTCATTCAGAATCAAATTATGTGATCACGAACAGTTTGTAAAGATCCATTTTGAGAGTTATATTGTGAACTTCAGTATTGTTTATGCAATGTTTATTGGAGTTGCGAGCTTGGGGGCGAGGAGCACGAGCATTTAAAGGTGTACACACACCAAATCAGAGCATTTTTAATGCCACCCCAAAATAGCCAGTTAAAACATGGTATAATAAAAAAAAATCTATGGGGTATTTTGAGCTGAAATTTCACAGACACATTCTAGGGACACCTTAGACCTATATTACATCTTGTAAAATGTCAATTCTAGGGCACCTTTAAGTTGCTTGATAAATGTTGTAATTAGAATTAGTCATAAATTAGATTAACCTTTCAGTTAAATGCTTCAGTTGCTTAATTGCTCATTTATGAATGTGTTTGTGTGTTGTGCGTGTCATATAGGCCGAGGAGAAGCTGAAATTCGATGCCATCTTCGACAGCCTCTCTCCAGTGGGTGGCATGCTCACGGGCGATAAGGTCAAACCAGTGCTTCTCAATTCTAAGCTCCCTGTGGATGTTCTTGGCAGGGTAAGACAAGCACGGTGGCAAGCAGGGTTATAATGATGGGGTTTGAAGATACAACTTTTTTCCTGGTCTTTTATATAAAGGTGCATTTTTAGGTCTAACCACCAGGCTGCACTCTTCAGCCATAGCTTAAAAGTATTGGCTCTTTTAAAATGTGAACCTACAAACACCTGATTCAGTTTAGCTAAATTGTCTATCCCACTTCAAAATGTATTAAATTGAAACTGCAAGTAAATAACTCTGCACATCAGTGATAATGATTTAATGGACAGAAATGATCTTGCCTCTTGAAATGATCTTTATCGGAATACATGTTATAGGTTTGGGAACTCAGTGACATTGACAGAGATGGCATGCTGGACAAAGATGAGTTTGCTGTGGTGAGTTCAAACATTTCAATCATTGTTTAAGTCTAAAGCAGTGATATTTTACTATTATTTATATACTATCATATTATTTATTAGTATTTAGAATGCTTTATATATACCTTTCTAATTTTCATTTGTTATAATAATTCTATATAATTATAATATATTAATACATTAATATTAATATTTATATTAAACTAATTTAATTTAATGTTTATATTTCAGTATTTTTTCCAAGTAAAATGTTCAGTTCAAGTCTAGACTCCAGCTAACCCTGTTGTGGTGGTTCCCATGTTTCTGCTTGGTTCTGCCATCATAAAGGAAAACATGACTCTTTTCTATCAGTTATGTCTATCACAAACTTGAGTCACTGTGTTTTTCAACCCATAACTGGCTTATTAGTATCTTTGCATATTACATTTCATCTTGCCTACATTTCAAGGGTAACTTCACCCTGTTTCCTGTTTGTGAAAAGCTGCCTTTTACACTACACTGATTTTATACTTGAAGACTAGTCTAAAAACACAAGATGTTCGTCCAGTGTTAATAGTTCACATATTTTGTGTGTGTTTGTGTTTTAGGCCATGTATTTGGTATACAGAGCCCTGGAGTCCGAGCCAGTTCCCATGTCTCTGCCTGCTGCTCTGATTCCACCATCAAAACGGAAAAAAATAGCCACGCCTCCTGTGGTGCCCCTCCTACCATCTCCAGCACAGCATAAAGAGAGAGGCTCCGCCCACTCTGGATCTAAAACACTGCCAGCAAAACCTACACCACCACAGGTCACATCAGTTTTAACAGCTTATTGATAATTTAGTTATTATCAATGATTCTGGTATTTTCTGCAAGTATAGTTTGAAAATGTCCAGAGGTTCATTAACAAACATTCATGTATAAATGTGTGTGTGCAGTGGGTGGTATCTCCAGCAGATAAAGCCAAATACGATGACTTATTCACCAAGACAGATAGTGACATGGATGGCTTGGTATCTGGTGCTGAGGTCCGAGATATATTTCTGAAGACGGGTTTGCCATCTGCTACTTTAGCCCGCATTTGGTGAGATGCCACTGCTTGGATTTAAATATCTGTTATTGGTTTAATTTTCCATAAATGCTCATTAGACCTAATCCATATTTTGCAAACACTAAAACTGTATGGAATTGTATTGTAATGTTACTTTTTTTTTGCATGTTTCTATAGGGAGCTTTGTGACATAGGTGACGTCGGGAAGCTGACCCGGGATCAGTTTGCATTAGCTCTATATCTAATCAATCAGAAGCTCTCAAAGGGAATAGACCCACCCCAGACACTCTCTCCGGAAATGATCCCTCCTTGTGATAGACTGGCACGACAGGTACAATGCTCATTGAATCATAGATGGAAAGTTGTTTTTGTTGTTGTTGTTTTGAATGTGAAAAAATAGTACAAGATGCTAGGATTTTTTTTGTTTGTTTGTTTCTGACCAATCCTTAAATCCTTTTAGATTTTCACTTTTTTTACTAGCTTGCTGCTGTCTGTCTTTATTTTGTACGTTCTCTTATACACTACAGTTCATAAGTTTGGGGTCAGTATGAATTTTTTTTTTTTTTTTTAAATATTTTTTAAATTTAAGTCTCTTATGCTCCCTAAGGCTGCATTTATTTAATCAATTATACAGTAAAAACAGTAATATTATGAAATATTTAAAATTAGCCATTACTCCAGTCAACAGTGTCACATGATCCTTTAGAAATCATTCTAATATACTGTTCTGGTACTCAAGAAACATTTCTTATTATTATCAGTGTTGAAAACAGTTGTCCTGCTAATATTTTTATTGTGATACTTTTTTCTCAGAATTCTTTAATGAATAGAAAGTTGAAAAGAACAGCACTTTATTTGAAATAGAAATCGTGTGTAACATTACTATCACATTTTTAATGCATCCTTGCTGAATAAAGTATTCATTTCTTTAAAAAAAAAAAGAAGAAAAAAAAAACATACTGACCCCAAACTTTTCAGTGGTAGTGTATATTGGGTTGAAGGTTTTTAATATAAATTATGTGTGACTGAATTATCCCCTCATGGATCTAATCGAATATAGTCGGGGGGAAAAAGTATAGAATTAAAACTAAAATCCATTTTTCCTTCTTTTCTGTGCTTTCTTCTTCCCTGCTCTTGATCAGAACAATGCTGTCTTGGTACAGGCTGCTGCAGATTTCTCCGCAATTAAAGAGTTGGACTCACTCACTAATGAAATCATGGATCTACAGAGGTGAGTTGTTGATCTCACTTCTCTCTCCCCATGTCCACAAGACAGCTGGTGTGAAACTAAAACACCTGAATGCACCTGTATTAAAATTTCTGGCCTTAACTTGATATACTTATTATGGAGCTATGGATATTTATACATAAAGGAAGTCATAGGGGAAACCACTGCTTTGTTGTTCTGTCAGTCGTTTCAAGGCTTCAACATTTTTAGCATACAATACTCTTTATTTCTCTCCTTTTTTTTTTTTTTGTACCATCAGGCCATCTGTTTTATTATAGTGTGTGTTTGTAGTTTCTACACAATGCCCTCACACAGGTGCACAGGAGCTTATGAAACCACAAAAACAGAAGTGTGGGTCTGACAATAATCTCCAGTGTCATTGTGGCTAGATCTGTCCTCAGGTCATGATAGATGCACTTGGATTGATGAATGCTTTCTTTAAGGAGTATCTCATTACTTAATGTTCCTCGCTCTGTCATCGTGTTGTGCAAGGTCATTTCAAGCTTAATTAGATCGTCTGAATCACACAGTGTTTAGACAAATAAACTCACTTATGTTAAAGTCTGTGTGAAACGGAAGTTGCGACCAACTTTTCTTTAGTATTGTGACAGATTTTCTGACTGAAGTGGAATATTGAATGACATAATTAGCGTTGCGTGGCCCCTTTTTTCCGCTGGGAATTGATTGGATCTAGAAAATTGTCATTGTTTGCTCCCCCTCATGTTGTTGAGTAAGGTATGCAGAGGATCTGTGCCGATGGCTGTCTAGTTGATGAGGTCTTCTTCACAGGTCTGTCTCTAGGGCTCTTTTAGTTGTCATGGTTTCTGCTGACATTCAGGGCTGCGTTGTGGTCATCTCTACGTGCAGGTCTACCATCTGGTCTGGGTACAGACTCATTCTGGCTTAATACAGTAATCTCAGGATAAGAAAGAGGCAGACAGGCTAATATTAGCTTAAATGCCATTCCTCTTACAATGTAACAGATACATTGGATGTTGTGGGAAGTGTTCCCGGTTTCAGTTGACCTAATTTATGCAGCCTAACAATCCTTTAAAGGATTTGAATTATAGAAATGTGATAGTTATGTGAATGCTAGGTTAAAAAGATGGATCTTTAATCTAGATTTAAACTGACAGAGTGTGTCTGCCTCCCGAACAACAGACTGTTCCAGAGTTTGGGTACTAAACAAAAAAAAGAATCTACCGCCTGCAAACGATTTTGATATTCTAGGTATTCTCAACTGGCCAGAATTTTGAGACCACAGTGGGCATAAAAGACTGCGAAGTGATAGGAGCTTGCTCAAGTACTGAGGAGCTAGACCATTCAGGGCTTTATAAGTAAGGGCTTTACAGTGGTTTTTTGTCATATTCTTCAAAATTTTGTGGTTCTCAGACATCATATGGATTTGGAACAACATATGGGGGAGTAAATCATTTATAGGTGAACTAATCATTCCTAATATGTATACAAAAGATGATAAAAGTAAAGGTACTCATTCTGAATGCAACACGTGTGGGTGGCGTATACAAGTCCTTAAATCACTTCCTGTAAGCAGTTAGTCTCCAGAGAAGTTAACACCTTATGATGGGAGTCACTATCCCACAGAGGAGAGGTGGAGCTCTCATTTACACAAATACAGAAAGAGGAAGATGCCCCCACCTCTGGTTTTCCCTCCATCTTTGGTTTACAGACTTTGAGCAAAAACAGATACAGTCACCTGTCAGCACACTCACTCTCAGCGTGAGATAGACGCTCCACAGCAGTTCTAGCACTTCTCACTTCCTCCTTCAAGAAAAGAGTGCAAGACTGTAAGTGAGAAGTAATGAGTCTGCTTGAAATGGAGTGTGCAGTAGAAGATGAGAAGCAAGGATAGAAAGCAGAAAGGTTCTATACGATGGGCTGTTGTTTGTCACTAAAATGATGCGTGCGGTTCGGGATTGCCTTAAATCTCCACGACAGCGGGAAACCTCAGGTGACAGGTAAGAACAGGCCACACCCTCATTCTAAAAAAGAAAAGCAATTATAGACTATTTGGACTACTTATGCTCTCTTGTTTTTGGCTGATCCAGGCTGCTCAAGATCCAGTTTCTAGGTGGTTTTAGGACTGTTGGCAAGACTTTTATTTCAAACCCTCATTTTGTCCTGTATTATTTATATAGTCTTTCTATTTTCTCGTTTTCTCCTCCTCTCTCTTTTCTCCTGGGAGTCTCTGACTCACAGCGTGTGTGTTTGACTCTTGGTCAGATTCATGTGTGTTTCTCTGTTGTTGCTGGGAAGACTGCAGCATAAATTAACTGTGTCAGAATCTGGGAGGAAACGTTGAGTCAGAGCTTAATACAGTTCAGCCTTATCCAGGAAAGATGCGCTGATAAATCTTGTTTCATGAAACATTTTTCTTTCTTTTCCTTTTCTAATATTTCTGTTATACTCTTGCTAGATCACAAGCCTTGTAAGCTAACAAAGATTCTACATAAAGAAACATTACAGCATCATCATAAACCTGTTTTTACATTATTAGTTTTAGAAAATCTAAGTTTTCACATGCAATGACACCATGAGCTGTGACTAAGAAGATAAGTACGTTTTCACACCATAACCCTTTAAGATGATGGTAGTTGATGATATGTTTAAAAAATGGATTTACCATGCAAATGCGTTTAACAAAGTATCTCATTTCCCATGTATGGATGGTATGGCGTTGTGGTTAAAATCTGGGCTGGTAACCAAAAGGTGGATGGTTTTAACCTTAAAAGATGAGTTTATCTATGTTTACATGCACCGAAATAATCAGGTTATAGACCTGAAATAATTAGATCAACAGACAACAGGAAAAAATGAATCATGTAAACACTTGAATCTATTTTCTCAATTGGATTAAAAAATATCTTGCGCAAATGCTCAATACCATGATGTGCGTCTTATCTTATGACCTGTTCAGTGAAGGTGACTGGATATTTACTAAATACTAAAAAGGTCTTCTGACATGTGTCAGCTTTCTTTTTATATATATCAAGGCAAAAACTGCAATTCTGGTTACAGAAGCTCCTGTGACATTATTGCAGTGTTTTTTTTTCTGTGTCTGAACACACCAACTGGGCACAGTAATGAAATGAACTGTACATGTGAATTGGATGGCAATGTTTATGGTTGACATAAACAGAACTTTCCAAATCTGAAATTTGATTGGATATTTTCCAATTGAGAAATATTAGTGCGTGTAAACATACCTATTGTACACTTAATCCTAGGTTGACCCTCCATGTAACGAGTACTCTTGGTATAAAAGTGTTCACTAAATAAGTTTCTTACCTGAGTGTAACAGTTAGTGGTGCTGGTAAGCATTACTATTACTCTTGCTCATAGTTAGTATTAGGGGTTTGTTTTTGTTTAAGAAAGGTGTGCTATTACTTTACTAAACCATCATACTTATTTGCATGATGAAAATTTCCTATTGAACCATAGAAGAATCCCATTGACTCTTTTGACTTGGCCAGTAAGCACTCCCAGAGTAACACAAAGCAACCATTCAAAACACCATAGCAACCACATATCAACACAGACCAGTCATTTCGTGCCTCTAAATTGTTATATCTTACAATACTCTAGAACAGCAGTTTCTAAGGTATATATACATTACAAATTACTGTACACACACATATGTGACCCTGGACCACAAAACCAGTCATAAGGATACATTTTTTTGAAACTGAGATATACATCATCTGAAAGCTGAATAAATAAGCTTTCCATTGATGTATGATGTTAGGATGATTTGTTAGGATGGGACAACATTTGGCTGAGATACAACTATTTGAAAACCTGGAATCTAAGGGTGCAAAAAAAATCTAAATATTGAGAAAATCACCTATAAAGTCCTTAGCAACGTATATCCACTCACAAAAATACATATATTTATATTTACAGTAGGAAATTTACAAAATATCTTCATGGAACACTATCTTTACTTAATATCCTAATGATTTTTGGCATAAAAGAAAAATCGATAATTTTGACCCATGCAATGTATTGTTGGCTATTGCTATTGTAACTTATGACTGGTTTTGTGGTCCAGGGTCATATATACATATATCTTTATAAATAAATGCTTGTATTCAGCAAGCATGCATTAAATTTATCAAAAAAGACAAAGTTTATAATATTATAAATAATTGCTGTTTTTTGATCTTTCTATTAATCTAAGCATCCTGAAAAAATGTATTACGGTTTCCCCCCAAAAAAAGTAAGCAGCAAAACTGATTTCGTCATTTTTGATAATAATAATAAATGTTTCCTGAGCACCAAAACAGCATGTCAAAATGATTTCTGGATCATGTGACACTGAAGACTGGAGTAAAAGTGCAGTCACATAATGATGTAATTACGAGATTTCAACTTGTAAAAAGAGTTAACGTCCTTGTAGAGCTCGTAATTACGACTCGTAGTTCCTACTTGTACCACAAGACTGTTGTACCACCTGACTGCTGCAGATTCATTTAGGCATTAATAGTGTTGCCATAGAAACGCATAATTCCCAGTCCGAGGAACGTCACATGAAATTACAGTAATTACGACATTGCATGAATGCAGCATAATGGCTGCTGGAAATTCAGCTTTGAAATTGCTGGAATAAATTACATTATTTATAATTACAAATTATTTAAAAATGTATTGAAATCAGTTACTATAAATTGAAATAATAATATTTCACAATATTAATGAGACTTCTTTCAAAAACACATTTTTAAATCTTAACGACCCCAAACTTTTGAACTTTAATAATATATATCAAAATGGCCAGACATCAGACAATTAATATATTGGTCTATCACTAGCAAGCACCACTTACATTTCTAGGAAATATAGTTGTTATAGAATTGTTTGCTAAATTTAACCTGCATGACCTAAAGGTGAAGATAAAGACAGTGGGATGAGTGAAAACACCAATAATGTATTCCAACCCAACATCCCCCATCTATTCCCTCCTCCCACTCTTCCTGACGTTCAGAAAACCATCTGCTCATGTGCAGTTCTGACACACTGACTCACGTACAGCCTCGCTTTTCTCACACATACAAGCTCAGGCAGCAGATGCAGAGATGGTGCTGGAGGGAGATGCTGTCCATGCTGTTCCAGGCGGCTGGCTGTCTGTACCAGCCGTCGCCACTGTGATTAAATACTCATGTCTGTGCTGGTCTTTCAGGGAGAAGAGCACGGTGGAACAGGATATCAAAGAGAGGGAGGAAACTATACGACAGAGGACCAGCGAAGTCCAGGTATGAATTATTTTAAAATTAAACTGAAATGAACATGTTGTTTTTATTTGACTGGTGATGCTGACCTGACCTAGACATTCAGATATTTATTCATATGTGTATACATAGACAGAATATAGCTTAATAATTCATAATGTACTGAAAAATATATATATATATATATATATATATTTCAGTACATTATGAATTATTAAGCTATATATATATACTTATATATATAGTATATATACTTTTATTTAATTTTTTATATTAATTGTTTACAGACAGCTGGCTGCATTTAAAATATTTCTTCTTTTTTAAATTTATTTTATTTTGAATCATTTTTTATTAGCTGTTTAAAGACATCTGACTGCATTCAGATTATTTAGATTTTTTTATTTTATTTTGAATCATTTTATATTAGTTATTTAAAGGCAGCTGGTTGCATTAAAGTTATTTGTTTTATTTTATTTTAAATAATTTTTATATTGTTTCAAAAACAGTTGGCTATATTAAAGTTATTTCTATATTGACTGTTTCATATATCATCATGTCTAGATTTTACTGACCATTTCTTGGATCAATAAAGGGCCAGAAAAAGGAGAACAGGAGCCAGCTGTTTTTCAAACGCTTCTTGTCTGTCTGTTTTGTCCTCCCTATCATCTGTCTGTCCTTTCTGCTCGTCATGGATCGGTTCTCTCCTCACTGTCTTTCAGCAGAGTTGAAAGAAGTTCAAGGCCTATATATCTGCACTGGCTTCCTGACTCATAAATTTGATGTTTTTCATTTCCATCGAGACCTAAGCTGCCTCTCTCTCTCTTTCTCTCTCTCTCTCGCTCTCTCTCTCTCGCTCTCTCCCACTGTGTGATAATTCAATTTCCTGTGTATGTATCTGAAAATAAGCTGTTTTTGTAGACTGGAAGATGCTGCAGGCAGCTGAATTAGATGCCAGGTACAGGTTCAGGATAGTCTCTTAATATGTGGTCATTCATTAAGAGAATAAAGCATGCCAGCACTAGTGTTAAAATGCATTGACAGATGGATGCCTAATGAGCCGGAAAAACAATTATGTGTGTGTGTGTAAGCATACAGGAAGAGAAGATAGCCTGATATGTGTGTGCATATGGATACTAGATGGCATATTGATATCACAGCTGGTCCAGCTCTCTAGGGTTCTCCTTTCCTGTCATCAAACAAGGCCACTTATCCTGCTGTTTTCTTTTCTTTCTTTTTTTTTTTTTTTTTGGATCTGAATATATTACCTGTATAAACAACAATTAAACTGGTTCTCACTTCTGAATAACTACAATCTTCAGAGGGCAGTTCAGTTGATGTCCGTTAAACAAAAGAACGTCCATATGGTTCATAAGTCTCTCTATGTCGTACAGATAAACAATTTCACCTATGCAAAAGTGCAACATTAAGAGAATTAAAAATCAATATTGTAAGCTATCGGAGGCAATGAGGGCCTCTCACAAATTATGAATGTAATCAATATTTGTTTAGGGTCTTTATAGATTAGCCTTGAAACACATGGTGCTGGTAGGCTGCTCCAGGTACTGAATAATTAAATAAGAATGTGTGCTGAGTTTTAGTACGAGCCTCTGCTGTGTTTAAACCCAGGGATGAAGAATAGATTCTATTTCAGGAGCTGTCAGCTCCCAGCGCAGCCTCTGATTGGAGGAGGAGACATTTGTGCATTAGACTTGTGAAGGTTTCCTTCTTCACCCTGAGCAGTTACTCAGTTCTGTTGCTGTAGACCTGTTATTTTTAGGACACAATCATTCACCGTCACCCAGTGTTCTCATAGCACCTCAGGGTGAATGACAGTGGAGATTACACTGTTGTCTTTTCATCCTTTTCTTTTATTTCCTTTCAGATCTGATTCTTTTCTTATACTTGACATTTTTGTGTGCCTTTCACCTTTGTCCTCAGTATTTAACCTTTGCTTTTGTACAGTCAGATATACCGTATTTTTATTGTAGATTATTATAGAATGTTCTGCCTCCAGATTACCTGCCAGGCGTTTATTGACAATATTGCTCATAAGTAGCACGATTTGATAAAAATCAAGTTTCAATTTAATTGGCTGGCTCTACCCATTCTGTATGTTAAAAATATGTATACCCATGATTCTGTTGTATCAAAGGCTGCTCATTTTGATTACTTTATTAAATGTCAAAAAGAATACTTGCAGTATTATTCAAAGGTCGGGGCCAGTATAATTCTTTTTTTTTTTTTTTTTAATTCACAAGGATTTGCATATTTTTTTATCAATAGTGACAGTAAAAAGATATTTATAATGCTACAAAAGATTTCTATTTCAAATAAATACTGTTCTTTTGAATTTTCTATTTATCAAAGAATCCTAAAAAAAAAAATGTATCACTGTTTCCTCCAAAATATTAAGCAGCACAACTGTTTTCAGCATTGATAATAATGTTGACTGTAATGGTGGCTGGAATTTATTCACAGGAATGTTGTGTAGTAATGCACAGAACCGTTGGGTGAAGCGGTCATGACCGTGTTTTATTGTGAATATAAATCAGAATCAAGGACAGGAACTAACCATTTTATAAAGTATATTAAAACAGATAGCAGTTTTTAATTGTAGTTTTTATTGCTGTTTTTACTGTTTTTGATCAAATAAATGCAGCCTTGGTGAACATAAGAGACTTACCAACGGGTAGTGTATTTTATTTCAAGCCAACTGAAGTTGTAAATCTTACTAAAACAAACTTACTAAACATACTCATTTTGTATATGATTTGTATATTCTACTTTAATTTCTGAGATATGTCAGCTATTTGCTGACCAACACTTCTCTACAATTACAAGATATGTTTTTTTCCCAAACTGGTCTATTATTGTGGTATAAACTATTTTAGATAAACCCACCCCTAAACAGCAGGAAAACAAAACATATTGATTGGTTGCTTAACATGTTGTTCAGATCTTCCTGTTTAAGTGGACAGTTCTTGGCCAGAATACGCTGCGTTGTGTTCCAGATGGCACCCTCAGGCCCCTCTTACCCCTTTTACACGGGCACAGTTTCGGTGCGGGTTCCCGGCAGGTCTCGAACAGAGCCGTGGAGTGGAGAAATGTTGCACTACATTGCTCTTGATATCTAAATATATAAAACTTAGCATGAGAGCAATTGAATCAATTGTTTCAGTTTCAGTTTCAATATATCTCCAAAAAGGACAGATGAGAGTAGCGGGAGTTTATGCGAGCTACTGATACGCTACAATCACTCCTGGACTGGTACTGTGAACAGCAAACAGTGCCGTACTGCCTGCGCAAACACCAGAATGCGCACAGATTTTTAAACTGTTTATAGTCAGGTAAACAATACATAGCAGAGTTACATCACCGTTCTTCCTCAAGTCTATGGAAACACGTGGCCAATTCGCGACAGGCTCCAATTCCCCTGGCTAAGAACAAGCTCTGGATCTAGAACACAAACTTTTCTGGTGGAAAAGAGCTAACAGTCCTCCTACATGTCTGTCTACACTTTCCTGCATGGGCTGTTGGGTAATATTCAGCTGTGAGGTCGGCATAAGGCCACATGGTGGCTGTGAAGACAAATTTTAAACTGTCCATTGGGATGTACTGTGGTTTTGTTCATTTCACGGACACACAAAAGTGAAGGCCATGAAACCGCAAGTCCACTTTAAGTGCGCCATTTTGGACAAGGCCATAGTTGATGGTCAAAGGTCTGGCTGTGTGAGGCTAACATTGCAAGTTTCATTGTTTATGCTTTGTTCCCAACTTCTTTCTTTTGCTTTCAGTTTTTATAAGAATCAGAATTTAATTTTTTTTTTGTATGTTCTTTTTCACTTCTGTGAGGAAAGTGGAACAGCTGTTGAGAAATGAAAGCTGCTGTGTTACTGTGAGGTGTCATTCGTCCATGTTTGAGGATGAGATTATTTTTTATCAGAGTGAAGCTATTGTGTTACTTTTGAGAACATAATAATTCTGTCTCATTGCATTTTTGTTTACTTTGGCTTTTCTGACTGGTGTGATGATATAACTGGTTTACACAGTATCTCTGTATCTTCTTGCACCCTAGTGCTTTTTATCTTTATTTTAAGAGCTGCATGAGCTCTTTGCCCTGTTGTTAGTGTTAATGAACTCCAGTTTATTATTAGGCTGATAAAAACCTCTCAACACAAACTCTCTCTCTTTCTCTCAGGACCTGCAGGAGGAGGTTCAGAAGGGGTCAGAGGAACTGAGCCGCCTCCAGGCAGAGCGACAGGAGGTGCAGGAGAAGCTAGAGAGGCTGGATGAGCAGAAACACTCTCTAGAGGATCAGCTCAGACTCATACAGCAGCAATGCAGCCAGGAGAGCCAACTGGTATGTGAGAGACACAGCGAGAGAGAAATGAAGCTTGTGTATTAAACTAGCAATATCAGCGTGTGTATTGTGGGTAATATCAGCCCAAAAAGTATGCGCTGATGCACATTTAAAATCCACTGAAAATATTACATTATCTGGGCATCTTTGAATGAGTCTTGCACACACTAATCCTAATCTCACACGCTATTTTGCATGTGTTTTCATGTTTGTAATGTATGTGACCGGTGAAAGGAAGAGAGAGGGAGACAGAAGGGCAGAAATCACACCGTTTTACTTATTCCATTGCATTTAAATGGATATAGATGCATTCTCAGTGCAGATCATTTAAAAGGCTCAAGTAAACTGATCTCAGATCTTTTCTTCTGCTCTCTGTTCTTTGTGTGTGTTTGTGTTTGTGTGTGTTTGTGTTTGTGTTTGTGTGTGTTTGTGTGTGTTTGTGTGTGTTTGTGTGTGTTTGTGTGTGTTTGTGTTTGTGTTTGTGTGTGTGTGTGTGTGTGTGTGTGTGTGTGTGTGTGTGTGTTTCCAGATCCAGTCATTGCAGGCGGAGCACTCCGAGCAGGAGCAGAGAATTGGTGACTATGAGGAGGAGTTGACCAGAGCCCGAGAAGAACTGCTCCATCTGCAGGAAGAGACACGTCAACTGGGAGATAAAGTTCAATCTGCTCGTGCTCAGCTCTGCCCACTAGAGGATGCTGTTAAAGAATCCCACACACACATTGCTCAGGTTTAGTTAGCTTTTTGTCTGTTTCTTTGTTACCTTTAATTATGCATATCTGCATTAACTGGTTCTGGAAACTGGAAATCGTTTTTTTATATTAATAGATATACACATTATACCCTGCTTTTTCCCTCTTTAGTAAAATAAAACCATGTGTTGTTGAGTAAGTGATTTTTAAAGGATTAGTTCACTTTGAAATGAAAATTATCCCAAGCTTTACTCACCCTCAAGCCATCCTAGGTGTATATGACTTTCTTCTTTCTGATGAACATAATCGCAGAAATATCCTGACACATCTGAGCTTTATAATGGCACTGAGCGGGATCAATGAGTATGAGCTGAAGAAATTGCTTCCACCCAAATCCATCCATCATAAATATGTGCTCCACATGGCTCCAGAGGGTTAATAAAGGCTTTCTGAAGCGAAGCGATGTGGTTGTGTAAAAAAAAAAAAAAATCATATTTAACAAGTTGTGAAGTAAAATATCTCTCTTCCGCACGAGCCACCTTCTGTATTCAACGTACGCAGAAAGTCATACACCTAGGATGGCTTGAGGGTGAGTAAAGCTTGGGGTAATTTTCATTTCAAAGTGAACTAATCATTTAAAAGGGTTGTTTCCATTTTGTATAAACGGCACTGATTAAAGATACTGGTGATCAATAAAAATGAATTATTATTATTATTAGTGAAAAGCGATAAGAAATAACATTTTAATTTTAATAGTGCACTATTTTAAGTTTAATAGTGAAGCCACTGTTTTGCAGTGGCTTCAAACATGGCTCATTCCTTTGAAATTTAGAACTGGACATATCTGTTTTATAAACATTTCTGTTCATTTTCATTGCAAATTTAGTGGCAAAAAAAAAAAAGAAACTGTGAGCATTATACTTTATATTATCATCCACTGCCCACATTTCTTACAGCTGAAAGTTTTCTGCTTTCTCTTGCTAAACATTTTCTGCTCTTTCACTCTCTTTTCTCTTGTTTACATCTTTTGTAAAGTTTCTGCTTTTTTAAAATTTATTTATTTATTTTTTATTTCCATTTATTTTCTTTTATTCACACACTATATTATGTGCCGTTTACCAAAGGAGCAGGAGCGATTGGCCGAGCTTAAAACAGAGGAAAGAGAAGTGACTGCACGGCTTACCTGGAAAATCCTGGAGGAGCCAGTACTCGTTAATGGAACAGCGCCTTCTCTTGATCAGCCAGAGCAACTACAGTGGCCTCAACCTACTGCACAGCCACCAGAGAAACCCAAAGTCCAGCAAGAAGAGGAGCAGTCGTCCATTGATGAGCCACAGGAACTCCGAGTCACAGAGGAGCAGCTCGGGTCAGAGGCAGAGGAGCCATCCACCAGCCCAGAGGAACAAGATCCTCAACCTGACTTCTATAGCTGTGACATTTATAACAGTGGGTTCACCACCGCCAGCTCCACTGCTGTGGCCTGGCCTCAGGGGAACATGGTCAGAAACCACTTCCTTTTACTGCTTTTTTTATAATGTCACATTACATTTACAAATAGGTTTTCATGCATGTCTTTATTTTTATGCCTCTCTGATTTCAGGAAAGTACAACAGAAGTTAACCCAGAACTGGAGATAGAGAAAGAGGAAGAGAAGGAAAAGGCAGATGAGCAGCCTGCCACCAGCACCCCAAAGGTTGAATGATTATGACAGATCTTAATTGTTGACCATTTCCATTACTTATTATTTTTATATTAATAAAAGTTAATTATTATTAAATATTCCTTCACGTTAACATTTACATTCATTTATAATGTCATTTAGAACAGAAAGTTTTTATGTGATTGTGAATATGCGTATTTTATGATTTCAGTGTAATAATAATAAAGTTTTGTGACGATTTGTAATGTGTAGGCAGAGACTGTGGAGCAAGAGAAGAAGGAAGCTGCCCAGCCAGTCACAGTGCCACCCACTAACCTGCCTAGCGGTCCTGGCCTTGACTTCTTTCACTCTGACCCTTTTATTGACGGTAGGATGTGCACACAAAATAAAGATCAGAAAAATTGTTTCTAATAAAAACTGTGATTAAATATGCCATGCATGTATGTATGTTTGTATGTTTGCTGTGCTTGTTGATTAGGCTGCACAATTTGGACAATAATGTTTTTATATATATATATATATGGTGGCGTGCAGTCCATATAAGATGCGAATGCTCTGCGTTCCCAAGCCATTCGTGGACTCAGCATCTAATATTAACATTATAAATTACTATTAAATCCATTGTTTGAAGTGTACTATAAAGCCTACATGATTGGAAATGCGTATGTAACTGTCCGTAATCTGTTTATTTGCCAAACGACGGTAATTTTCTTTAAACCTGCCAGTTACGGAGACTTCCGGGTAAGCTGATCTACAGCAGTTTTTGTGCCTTCGCGCTTTTTTTTATGGAACGTCATCATTGTCCCGCGTTCATTGGTTTGCTGGCCTGTGGCGGATTACATGGCAGGATAAGCTGCGAACATATCGCTCACCCAAGAGGAAAAATGATTAAACTAAAAACATAACAAACTATTTTCATAGTATTTCATTTTCTTCTATAAGAATTTTTTTTTTTTTTTTTTATGAAAACTTGTTTAAGACAGACAGACTAGGCTTATTTTTTAAATAATACTGATATTTTTATTTATTGTAGCCTAAAGGTGAAGTATGTCATTTCTGTGACACTAGCGGCACCTAGCAGAATACAAAAATACAGCATATTTTTTAAACGCACCTTTCGCATGTCGCGCCTCCGTCGACTCAAACATCACAAAAGCTCTTACGATTGCATGTGAGGGCACGTCTCAACAGGTAAATATGGGCTACTCTCAATAAAAGGTCCAACATATTAGAAATACTTTTCGCTGTGTTGCTATTTGTCATGAGCAAGCAAATGAGTAAACTAACACTGTCTAGAGAGAACGCGAGTGTCTCGCTTATTAGCTATGAACCCATTCAACGTAACTGCATCAGCCACGTTTTTTTTTTCTTTCTTTTTTTTTTTACATGATGCACCACCCAGCATACCCGGTTAAAAAAAGTCACCGCTCGCCACTGATATATACTGTATATGATATATACAATTATTATGTATCAATATGACAATAATAGTTGTTAATAATAATAATAACCGCATTTTTTTTATTCTTGTAATAAGTGTACTGCAAGTAAACATATTTAAAACTCCTTTTTGCAGGTGATCTATTCACTGAAGACCCTTTCTCAAAAGTTGACATTTCAGGTGAGTATTTTCTTAACAGCTTACAGTGTGTTGGCAAAATCTATTCACAAGTCCATTTTGACTCATAAAATGTTGTTTTGCTATCTAGATCCTTTTGGCGGGGACCCTTTTAAAGGCACAGACCCATTTGCGGCAGACAACTTCTTCAAGCAGTCTTCCGTTGGTTTCCCATCGGGAGATCCTTTTAGCTCATCTGACCCATTCAGCGCTACCACAGGGCCAAAAGAGCCTGATCCATTCACATCCAGGACCAGCAATGCAGTCACTCCAGACCCATTTGCCTCTGGTAGTGGTAACATCCAAGACACAGATCCGTTCGGATCCAAAATGGATGCCCTGGCAGACTCTGATCCCTTCAGCTCAACTGGCACAGGACACGATCCGTTTGGAGGATCTGATATTCCTGCAGTGAGTGCTGTAAAGGCAAACTCTCTTTAAAATCTCATTAAAGACCAATTCACACTGCACCAACAGATTCTGACCAACAGCAACAGACAGTTCTTCTGGTTTTGTCAAATCAGTGTGTTATCCCTGTCAGCGTCTGTTGGCGTTGGTCGGCACTTGTTTTCATCGATTGAACGTGTTTAATCAACATTTGTCAGGTCATGGAATGTCTGAGAAGTGCCGTACTATAATCTGGTGATTGTTCAAGTTTGTTGCCGTCTGTCGATGCAGTGTGAATTGGCCTTAAAATGTGTTCAGTTACAGTACTTGCATTCTTTATAGCTTCTGTCACACTTGATTTGTGATTGCTTTTCTAAGATTTTGTTTTATTCTTATAAAACTGATTGCCAGAAAAATCTACTGGGTGCATTTTGAATGACTTATGATACCTAATTTCTGGTGGTACAAACCCTAAAGAAAGCTTTAGATTTTTCCCACATTAGTAACAGTGGTTAGTACAGTGTTTGTTTTGGAATGTCTCAGAATTGGCATGAGTTGAATTTGATGTTAAACTTTGTTTTCTTCCTCTTTTTCCTTTCAGAGAGATGGACCAGCAGCAGCCAATGATCCCTTTGCGCCAGGAGGAACTACAGTGGTCGCTAACTCAGACCCAGGTACATCAAGCATTACTATAGGGCTGGGTTAAGTATTGATTTCTTGATTTTTAATCTTCATTCTGATAAACATATTAATTCTTAAATCCCAAGATTGATCTTTTAGTCTGTTTTCTGTTGATGCATGAACAAAACTTCATTAAACATTATTTGTAGTATGCCTGCCATGCAGTAATGAAGTATACTTTATGCTTTGTAACTTTTTGTATGAAACAAAGTCTCAGCTTACAAATTCTGTGAATTTTATCACAAAATTCAAACAATAAATGTCATTTTGAGCTCTATAATGTGGCGTGACAGATCGCTGTAGCCTCTTCTTCTTTATTGTAAGTTACAGGTATAGCACAAAATAAACATGGTACATGAGTACAAGGTACATCAGAACGCATGTTGAAACGAACTGTATCATGTTTAATGTAATTTAATGTAATTACTACTAATTACTACTGATAATTAATTACTACTAATTAATTATCAGTGTTTCAACCACAGAAAAGCTTAAATAAAACAGCTTGTAAACAATGTCACAACGTTTACCTCAGGAAAGCAATAGCTTTAGAGAGGAAGATTTTGATAAATATATGTACTAAATTGCCTATATATACATTCATTATATTTTACTTAACCTGTTAGTGATGTCTTCTTCATTATTTAAATATGTTTGAATAAATCTGTCATGAAAAGACGTTTTTGTTTTTTGTTTTAATGACAGTCACCATTTAAATGTTTATATTTCAACAACGTATTACAGTAGAAATATAATTATGTCATTAGAAAGTTTATATAAAAACTGCCTTGTGTGAAATTTTAATATTTGTATACAATGTATTGAATGTTGATTTTGTTTTAGGCAAAAAAAAAAAAAAACAGTTGAATTTAATAGTATGTAATCTATTATTATCTATTAATTTTAACCTTTTAAATATTATGGTAATGTACCAACTCACATGGTTCCCTATATAGTCTGATGTACTGTACCTGATGTATATCCAAATAATCAATATTGAATCAAATCAAGATCAAATCATTCAACCAAATTGATTTGTGAAATCTGTAAATACATCATGGAGTTGTTTTGTATTGAATCCCTTATAATAATTTAATCAACTGATTACAATTCACTCTCACTGTTTTGAATTTTTTGGATCGGTCTACGTTTTGCTCCAGTTTGTATCTGCCTGTACATTGGGTTTATTCTGCTCATAAACTATTAAAAAGTATTCAAAATATCTGTTTGATATATTCTGACTTGCACTGTTTGTGTACCTTACTTTGTTTCAGATCCCTTTGCTGCAGTATTTGGCAATGAGACTTTTGGAGGAGGTTTTGCAGACTTTAGCAGCTTAGCAAAGGTAAGGATTTTTACGTAAACAGAAGCCCACTATTCCAGCTCTATTACCAATCAGTTCACCCACATGATTTAAATCATTTGCAGCTGATAAAGTTCCCCCTTGCCTTTCAGTCTAATGGCAGCGATCCATTCGACTCGAGTACAAATAAGAATGTATTTAAGGAGGACACTCAGTCAGATGTACCTCCCGCATTACCGCCCAAAACCGGAACACCAACCAGACCTCCACCTCCACCCCCAGGTGAGCTGGTTCCTGTTCTGTGTGTTTTATCAGAATGAACCTCAGATTTTCTTTTACATCAACTCTGTCATCTGTATATGAGTGCTGTTTTGTCTGTTTGTGTGTCCTTAAAGGTAAGCGGTCCAACATCCATCGATCGGAGTCGTCCGAGTCATTTCAGAGGCGTGGTCTGTTCAAGGCGCAGGGTTCTGGAGAGTTCTCCTCCCTCCCCGCTAAAGACTCGGTACCAGACCCCTTCGCCCCTTCCTCACCCAACCAAGCCCCAAGTGACCCCAACCGATTCGCCAGCTTTGATAAAGTGAGCTCCTCCCCCTCCTGATCCCCAGTAGTGAACCCTGACTTTTCACCTCCACCATGCAACAGCCTTGACCTCTCGACCCCTCACAGCCCTAATCATTTGGTTTTACAGGAAAGAAATTCTCCGTAATCCAATATTTCGACAACTCTGCTTTACCATCTGTTTGTGAAAAGCTACAAAACCTTGTCATTTTTATGTAATGTTCCTTTTTTTTTTTCTTTTTTTTTCTTTTTTTTTTTTGTAAATATAGATGAGCTTCTAATGAAATTATTTATCTATTCTTAATAGTTTTGAAGTCAAACTGAATCCAGGCTTATGCTTCTACTAAAAATCCCAGTGTTAAAAACTTATTCTGTTAAACTAATTTACAAAATGAATGTATTTAAATGTTGAAATCTAGGTATTTATGACATTGCAATATTCCTAACATCATGCGTAAATTCTCACTGGCTGTGGATGGAGAGGCGGGGCTGCTTGCTATTGGCTGTTTTCAGTTTACCCCTCATGTTCTTTTGTCATGTTCTCCATCATTGGTTGAGGCTTGATTCCATCTTGCACGTTCATTGCCCTGCCATACCTTGGTTCACTGATTTGCCTTGCCTTACCTTGCACGAACTAATCACTGTCTACCTGTCGTACTGGGCTGCTCCTTCCCATTCATTGATTGAACACTTCCATCTACATCCCACGTTTTTCTGCACCATCTTTTTTTTTATTTTTTTTTTTAGAAGATATACAGTCTGTTTTGTTTATATACGGGCAGTTTGCTAAATAAAATAATCAGCTAGGGTGCTGACAGTACTTGTTGGCTCCTTTCTATATTATTTTTTTATTATTATTATTAAAAAATTAAAGAGCTTGTCTTCTCAGATTTTCCCCACTGTGAGCTTTATTTATCAGATAATGCATCAAATAAATTAAGCTTTATGATGGCATTTCTCTGATCTTTTAAAACAACTCTTTACAAATGAAAAGACATCAAGAGGGACATCTTGATATTAGATGTGTCGTCATGTTCTGGTGTTCTGTGTGTTGAAATGCTTACCAACTAATAATTGTGATGACATCTTTCCATCCATGGTTGTCCACACCTTCACATCTGTGTGAAATACTTGCATGTTCAGCATGATGGGCTATATGAGCAATCCAGGCTTTCCACACATGAGTACATCAGACTCACCCAAAATCTGTCAAAAAAAATCCTTCTAGTTTAGTATCTAAACAGTTAGCTCAAATTAAAGTTTAGTAACATAATTTTTTATATGAAGTCTCATGTGTCAGTAAGCTGATGTTTTATGGCTTTATGGATTGCATCATGGCACATGTCTTGTATCTCCCATCCTCCTGTGTCAGTAGCTGTACCACTTTACCACTGTTTTTTTTCTCCCTTAATGTTTCCACATTAAGTATTTTTTGCTTTGTAATCATGATGATGTTTTGGATACATTTTTTACATTCATACATTTAGCGAGACAGTCTTTGGGTTTGTAAATGTGCAGTTCTAGATAGTTGTCCCTAATTTGATGGTTGATGTTGACATTGACCAACCAACACTTTAAAGGAATAGTTCACACAGAAAGCTTTTTTGGAAAAAATGATTAAAAGATGATTAAATAATTATTTTAAATTAAAATCAAATAAATGTTTATGCTGAGAGTAAATAATACGGAAGAGGATTAGTAAAAAGAAAAAGATTAAAGTCATTATTAAGCGAGATTAAACTCGTTAAATTTCGAGAAAAAAGTCTAAATAAGACTTTGAGATTAAACTCATTAAATTGAGAATAAAGTTATGTTTCGAGGAAAAAAATCATTAAATTTCGAGAAAAAAGTCTAAATAAAACATTGAGAATAAACTCATTACTTGAACATGACTTCACCCTATAGGCTTGAAGAGTGTGTATAGACATTTTTCAATAGCCTATATTTCTTTTTGTGTAGCCTATTTAATAAGCCTGTAAGCCTGTGCTATATAGATTGTCCTTTTTGTTTCAGTTTGCACATTTACAGTAAAACATATCAACGGCACTTTTTTCATTCTTGAAGTGAACTTTTTGTCTTTTTTTTTTTTTCTTTTCTCGAAACATAACGACTTTATTCTCAATTTAACGAGTTTATTCTCAGTATTTTGTTTCGACTTTTTTTCTTGAAATTTAATGTGTTTAATCTTCCTTAATAATGACTTTAATCTCGAGATGGTTTTATTTTTTTAATTTTTTTATAATTGCTTGGCCCTAATCCTAATTTTTTGGGTGAACTATTCCTTTAAGTAGATTAACTGAGAGATATCTCATTTGTATATTTACATAAAACTGTGTTATGTAATCTTTAACTTCTATGTTATAGAATTAATTTAAACTTACTAGTCTTTAAAGGCACAATATGTAAGATTTTTGGATTGATATATCCAGAAACCTCTAGAACAGTGTTACATATTTTGTTAACTTGTGTACTTACATGTTTCCAACAATGTTTAAATCCAGACAAATCAGCTACTTCAACCAGTGTAACATTCCGTGTCATTGCGTCGCCTGTTAATGACGTCATATCCACGTTACCCTTGATTCTTAGTTTTACTTCCATAGAAAACAAAGAAACGCAAGACGCTTTAATATATTATGTGTTTTATTAGACAGGAGAGGGACTGCTTGGATACATTTAGGACAGAAAACTAGTCATTGTTTTAGAGCTCAACACGGTTAGTCTTATTGTTTGAATCTCAGCAGCGGCCAACTGCGGAATATAAGCATCATAAAAACGGCAACATAAAACATCCCAGGCTCTTGGCCCCACCCTGCTTCATAACACAGTAACGTTAATAAAACTTTTAATGCATTAGCTTATCCATGAACATGATTTCTGCCGTCAGATTGCTTTCCATCAGCTGTGGAGGTAAAGAAAACGACTCCCATGATTCCACACTCATTCACGGCGTCATCAAGCTACACCTTTATTATTTTGAATAAGCGACCTCTAACGGCAAAACTTGCATACTGTGCCTTTAACTCCAGTCTTTGAACATTTAAAGTTGGTACATTTAGAAAACCTACATGCATGACCCCTCTTTTTTAGGTTGTTAGATTAGACTGCTAAAATTGAGAAATATTACATCAAGCAGGTGTAAATTGACAGTGTGTCTGATGGGGTTATGGTGTGTGTGTGTGTGTGTGTGTGTGTGTGTGTGTGTGTGTGTGGAGCAGTACCCCACGGAGGAGGACATGATAGAGTGGGCGAAGCGGGAGAGTGAGAGAGAAGAGAGGGAGCGTGTGGCTCGTCTGACCCAACAGGAGCAGGAGGATCTGGAGCTGGCAATAGCCCTCAGCAAATCCGAGCTGTCCTGACCCAAGCTGGATGCAATGCCACATTAACAAGGAATAAAGGAGGAAGAGCTGGAACCACCATAATTAGCAGAATCCTTCCACCTCCATCTCCAGCCACTTGATAATCATCTAGGATTCCAGCTCCTTCTGAATGTTCTCCCGGTGTCCAGTTGGCTGGATAATGTATGAAGGCCAAGTCAAGATGGAGGAAAAGGTAACAGACTTATTGCGGCCTTTATGGCTTGAAACCTTTATGGTGTGACTCCCATTTGTTTTTAAATAACCTCAAATCAAGAGACCTCCAGTAATCTACCGCTTTCGATTGAGACTGCTCAAAATCCATGTGACTGTGACCCATCAATAGCACATGTACTGAATAACCTTTTTCTTTTTTAAGACCTGATGTCTAGTTCAATATAATTGAACAAGTGTTTCTGAACAAATCTGTCCCCAATAATTTGAAGTTTAGAATGATTATTATAAGGTTACTAATGCAGTGAATGTATTTAGTTCTGTGACGGAGTGTTTCGAGATTCATTCGCATCCTTTTTTGGGCAATATTAACACATTCATTTCAAGTTTACAAACAGCCGAACTGGCCAGCTTCATTCGCTTTTCAAAGTTTCAGCAATAGTTCTCTGACACAAGAGGTTTTATTGTGGGCATGTATGTCCACTCTCAGGAACATATCCCACAAGCCATAAAACCTCATAACTGCGACCTGATCTGTGGATTTCAGTTGTAAAAGAGGCTGAGGTGCTTGGTAACGTTATCAGCTTGCATAAACTAAACCACTACTGGAACTGAATATCTACCCTACTAAAAGAGAACGCTGATGAAATTTAGAGAAAGAACAACCGTGCAACCGCCATTTTATCTTTATAATCTTACAGCAGTAAAGCATTTATACTTTATTCTGACTCATTCTGTCTTTTTGAAGAATCAAAATCTTGACAAACTACTAAGAGTCGTTATTTGACATTGCAAATTTATAAATAGCTGTTATAAATAATAAAAATGTACATATTTGTGAATTATTTGCCAGTAATCTTGTACTACAGTGCATTCATATCCTAATACATATTCTATTTTATCAACAAACAACAAAAAAACAATGTAGACTATAGGACGTTTGCTTAATAAAGATATAAAAATGTCCCTTCTTTCTTAATTCTAATGACAAGTGCTTAAGCAATATGATCAAAGATGATTTAAAAAATAATGTGGCACAAAAAGTAAAGCAAATCTTTATCTGCGTTCCAGAAAGATAAATTTAAGCCATGTTAAATCAGGCTGTAATATCTTTTCTAGTGCCTACCTGTTCAGCCTTACCTTGGCGAGAGAAAATCAAGACAATGATTTGATCTTCTGTTAATAGTTTCATAGCATTAATCTTCTCAGAAGCACCCTTAATGCTCCAATGCAATGTTTCCAGTGTCAATTAGGATAAAGGAACCATTAGCTTGTGCAGCTGCTGTCCTTTTATTTATCTTGCACAACATGCAGTCACTGCCACATTTCTCTCCGGGGATCAGTAGTGCCCAGTTGGTCACATATTCATATGCACAAATTGGCTTTACAGTCAGTGAATTTAAACTTAGTACCAATGCAATTATCAATATATTTGCAACATGTCATAGCCATTTCAGTTGTCTGAATGTAGTTTCACCAGAAGGTGGACCCACTGAGTTTTTTTTTCAGCACACTCTGCCTTGAAAGACGAGAACCTGCTCTCAAGGTTCAGTCTCATGGGCTTAGTTGGATTCTAGATTCTACAATAGATGTGCTTTGTGAAGACGTTCTTTCACACAGACTTTATATATATAAGCATCTGAAATGGAAGAATGTGCTCCTTTTTGAATGCTTTTTTTCTTTTTTTCTCCAGTATTGCCCTTTGACTTTTGCTTCAGGAATCTAGCTTGGCTTTGGGCACAGAAATATGTGGCGGAAGTGGAAAATAATGATAGAAGGGAATAGCAAACTTTGTGTCTTATCTGGCTTTAAAAACACAGCATTAAAAACACATTCACACTCCTCATTTCAAGCTGATGTTTGTCCTTCTGACTGCTGCTTCTCTATTATCGGCCCTCTGTATTGATAAAAGTTATCTTATGCTCTGTCTGTTGTTGATCATGTATGTATGTATGTATGTATGTATAAGCTTTGTGTGCCTCTAAAAGAAAACCACTTATATATTGGCCACTGACTGCCTTTTAAGAACAGGCTAATTGTATTTTATTTTTTTAACGTCCCTTTATTGGAGGCAGTTGTTTAAATATGTTAAGTAACATGTAATTAAAACAAAATAAATATTAAACTATTAAAAATAAATGATCGTTCTTCTTTTTCTATTATAAGTGTGTGTTATTAATTGTCTGTTTGCAAAGGGACCTTGTTGGGTTTTTTCTTTTTCTTTTTTCCCAGTAGGTTGTATTTACATCAGTCATGAACAATTATAATGACTGGTGGTATTTATGGGAAGAACATTCACATTTAAGAAAACATTTGATTGGACAAAAGTCTATAGTGTGGGATAAGTCATCAACATTTTTGCTCAGTTCCCAAATGTTAGGTGTGTCTGTTAAAGGTTCATATTTCTTGTCTGCTTTTAAGAGTATATTACGGCTAGGTATACGGGTGCTTGTTATTTTGTAAATATATTTTAGTATGAATCTCATCATGAAATATGAAATTCATATAAAATGGCCATCTGGTACAATAGTTACGTTTTCTCATCACAGTAGGATGACAATGAATTTAAAGCTAAATAGACAGACTAAAAGCTAAAAATTTGATTTCATGACTAAAACAAAATTAGTTTACCCAAAAATGAAATTTCTGTCATTTAAGTACTCACCCTCGTGTCGTTCCAAGCCCATAAGACCTTCGTTCATCTTTGCAACACAAATTAAGATATATTTGACTATTTTAACGATGTCTTTACTACTTTTCTGGACCTTGAATGACGGTAATTACGTTGCTTTCTAAGTGGGTTATATAAAAAAAAAACCTGATTTCATCAAAAATATCTTAATTTGTGTTCCGAAGATGAAAGAAGGTCTTACAGGTTTGTAACGACACGAGGGTGAGTACTTAATGACATAAATTTCATTTTTGGGTGAACTAAACCCAAAGTTTGTCCTTCGCGAGCAAAAGTCGCATTTGCTTGAAAAGGTAACTATAGCAACAGCCGGCCGTTGGAGCCCTTCCCGCTTTTTTATTTTCCAAAATTGTCATTATTTTTTAGTAACTTTAGAAGACTATAGCTTTTTTTAATTCTATTTATTGTTTGCTTTGGTGCTTGTGGCGCTAATACATCTGTGTTTTCGCAAGAAGAACTTTATACCTACCCGAAATAAATTCGCAAACTACCACATACTATGTGAATGGTAAACCTGGAGGACTTTAAGACCAGGGAAGAGCTGCAGCACAGCATTCCAGCCGCTTTCGCAAAGGATCTCTTTATTTGTGGAAATGGGTTTCTCCACACCTCCCTGTCTGCCTCACATGTTGAAAAAAGCAAGTATAGAAACACACGACCGCTGTTACATCTCAAACAGAAGTTCAGAGATCACCTGTGGTAGGCTAGGACAGGTAACGAATGTCCAGGTAGTGACTATCACACTCTCTACTGTCTTATTGGATTTACAATCTTCTCTTCCTCTTTGGAATGAGTTTCTGGAGACGCAACAAGAAGAATGACGACAAAAAGTAAGTTTGCCATCTTTCACATTTTGGTCAGGTGGAGAGAAAAGCCGTACTGCAGATACAGGAAGATGATTTGCATAAACGAGACTACCGAACTGAGAATTGCGGACTTCAGTGTTATGGTTTCAGGTGGTGGGTAGATTTAAATCAAATCACTACCTCCTTACATCACAGATAACTTTCACAGTACAAATGGCATTTATAGTTTAAAAGAAGTTAGGAATATTTAGCAACACTTTATAGTAAATCTTAACGATTTTACCATTGATGTATATTCAAATAAGAATATATAAGCTAGACATCAACGTATCTATCTATGGCATTTCTAATGTACATTAATCGATAATGTGTATGTTTATGAAAGTAAAGTGGTACCCAATAGTTGTTTTTACAGGTGAAGATCACCACACTCTGTCAGCTGGGGGATTCTTAGTATTAAAACTGTACTGTAACACTTGTAGCTTTAAGAACCGTAACTAAGACTACTACATTTAGGTTACACTACAGTTAGTTAAAATCCATTTGCCCTGATTCTCAATAAGAAATATAATGTCACTAAAGGAAAAACAAACATTAGTGGTTTATTAGAATATTAACCATTTTCTAATTAATATAAAAAATGTATTAGTAGTATGTTGCAAGGTAATGTGAACCACAACAATGCGGTAAGGGACAGACAGTCAGGTTAATCAAAAGGCCTAATGTCAACAACAATGTACCAGTTGATGTCTTAGCATGGATGAGATTTGGAGCAAGCTGATTGGTTGATACCTGTTCTTCAGTGGGATAACCCCACCTCTCCCATTAAAAAAGCAATGACATCACAGATGCTGCTTGCTTCTGTCTGTTAATGCTTAACTGTGTTTATTACTTTATGACAGAGGAATTGAGGTTCCTGTCACACCAAAAAAACAAAACAAAAAAAAACATTAATTTTGCTAAATCAAATAATCACTGATTTATTTTTATGAATTTCTAAAATATAACTTTGTACGCAGTTGTTTAATGGGAAATCATTTATTTCAGTCTATTTCCTGTCTAACAGTAAATACAATGCTGTTTATGTAACATGCACACATACGGTTGTCTTAATAAAATAATGACTGAGGCACTGGGTATCATGTTTAAGGAAACAGCTTCAAAGCTGATGAAATATGATCTTGAGAGTTTTTCCTGAGATATTTTTTTGCGTTCAGGAAACGGAGTCAATAATGGCTCATTGGTGAAGAATAAAAGATGTTCATATGCTTTCATCTACTTTTAGAGATCCACTCAAAACTGAAGAGTCGCTGGACAGCCCCACGTCTCCATCCCAGTGAGTGTGTCACGCTTTAAATCAACCTATGTTTCTACACAAAATCTGTTGTCTTTGACATTAACAACAATTAATTAAGGATTGAAACACATTTACGCTCACACACTTTGTTAACTGATAAAGAATGTCATATGAGAAGTTTGTGGCAGTAACTGTCTATAAGATTGCTTCCTCTTTTTTTTTTTTTTAGGTCACCTATCATAGAGAAAGATGGGCTGGACCCTGTCATCACTGATTATGGGTAGGATTTCACCTCCACATTTCTTTTTCAAACTTTACTTTGCACTTTGCTCTGCTGCGGTCATGTTTTGTAAAGAAAAGCGATTTAGAAACTTGGTTGTTCATGCATAAGTGAACATGAATAGCAGTACCCAGATTAGCCTTTGTGGTGCGTCAGGTAAGATGGTATTATCATGTTACTTCCCACAATGCATTGCAATGCACATGTATTTAATTATAGGAGAAGCAATAGTTGATACAGAGCATATGAATATAAATAATTTTATAGTCATATGACTAAAAAATAGTCATAGTCAAACTATAGAGGTAACATCTCGTCAGAGAGATTTAACGATTGTTCTCAGAAAGGACATGTTCCTATCATCCTGCACATGTATTATTCAAAGGTTCACTCCAGATGGCTTCTACATCAGCTACACCAAACCCAATACAAAATGAAGCTCCATCACAACAGGAGGCTAATTATCATTTTCTTAATGGATGATCTCAATGTAATGACCCGGTCATGCAAGTTACAGTACAGTAACAATTACTCTGATCAAGAGCTGAAAATGCATACCGCACCAGCATTACTACTCTAGGTGCAGATAAGATAGTCTGTGATCAAAAACAATGTGATAAAACCTTTTGCATGGACAAACTCCATTTGCATTTTCTTCATAAATGTAAAAAAAAATAGCATCAGAGCAAAATGGTTGTAAATTACTGATTTATGTCCTGCGGATTTGCAAATCATCATGTCTCCCTACATCAGGGCACATTAGCAACTGCTGCTCAAGGACCGTTCATAATTCAGGATTTATGAGTCGTTTAGTACTTTTTTTTTTTTTTTATGTCCGTGTGTGTGTGTTTTTTTTTTTTTTTGAAGTGCAAGTGCAGCTGTGCCAATGCATTACATCAGCTCTGCTTGGAAACTCCTGTCTTGGTGCGTGTGCGTGCGTGTGCGTGCGTGTGTATGTGTGTGCGTGTGTGCGTGTGTGTGTGTGTGTGTGTGTGTGTGTGTATATGTATATATATATATATATATATATATATATATATATATATATAATTTTTTTTATTTTTTTTTTTTTTTTTATTTATATATATATTAATATATTTCTATTTATATTTTTTTAAATATATATATATTATTTTAATATAATATTTGTATATATAATATAATATAATATAATATATAATAATATGATATTATATATAATATATTTAATAACATATTTTAAATTTATATTTTATTCAGCAAGGATGCATTAGATTGATCTAAAGTCATCACAGGCATTTATAGTGTTGCAATATATTTCTATATTTCTAATGTTTTTTTTTTTTTATTCCATTTTTCAGAGAATCCTAAAAAAAATGTATCATTATTTCCATAAAAATATTAAGCAGCTGTTTTCAACATTGATAATAATAATAATTTCTTGAGCATCAAATCAGCATATTAAAATGATTCCTGAAGGATCATGTGACACTGAAGACTGGAGTAATGGCTGAATAGAAAATGTTATGGTAACACTTTAGTATAGGGAACACATATAAACTAGTAACTACGACTTTTCCCTTAATAAACGCCTAATTTACTGCTTATTAATAGTTAGTAAATTAGTTGTTGAGTTTAGGTATTGGGTAGGATTAAGAATGTAGAATAAGGTCATGCAGAATAAGGCATTAATATGTGCTTAATAAGTACTTATAAATAGCCAATATTCTAGTAATATGCATACTAATAAGCAACTAGTTAAAAGAACCTAAAATAAAGTGTTACCAAATTTATTTAAGTTGTAATAATATTTCACAATATTAAATTTTTAATGTATTTTTGATCAAATAAATGCAGCCTTGGTGACCATAAGAGACCGCTTTCAAAATCATTTGCATTCAAAAAGTACAGTAGTTTACTTTATTTTATTATTATTATTATTATTTTGCAAGCAACATTTATTTTCAAGCAGCAAATATTTATTTTACAGTAAATATTTTTCCTCTGCTGGCTTTTGTGGTTATATGTATTTGAATTATTTTCTTGTCTTCCTCCCTTTGCCATCACAGCTCAGGATGTGGTGCCATCAGCCAATCTGCTTTGTCATGTGGCTCCAGAGTATGCAAAAGAGAAGCATTTCTACTTCCAGTCTTTCTTTCTATATGCTTTCTTTCTCAACATGCCACAGGCTATGTTACTTCCTTGTGCTGATTCTGCGGTTTGCAGCTGTCTTCTGTGTCTCATGATCTCCACTGTTGAGCACTGATTTACAGGCCTGCCATTGTGTTGAGTGTTATTGACTGCTGTGGAGTTCAGATTGTCACTTGACTGCAAAAGCATGATGTCCACTTTAGGAGGGATTTGCTAGGTGGATACTTAAAAAATTGGAACTGCCTCCATTGGATCATTGACCAATCAGAGGCCAGGGTTTAGTGTATAGCATGAGGGTAATACTGAGAAGAGGAGGAGGCTGAGGTGGCATGTGTGCGAAGGCGGGGAGACAGCGAGAAAGAAGCAATGAGAATATTCTCTCTGTGTGATAGTCATCCCAATCTCATTAAGCTCTGCGTTCTTTCCCGCTGTCCTCTCTGCAGCTTGCGTGAGTGTGTGTGTGTGTGTGTGTGTGTGTGAATGTGTGTGTATGCTGTTGCCAGAGGGAAGCTGCTGCTCTGCTGACAGGAGCCAGTACGAAGGCCTGTTCTCATACACACTGTGAATTACCCTGCGACTCTTCTCTCTCCTTTTATTCCTCCTTGTGTCTCCTTCTCTCGCTTTACTCCACTCCTCGATCTCACTGTACCAGATGAAAATGTCAGGAGAGGCAGAAACTCTGTCAAACGGGTAAGAACAGCACACAGCTGCCAGCGTATTATTGTGTGAATGTTTGTTTAGCAGTGATTGAAGACTATTTAAGTGTTCTTAACGTGAGAATGCTTTTACAGGCTGCATAACCAGAAAAACAGGGAAGGTTTGGAAATATTAGACAGGTAATTGTTTTGGATGCCCTTGCTTTCAGAGCTGCTTGTGTTGTAAAATTCATTTGTTAAAGTGTAGAGCGTAGCTTTTTGTAATTGTTGTGGGAGTGTTAGTCTCTTAGCACTGAGCATGTGTGTGTGTTTGAGAGTCAGCTTGTTTGTTTCCAATCATTCCGGTGATGATCATCATCAGTAGTCAATTAACTCTCAGGCGGCATCAGCTTTTGAGAATCGCTTAGTGTCAGCACAATTAGTTTGTTGAGCACTATACAGATGGTACACGGAGAGCAAAGGTTAATTTTACCTCTGTCGTAGCTTCTGGACAAATCACAGACCACTTCCTTTTGCTAGCCTGGCTCAATGTAGCATGCGCAGTTCTTTATTCAAATCATCCTGCTCCAATATCACTTATCAGCATCAGGGAGGAAATTCACTCTGTGTTCCGCCTTGCGAGGGTGAGAAGTGCAAAAAGCTGATTGTTACTGACTGTAATTTAGTTTTACTTCAGAAAATATGAGGATTGATTTGACCTTTTTTGGCCCAGTAAAATGTATTCTGCAGTGTAAGACCCTTTTTAGCAGAATCAGAATTTCATTGCCAAGAAATACATACAAGGAATTTGTCTTGGTGACAGAAGCTTCCACAATACAGACAGCGACAAGACAGATAATAAAAAATAATTAAATGCGTGAATAAAAAGTAAATATTATATATATATATATATATATATATATATATATATATATATATATAAAATATACACAAACAATATATGTACAAATAGGTTATATACAAATGCAAGAGAATGTAAATAAGAGGTATGGTGTGCTAAATAAATGTAAGTATAAATAATATTATGTATTGTACATGTTTATTGCCCAGTGGGGCCATTTAACTCTTCATGAGGTAGATGGCCTGAGGAAAGAAACTTTTCTTGTGCCTGGCTGTTCTGGTGCTCAGTGCTCTGTAGTGCCGACCAGACAGGAACAGTTCAAAGAAAAAGTGGCCTGGATGTGAGGGGTCCAGAATGATTTTGCCAGCCCTTTTACTCACTGGGTGAGTTAAGCACAGTTTACATGTTTTGGGCATCATACAGCACCAAAAATATGTGTAAACAGGGCCAGTGCTGTTTGAATGTATGTAGGGGTGGGCGCTATACAGGTATAAAAGTGACTGCCGGTATTATGTTGTGCCATGATATAGATTTTGCTATACCGTGGATACCGTTAAATAGTCATGAATTCTAATTTTGCATTTATATTGTTTTGTTCAATTTTGTACTCTTTACAACTTTTAACACTACTAATGACGATACAGAGTCGAGGTTTAACGTTTAACTTTTTGTCCGCTACCGTGTCCAACGCCTTATTACACAGGCATTAGTAATCAAACACAGAGAATATTGTAACAGTCCAAACTAATAGAGCACAAACCGCCGACTCAAAAACACAACAGCAACAAACAAGCGTGCATATAGATAATAGGGGTGGCAAAAAAAAAAAAAAAAAAAAAATAGATGCAACGATTCTGGATCGATTCTGAGCTTAGTTTTTAACCGCAGATGCGCGATGACCCTGCGTTTGCTTGGTGCGCGTCCACTGGCACAGAGCAGAGCGACCGTTTTCAATTAATTCCTACTAAAGTTGAGCGTGAAGCTCGGAAAGTTTGGAAAAACTGAAGCACATTATATTCGCGGGATTCATTGCACAGGGTATGAGAGAGCTGTGAGAAACGCGTGCTTTGCTCGATGTTACGTTTGCAGATTGTGGTCTCGCCCGCCGGTAGGCCTGTTTTCCTTACCAATGCTCGACGAAGGTATAATTTATGTTGTTTGGAAAGCCGTGGGCTTATATTTTAAAAATATTAAATTCACTGACAGAAGGCTGCTTTCGATTTCAAATTCTCACGTGCGCTTTGTGAGCAGTGCTGACGTGTGCGACTAGTGCTTAAATGTACTTCTTCTCAAAATGCTTTTATGACGCGAAATTAATATAAACACAGTCAGTTATGTCTTAAAGTATTAAACAGACAGGACAGAAACTTCTTATATTTCAAAAGAGATCTGTGCATTTAGTCTGGATGCAGCTTATTAGATCTCCTGCTACAGTATGTCATCAGTATTAATCTAACAACCATAAATCTAAGAAAGTAAAAAAAAAAAAATCACTCACAGCTCTTGAATGGAAAATGTTCTGAAAGCACTCTTTGTTTATTGCTTGTACTGTTTCGTTGTTCCTCTATTATTTACTAGGCAACTCGCTTGTTTTGAAACTTTATATATATGTCCCTATATAAAATTCTTAACATACAGTTGTATTAATGTATTTTTAACAAAAGTAGGCAACTTATAATTCCATATGTAATTAAAAAAATAATTAAAAAACAAATTAATTAATTAATAATGATAAAAAGAAAGTATCAAGAATCCTTTTTGAATCGGATGGCGACTCCTAGAATCGGAATCGGATCGTGTGGTGCCTAAAGATTCCATTTCCCATCCCTAAAATGTGATTCCATATTTTTCCCCTCATATCGCGATATAATATCGACATCGTCAAATTATTGTCATGGTTTTTGCCACAAAATACGTTTTATGATGTCCTGAAAGCAGATACTCCCGCGCGCGCTCTCTCTCTCTCTCTCACACAAACTCACACGTATGGTACGGACTCACTCGCACAAAAAAAGGTATTGCTCTGACGAATTAATCAGTACTTAAAAGCTACATGACACTTCTCACCAGCGAGGTAATAACTGTGCAGTTCTTGAGATAGATAAACTTACAGTTTTGCTATTAGTAGAGACACTGCTGCCGTGAAAGACGCACAGACTTAGGTAGGCTAATTCACATATGCTTATTCTCTCTTTCTCTCTCTCTCTCTCTCTCTCTCTGTCTCTCAAGTGCATTAGTAACTGTACTAGTCAATGGCTCAAGCCTCTGTTACTAGTTCGGAAAATACATTTTGGAATTAGCAACGGAGGCTTGGGATGAGATGCGTAAGAAAATTAGTCCCACACACAAGAGTGTTTTAAGGACACAAAACTGACAAATGTCTTGAAATATAACATCTGAACAGTGTTTTGAAGTGTGGTAACCATAGTATTTTTAATATTAGTCATTTATTGGTTATAGACTATAACAGGGGTGTCCAAACTACGGCCCGGGGATGAATTTCAAACGGCCGGCAGCCTGTCTATAAAAAATCTATTATATGTGGCCCACCATGCATAATTTACAAATCGTGCAGTTTCACAATGTCAACACAAGGTGGCAGTACTAGAATTTAAGCCAGGGAAACATTAACACGGCAAAAGCGGAACGAAACACCGCTACTTGTGCGCACCACACAGGGCGCAACTCACAAGCTCACACTAGGGATGGGCGCTACCACTTATTTTGTTTTCGATACGATACCGATACTTTCGAGGCCAATATCGCCGATATCGATACCGATATGATACCTCTAATATGAACTTTTGGAACATTTATTCAATTATTGAATTACTAAAGAAAATGGTTATGATACCCACTTAACATTATATTTAAAAGGCTTTTTAACATTTAATTGCCTTAATTGCAGTTTATTAGTTTATATTTTTGTTTACACATGGTTCAAATGTTTACTTGGTAAACCATGGAAAATCTACAAATAAGCCTAGGCTACTATATGCCTAGCTGAACTATGGTTACTGTAGTAATGGTTCATTTTCATAAGCTGCCAGTGACAGGCTGTTGCACCCATAAAATGAAACATTTGTATTCTGACAGAACATCAATATGAACTTTTAACGTTTACTTTAAATAAATGTAATTGCACAAACTATATAGGCTACTATTTCATTTTGTTTATTGTGAAATAATTAATAATAATAATAATAATATTATATTTTTCTGTCTTCTGTTAAGCATTGTTCTGGCCTGCGTTTCCCAAAAGCATCAATGGTTTCTTACAATACTAAACGCAGCCCTGTTTAAATGTAGTGTCGGCATTGAGCGAACACTCTTTGTGATTGATTAGTTCTGACTTGCAGCATTTGCGTGTTCAGACGAGCAGGAAAATACTTCTACTACAAATTATTCGCTAACATAGGTTATTTGTCCAATTCAATGCATATTGTATGCATTAAATTTATTGTTAAATAAACAAAATAGCCTAACTGGTAAAAAAAAAAAAAACACCTTAGTATCGATATTTTAATTTGAGTACCGATACTTTCAATACTCAACGTCAGTATCGATATATCGATACTTTATATCGATCTGCCCATCCCTAGCTCACACATGTGTTACTTGCTGAGTGTCTCAAACACACGACCACTGAACAGTCAGTTTTCGAGTTCGGCATAGAGGTCTCAGGTACCAGCTGCAAATCTCTCTGTGATTTAATTCAGTTTAAAGTCAGTTGAAACAGCGCTGACTTAATCAACAACACTAACGTGCAAATCAGGAGAAACATTCAGCTGATCGAGTTAGAATACTTTTCAACCAACAATTCAACAACATTTATCATGTATTTACTGTGGTAACACAAACTAACCGTGGTATTGTGTCAAAAACGTAGGTTAATATCTCATATTATTTAATTTTTAATGTAGATATGTATTAAATGAGTAATGAAGGCCAAATAACAGACAATTTTTTGTCATAAATTTGCAGTTTTGTGCATTCGTATTTATATTAAATGTGTCTATAGACTAAATACCATAAAGCCATTCTAGATATAGAAACAGTATTTTTACTTTTTACCATGTAGTGAGGTGCCATGTGTGGTTTTACCTGCGGTGATCTAATTAGAGTACTTTTTAATTTAAATAAGAATAGAGTTCTAACTCAGTAATATTTAAATTTCACCCTTTAAAAACGAGGTTGTTAAAAGTTTTACAGGTATTGTTTGTGTATTAAGTTTACATCTGTGTCATATCTCAAGCTACTTGTTTTCAAGAAACAAAACTATATATATTTATATATATAGTTTAGTAGTCTATAGTTTAGTCTATAATTAAGGGAGAAGAGCATGCACAATTAAATACAATATAGAATTCTTATCTCTAGCAGTGGTGCTGATGTATAATGTAGATCCCCATTTAAAAAGCGAATTATCACTGTGGCTTTTAAGTTACAATAAACCACAAGATGACCAGCTTTTGTCTAATATATATCACCCTATTTAAAACTTCCACAGATTATTTCATGCTGTGGATGTTTGAGATTGTTTGAGCAGGAAGCCATGCTCCATTAGCAGCAGGAGTCAACAGTATTAAAGTCATCTGCCAGGCGTTAGGAGGTGGAGAGGCCCAACAGCCAAACCGATCTCTCCTTCTATAGGTCTGACAGTAGCTCGAGCCATCAGTCGGACTGCTATTGGCCATGCAGATCGCATAAAGAGTGTTTTTGTGTGGGCTGTCGTTTGGAATGCAAAGACGTGCTGCTCATTTAGTCAGACTTATTGATTTGATTTGTCTCAGTGGAGAAAGGCCCAAAGCCATTGTCTTTTCTACATACTCTCCATTTCCAGTTCATTTGTCCACTCACAAAAAATGCTCTGTAAATGGTTGTTTTGAGCAGAATGTTTAAGGGTGGAAGTTGTTGGATTTCATCAGATTAGGATGCGTGCTGTAATCTTAGCAGGCCGAGGTCAGGACCATTACTAATTTCAACTCAATTTAGAAATTAATTTTAAATGGTGCTGTAATTTGAAGAATGTGTCCCTTGTACAGAGACACAATGGGCTTTGATCTTGATCATCTCTGTGACATTTGCTTTCTCATCATGTGTCTGAAGGAACAGTGGAACTGATCTTGTGCGCTCATAAACAATGATTGTGTTTATTAGAAATGCTGATTGCTGAGAAATATATGCTTTCTGTTGGTGTATCATATAAATAACATGCATATGATTACATTATTGTAAATATTTGACCAGTAGATCTTTTATGCAGGGCTCTTTTAAGCATGAAATTGATATATATTTTTTATATTATATTTTTCTCTGTCTCAGAATAGTTGGTAGAAGGGTTTTTGGACTGTTTGCGTTCTTTAGTGCCATCACAGTGTAGTATAAGTAGTTTACAGCTCAGGTAATTGCCATTGCAGAAATGTGCTAGTCGCACTCAGCTATGATTCTGTGTTTAGTCATGTGACTTCGATATGGCACATGATGGAAGCCTCCATGAGGCACCCTGTTCTGTGTAATAAAACTCTTACTAGGTTATGTCTTCGTCTCATGTGAGTCTAAATCATTTGAACATATTTTTTAAATAAAATTCATATTCATTACATTTGTAAAACCATGTTAAATGAGTTGTAAATCACGTTTTTGAAGAGGCATAAATGTTGAACTTTATTGCTTCACCAATGAATGCTGCTGCTTATAATAATGACTGACAGTGTGAATGCCAGGAATCTGATCCATTGAGAATGTGCTTCATTAATTTTCCATAAAGAGAAGGAAAAAACCTGCTCCTTTAACTGTTTAATTGCAAAACACCAGAGTGTTTTTGTGAGCTGTAAGAGCTCAACGGTCTTGTCCTTTTGCTCTCAGCCCTCTTCTTGTCTATTAGTGTATCTGCAAACCCACAACTGCAGTTAATTAGCACATGCAATTACTGGAATTTATAAATCAGTGTTTATATAGATTTAGGAGCTTATGTGAGCATAATGTGAGCAACACTAAAAAAATAAATAAATAAAAGCTTAAGTTTTATTGCTGCCTGAAATGTGTAAGTCATTTGACTGTCAATTTAATTACTAAAGGAGAAAATCAAGTCAAAATAAATTAGATGGATGCAAATATGCTTTAAAACACAATGAAGACATCTTTACAGTACAATGCATTGATTTTATTATTAATGTATGAAGCCCCTTAATGAACAAATTATAGTTTAAATCAAATGTGAAATCAATTTTTACTCCTGATTAAACTACTGTTTGAGTATTCAGTCTGAAATTATCATCTTGATTTGTTATTGTTGTTACTGTACATTATTTATGGGTAAAGTGAGTTGGCAGGTCTGAGTTACAGTAATGTCTGGTTACAGATGTTACTATAGCCTACCTGCAATATGTAGACACACACTAGCTCAGTTTCCTTCCAAAGTTGTGAATTTAACACATGTGGAGAATTGGAATATCGCATAAAACATTTACGAATAAAGCACAGTTTCCATCCCATGTGTTCAAGAGAACAAAATTGTGAATTTCTGGGAAACTGGCACAAAATGTATAATAAAACCTGAAGTAGCTACAATCAGGGAAGCCACTGTGGCTCTTTTTTTAATCATCATAAATGACTTGCTTCTCAGAGCGCGCAGACAAAACGCAATAAACGCTGTCATGTTATCTTGAGTTCAGAGGCGCTTGCCGGGTGTTTGGGAACACAGTCGTGTGTTCTGGGTCATTATACCCAACCATTTTGATGAAAGACTTTGGCTCAGGCACTTCAGAATGACCAAACCAACATTTGACATGCTGTGCAATGAAATTTGTCCACTATTTAGTATAAAAAAAAATTCTGTTGCGCAATGAGGGATTTATTTATTTATTCTGTAAATGTGTTTCCATTGTAGCCTATGCACGTTATCTTATCATATGTTTTTATTATAAATAATGCACATCTTGCCGTTTCCATCCAGTATTTTTTTTTTTTAATTATTTGATATCACAAAATGTACAAAATTATAGGCTGATGGAAGCATAGCTACTCTCCATCAATATATTTTGTTTATGCATAAATCAATAGATGAGCACAGACTTTCTCTACACACTCCTCTTCTCATTATAAGTCACGTTCCCAGTGTTTTTTCAGTTGACACTACACACACTCATTAACCCACCTGTGCCTCAGTGCGTTTGAAGGTGACATCCAACTCACTGCTCTTGTATCTAAATTGAGAGGCTCTGGGGGGATTCTCTGCAGCAGAGGGCTGTGACTTCACACTCACACGAAACAGGCTTTTTGGGGGCAGTGTGAGATTTTCTGCAGATGCTCAGAAATACCTGCTGCGTGAGCCTGAGCTTCCTGTTCAAGATGACATCTGATCACTACTTCCTTGAGCCGATTCACAAGCTGTTGTGTTGCCTCAGAGTACAATGGCCCTGTCCCAAATGGCATCCTTTGTGTGTACTTAGTCCTAACCAGGAGAAAAGTTTATTTATTTATATATTACTTTAATTGCATTGACTGAGGTTTTGTAAAGTAGCATCTGTTTATGATCAGCTTTTTCTTTCTCTTCATTTCTGTATCTGTTTTAGGTCAGAGAGATCTGACCTGTCAGTGGCTCTTCAAGACTGCATGGAGGCACTGGATCTGTTCCTGCGAAATGAATTCGACGAGGCTCTGACCAGACTTAGGAGCAGGTAAAACTGCCTATGTTTCATCATTTTTGTGTGATCTGTAATGATTATGGAGGTGGGAGAAGTACTGGGTTTGGATTAGAGATTGACCAATATGCGTTTTTCTATAACCAATGCTGATGTATAGAGGTCAGGGTCAGCCGATGGCCGATATGTGCTGCCGATTTTTAGGGCCGATATCTTGAAGTTTTCCCCTTCATTTACATGCTAAAATGTCACACTAATAATAAGTGGATGCACAACATTTCTAAACTTAATATCATTTATTGAACACTGACTTGATTTGCATAAAAGTTTTAGAGCATTTATCAAGCTGAATTTTTCAAGTTTGTTGGAACAAATGTAAACTTAAATATACATTTAAATAAAATAAATACAACTTTATAAATAAAAATCAATTAAAAACTTTGTCATGTTGCACAGCCTTGTATGCAAGGACAATGCTAAACTCTTAGTGATTTCTGACGTTCTTGACGGTTAACGTTAGAGAGGTTTAATGAGGATAATAACTGTGCGACATATATATATAGTCATTGGTCAGAACACATATATGTATCGGTCAACCTCTAGTTTGGATCATTCATCTTACTTTAGCAGAACACAAAAGCTCTATTATTTATTTTAGGTGCTTCTTGTGTGTATGGGTGTGCGGCAGAGAAGCCTTGGATTTGTACGGTTTCATAATCAGTTTGAGTCACTGTTCATAATCCCTTTTGAATAAGTATGCAAGTGCTTCTATTAATTTACGTTGAGTTGTTCCTGTACATCGTTTTGTGAAATGAGTCTTTATCCAAAGTCAATCATTGGGTGTTTCTCAGGTAAATCTCACATAACCCAAAACCTACTGAATCCGTTCAGCTCTCTTGAGATTCACCTCAAGATCTTTTCTTCTCTTCACTCCACACCCTGTTTTCATTAGTATGCTGTGTCTTAGACTAGAGCATCTCGCATTTCTGGATGGGTGTGCGCTTTTGTGTATTATAAACTATATCATTATTTTGTCCATTTTTGTAATCTTTGGCATCTTTCCATCTTTTTCCCCTGGGTCCCTCCACTTTTGTTAGGTTGCATTCAAGGTCCAAAAAAACTTTAAGCCACACCTGGCAATGGTGTTTTTTTTTTCTCTCTCTTTGGGTGCTCATAATTATTATATTAAAAATCATTTACGGGTTGGAATAGCATTCTTAAAATTTACTTTAAATCATGTATTATATTGTAGTTCCTAATAAAGTTGACAAACTGCGAACCAACTTTGTGTTTACTTGCCAGAGTAAATAGCTGGTAAATAGTTCTGTTTTACATTTTCAGGTCAAGTCATCTGTCAGGTCAGACATCAGTTTGGCACATTCATGTGTACCATTCAAACTTGCATAATACATAAACATAGATACGGTGATCAGCACGGCATTGATTTGAAAAATAAGAGGATTTCACTGAACCTTCTGCTGCTCACTGTTTGAACTTGCAAATAGTGAAGTCACAGTTTTGTGATTTACTTAATAGGTTTGTTTTAGTCACGTCCCACCCCATTCCAGCCAGCAGGGCAGGGCCTCTACATGCACAGAGCTAATGAAAGGTACACGTGTGAGAGGGAAAGTAAGTTACAAACAAAAGCAGAAAAAGAGGTGAAGAAATGATTGACTCAAAAGCAAAATTATCATAGTCCATGTCTGTACAGGTTCAAAGTTGGAAAACAACTCTGTGTGAGTGTAGCCAGAAAGATCATCTCTAATACTCTCAGCAGTGGACTATTTTTCACAGGAGTTTTATCTAGCTCTCCAACCACTATAAAGCCACAATAAAATGAATGTGAATATAACTTCAGTCCATTCTCCATTCTGACTTGGTGCAGTGTTTTGCAGGACATCAGATTTGACTTCGATAGTATAATGATTACACACTGGTCAGGAGTGTAGGCCAGTGTTGGTTTATTCCTTAGGAAAACAGCAACTGTAGAAATGACAACAGCTCAAACTCAATTTCAAATCCTGAGATTCATTTGAGTGTTTGGATTTATTTGGTCTCGCAGCTTTTGCAGTATTTTCTCAGTATTGTCTTATCCTGTTCCATGACAGAAAGTTTGCCATATAAATAGTTGGAGAGGTATTCTTTTATGTTATTGCCTTCATGATGTATTGTTATTTATATGTTAAAGAGTCATTAAAGGATCAGAAAGTTTGTCAAAAATATTAGTACATTGGTATAGAAATGTATTGTTTGTTTAGAGAATGTAAAATATGCTACAATCCTATACATGTCACACCAGCATTATTCCAATTCCTCCTCTGCAAAGAAAAGAATGGTAAACCTGTTTATCTAGACATCACTCCACTCAGGAATGTTGGACTAGTAGTGTCACATTCTATGCTGTTCCTGAAAGAACTGAAAATGCACTGTAGAAAGTCACTAAATTGAGTTTAACTACTGCCTAGAATTTAGCTAAATCAAAAGTCTGAATGTCAATGAATGTTAATTGAAACACTTTTTTTGACATTTTTTAATTAAATAACAAATATTATTGTGAAAAGTTAGATAAACAGAATACTGCTTTGGGGTGCATCCACTTTTTTATTTTGACTAGTATTTCTCTGGTTGTTTTTCATATTGTCATTAGTATTATATCATGTTGTTAAGGATAGCCAGGATACACAAAGTCAGTGTTTCAGAGGTGAATTTTCTTTTAGCGTCACTAAGTCACACCACCCTTTCCATTGTTCTATATATAGATCTAATGCAGCATCTTCCTTTGTGTTCTTTGACAGGAATAAAGACAGCATGTACCACGCGCTTACATATGCCACTATACTGGAAATGCAGGCCATGATGACCTTCGAACCGGAGGACATCTTGACTGCAGGAAACACAATGAAAGAGGCACAGGCTGTGTGTCAACGGTGTGTTATCTTATCTTTCTTTCTCTCTCTCTCTCTCTCTCTCTCTCTCTTTCTCTCTGTATATACACTACTGCTTAGCATTCTGGGGAAAAAAAAAAAATATATATATATATATTTTTTTTTAATTGTAATAGTATTTCACGATACCAAATATATAAAATAATAATATTATTTAGTAAACAATAATATTTAAATGAACAATATAGCCATTATAAAAGTATAAGAAGTTTGTAGAATAGGAAATAAACAAGTAAAAATTTCAGTCAAAAGTACTAAAGCAGCACTCTAGTTAGTATAGGATATAAGTTAAATAAGTTAAATAAAAATATAAAGTTATGAAACTTAACTTTGCCTGTAGCCAAATCAGTTTGCTCTGGAACAAGTAATAGATTAATAAGATTGCCTGTTTGATATACCCAAAACGAATTATATTGTGTTTAACCACTATCTACTATCTTAACCACTAGAGCCAGCAGCAAATTCCCAAAAGACTGGCTGAGATAAAGCTGTTCTCGGCGGGTCCATGAGCGCTGAATGGCCGCTGATGGCCTGGAGCTTACATCTCTGAAAACACTGAAACAAATTTTCAAATAAGTGCTGTGTTTATATATAAATCGTAAAATTCAGTGGCACAATAACAGTAGTATTTGTAAAATTATAGTGAGTTTGCTCCTCCACCATTGACGCTCGCTGTGAGAAATGCTGCCAGTATAGGTCCGGCAGAAACAAGCAGAGTGATACAAATTGTGAAATGGTTTCCGTGTGATATTAGTAGAACATTGGCTGGAAAAGGCTAGAATATTACTTAAGACCAATACAAAGAAAGGATTTTTAGAAATTTTGGCCAACTGAAAAGTATGAACGTGAAAAGTATGAGCATGTACAGCACTCAGTACTTATTCTAATTTTCTGAGATACTGAATTTGGGATTTTCCTTAGTTGTCAGTTATAATCATCAAAATTAAAAGAAATAAACATTTTAAATATATCAGTCTTTGTGTTATGAATGAATATAATATACAAGTTTCACTTTTTGAATAGAATTAGTGAAATACATTTTTGATGATATTCTAATTATATGACCAGCACCTGTGTATATATATATATATATATATATATATATATATATATATATGAATGTAAATGTTACTATATTCATAACAGAGTTAGCAGGGTGGTGTCTACATTGGGTTTGTATTCTATTTCAGAGCCCAGACACCACTATTAGCATCTATACACTATTTTCAGGTTCCTCACGGTTATATCACATTTATATTAGTGACGTAATCCCAGAATGCTGCAGGTCTAGGGCTATTACCACATCCCAGATGGCAGAGGAATTTCAGAGATTTACAACACACTGTGTTAGAGGGGTATGACAGTCTGGTGTACGCTCTTGTTTCCAGGCAACTCATACACCCTCTGTGACTCTGCCACATCATCCATACCCTGTAGCACTGATCAGCTAATCCCACACAAACTCATTGCTGCTCGTCAACTTTTCGCACATCAGTTACACTGTCTAGTCATAATAGCTGCCACGTATGCAGGATAGTAAACCAGTTCTGTCACAATACATGCTATATATACCTCGCTACATTGATCTTAACTGGTCTAATAATATAGATCAGGTATTTAAAGTACTATTGCTATATACTCAATAAAACCTAATGTCAGTGTCATTCATTCACACTACCTAATGTAAATCCACCTGTAAATATACCTGAAGGGCAAGAAAGAAGGGAATTGGGATCAGGCCACAAAACAGACCTGATTCAAACCTGCATTTCCCACATTAGCAACACAGACCAACATGTTTGGAGCTCATTCGCTAATTGCTACACCACACCTCTGACACATTAGACCCATTTTATCACCTCCTTCACATTTGACCAAGGTGTTCAGCCTTACATTGTTCAAACTGGAGTCGGACACTGATGGAGAATGCAACTGGACGTTTCTGAATGGTTAGTGGATACATTTATGTAGTTGCTGTGGAGTTGAGCAAATGTGCCGTCATGTTAATCTTTTGTGAAAATCCATCGTTGAATTGACCCTCGAACAACTCTACTACAACAACTCTTCCTTTTCTCTAGAGCAGCCCAACATGGCCTCACCTCCTTTGTTGTGTGTTCTCGGTGGCAGGGTTTATGTACATTTTGGGGTTTGTGATGTCACCAACCCGGGAGAAGCTTGTTGTAGTCCCTACCAGCCGTTTGTTGTAGTCCTCAAAAAGCAATTTCTTGTGTATAGAAAATATCTCCCTTTGCATTTAACTTTGCATGTTGTAACTTTGTCCAAACTGGGCCCAAAGTGTCAATATTTTGTGTGGCCACCATTATTTTACAGCACTGCCTTAACACTCTTGGGCATGGAGTTCACCGGAGCTTTACAGGTTGCCACTGGAGTCCTCTTCCACTCCTCCATGACGACATCACGGAGCTGGTGGATGTTAGAGACCTTGCGCTCCTCCACCTTCCATTTGAGGATGCCCCACAAATGCTCAATAGGGTTTAGGTCTGGAGACATTCTTTAGCAAGGCAGTGGTCATCTTGGAGGTGTGTTTGGGGTCGTTATCATGTTGGAATATTGCCCTTGCGGCCCAGTCTCCGAAGGGAGGGAATCATGCTCTGCTTCAGAATGTCACAGAACATGTTGGCATTCATGTTTCCCTCAATGAACTGTAGCTCCCCAGTGCCGGCAGCACTCATGCAGCCCCAGACCATGACACTGCCACCACCATGCTTGACTGTAGGCAAGACACACTTGTCTTTGTACTCCTCACCTGGTTGCCGCCACACACACTTGACACCATCTGAACCAAATAAGTTTATCACAGGACAAGGTTCCAGTAATCCATGTCCTTAGTCTGATTGTCTTCAGCAAACTGTTTGCGGGCTTTCTTGTGCATCATCTTTAGAAGAAGCTTCCTTCTGGGAAGACAGCCATGCAGACCAATTTTATGCAGTGTGCGGCGTATGATCTGAGCACTGATAGGCTGACCCCCCACCCCTTCAACCTCTGCAGCAATGCTGGCAGCACTCATACGTCTATTTCCCAAACACAACCTCTGGAGTGCACGTGCTCAGCGTCTTTGGTCGACCATGGCGAGGCCTGTTCTGAGTAGAACCTGTCCTGTTAAACCGCTGTATGGTCTTGGCCACCATGCTACAGCTCATTTTCAGGGTCTTGGCAATCTTCTTATAGCCTACGCCATCTTTATGTAGAGCAACAATTCTTTTTTTCAGGTCCTCAGAGAGTTCTTTGCCATGAGGTGCCATGTTGAACTTCCAGTGACCAGTATGAGAGAGTGAGAGCGATAACACCAAATTTAACACACCTGCTTCCCATTCACACCTGAGACCTTGTAACACTAACGTTTCACATGACACCGGAGAGAGAAAATGGCTAATTAGGCCCAGTTTGGATGTTTTTACTTAGGGGTGTACTCACTTTTGTGGCCAGCGGTTTAGACATTAATGGCTCTGTGTTGAGTTATTTTGAGGGGACAGCAAATTTACACTGTTATACAAGCTGTACACTAACTACTTTACATTGTAGCAAAGTGTAATTTCTTCAGTGTTGTCACATGAAAAGATATAATAAAATATTTACAAAAATGTGAGGGGTGTACTCACTTCTGTAAGATACTGTATGCAAGAGAATGTAAATAAGAAAGGGACACAATATGTGAAATACTTTTCCTTTTTTTTTTTGCATAGTGGGGAGAACTGTTCATGATGTTAATTCCCTCTTGGTAGAAACTATTTTAGTGCCTGAGTATGGCGTTATTTTACTGTCTAATGTCAAGAGCACATTATTGTGACACGAGAGCACATACATGTAAATGCTCGCGTGCGGATTTCCTTTGCTCTTGCACAAAACTGGACGCGCGTTCTCAAATATACAGTGCTCTCTTATGAACTGTCTCTCCTCTCACTCAGATATTGCGTGTGCACGCTCAAACTGTGTCCTTCGTGCTCGTGAATCTCTCTGTGCTCTTGCACTAGAAATAATTTGCTTATGGATTAAACACTGTCAAAAGTTATCAACCAATCAGAAGAGACGACTGATCCATGAAAATGCTACGTGGAATCTTATTGGCTGAGAGTGAACTGCACATGGAATTCTTTCGACAAAGATGGATATTTAATTTCTTTACAATTTAATAATATTAATCAAATTGTAGGCCATATCTTAGCTCGGAATGGGGCGCTTGAATGGTTTCTATATTAATAAGCTTGTTTGTCTAACTGCATCCCATTACAGGTCAAACTCCACTGAACGATTTATCCAAAACCATCATATTATCCAATATCATGGACCAAAACGTTAAATTAAACATTAATTTAAAACAAAAGATTAAACAACTAATTTAATGTTATAAATCAGTCTATTTAGAAATGTGTAAAATGTTATAAATTAGCCTATTAAAAATATGTATTAATTTAAATTAATTCATTACAATATCGTTTGAAATTAATGAAGACATGTTTCTTCCAGTGTTTTTAAACAAATCCTTTGAATTAATGATTTTGATACATCAAATACATTTTAACAGTCACTGGTCACCACCTACTGGCAGAACAGTGTAATAACATTAGTTTCAAAGGTCATTTACTCGTTTTTATTGCTGAAATCAGTGTATATTCGGACAATAAATTGTTATTGCAATACTTGCGTTATTATTTAATGTTTGCAACACAGAAGTAGCAATAGTGTGTTGTTGAAAACACTGTGTGTAACTGTTTAAAACATATAGCTTACATGACCACTGCTTTCAGCGACAATGTAAAAGCGGGTTTGAATATTCCGATATGATTGTAATTTCAAAGGTTTAATAGACATAACTGAATCATTGTCATTTAGGGATAAGATTGCGTTCTTTTGATTAATTGTGCATACATAAGAGCTTATAGCTAAAGTATTTTTGTATGTCATGTTTTACCAGACCTCAAAAAAAATTCACTATGTGGTATATTTGATCTCCACATTTTTAGTATTTAGGAAATGATGATTTGACCCTGATCTTGTTCTGTCTTAAATCAGAAGATATTTTTTGGTAATACTTTACAATAAGGTTTCATTAACATTATTTAACATTTAGCATTTGTTAACATTAACTAATAATGAACTGCTCTTCTACAGAATTTATTAATCTTTGTTAATGTTCATTTCAATATTTACTAATACATTATTAAAATCAAAAGTTGTATTTATTAACATTATTAAATGCACTGTGAACCAACAAACAGCTGTATTTTAACTAAAGTTAACAAAGATTAATAATTACAGTAATGTATTGCACATTGTTACTTCATGTTAGATAATACATTAACTAATGTTAATAAAAACCTTATTGTAAAATGTTATCTATTTTTAATATAAATTTCAACTAGTACACGAAACATACGACCACAATAACTTTAAGAACCTTTTTGTTTGTTTGTTTAGATAAATCAGGGTTTGACCTGTAATGTGATGCTGTTAGACTAGGTTACATTTGATTAATATTATTAAATTGTAAAGAAATTAAATATCCATCTTTGTCGAAAGAATTCCAGGTTCACTCTCAGCCAATAAGATTCAACGTAGTATTTTCATGGATCAGTCGTCTCTTCTGATTGGTTGATAACTTTTGACAGTGTTTAATCCATAAGCAAATTATTTCTAGTGCAAGAGCACAGAGAGATTCGCGAGCGCGCAGGACACATTTGAGACAGTAAAATAACGCCATACCTGACCATTCTGGTGCTCAGTGGCTAAACAGTTAACAGCATGTAATTTATTTACATTGCTGTGGCTGTCACTTGAGTGATACAGAGTGTCTTCTGTATTCCATAAATACACAGACCAGTAATGTTCCTGCATTTAAATGAGGTTGTCACTCACAAAACTCTGTGGGGTGTACATGGCCTACTTATCTTAGCCCCCCAGCATTCATTTGCATGTCTTTTTTTTTGTGTGTAAATTTAATAGAATCCAAACTCCCTCAGAGGGGAGTTGGATTACTCAGACAGAAACCAGACAGATATTGTGTCCTCTTAAGATCCAGTCCAACTGCTCTATTTATATGGCCTGAGGGATACTATAAATCAAGCCATGCTTTGACTATTGGGCCAAGTGCAAGTTTGTCTGCTGTATTAGGACCAGCTTTCACACAGTAGGACTGTAACAGAGAACGCAAGGCTGACCTCAGCCGACTATGCCAACGGTAACCACTACTGATGGATCATTGTTTTAGAACAGGACTGATAAGGATGTGTTTGTCATTACAGATACCGTAAAAAGTCTTCCTTCAACAGCAAAAACTTCACAGAAGGTGGGTGCCTGTGTAAATATATTAATAAATGATTAATTGTAATAAGGATGTATCAGTAAAGAAATAAATCATACTTTACCTGTTGCCACGATAATACTCTTCATGCAATCACTTCCTCAAACCATGGTGGCCATATCATGTGGCTGTTTTTTGAAAAGGCAGTGTGACATACTCCCACCATGCATAGATAATCTGAAAGTGTATTTTCATTTGTGTCCTCCCCAGAGGAGCTCCACGCTGAAGTGTGCTATGCCGAATGCCTCCTCCAGAGGGCAGCACTCACTTTCCTGCAGGTCTGTCCCAGTGGTTGATTACCTTTTACTGTTGATATTAAATCTACTTCACCCTGTTGTTAGTAATTATGAACCATAATATTATATGCATAAAGTTGCTTATCTAAGATTTACTGTTTCTTTCAGGATGAAAATATGATCAGCTTCATAAAGGGAGGAATGAAAGTGAGAAACAGCTATCAAATATACAAGTAAGACCTGCTGCAGTGTTGTTGTTAGCTAAAACTATAAAAAAAAAAAAAAAAAAGTTAAAAAATCATTTTTGGTAATTCAAATGAAGTTGAAATAAAATATAATATTAGATGAAAAGTATTAGATGAAAACCTTAGTTTAAGTACTGCAATTACTGCAAACAAAAATAAATTGAAGCTAAATAGAAATATAAAAAATACTAATGCTAATAAAAATATAAAAAGCACATAACAAAATTACTAAAACTTAAATTAAAATTAAAACTGAAAATATAAAAATAAAAGCACATTCAAAATATTAATAAATACTATAACGTGTTATAAATATCAATACTAAATTAACATTGACCTGTGATATAAAACTTAATCCTCTTTCCCTCTCGTTTAATATGTATGAGCTTTTATTGCACCTGAATTATTTAACTTAAATATTAAATATTATTTTTATTAATTATAATTATTAAAGGCTATTTTATTTTAATTATTTTTATTACATATTATTATATATAATTGTTGTATTACTATATATATATATATACATATATATATATATATATATATATATATATATATATATATATATATATAAAATAAAATAGAGTTTCAAGATTTCATGTTAGGCCTATAATGTAATTTGCCTAATTCTTAATCTGAAGAACTGGTTTTGTGTGTGTTTTTATTTATATACTTACATAACTATATCTGTATGTCTATTTATATGTGTTTGTGTTGAAAGGGAGTTACATACAGTCCTGAAGTCCTCAGGTTATGTTCACGGTGACAATCATGGTCATTTTGAAGGAGGTGTTAAGCTTGGGGTCGGGGCCTTTAACCTGGTGAGTGTGATATGTTTTCCTGTGTCTTAGCCTTAAAAGGCATCCTATTGTTAAATCAAACCATGACCGTTTATGAATCCTAGCATTGAGTTTATTGAGGACAAAGCTGTTTTCTCAACCCCTCACCTGTATTTCTCCCAGATGCTGTCGTTGTTGCCAACTCGGACTCTCAGGTTGTTGGAATTTGTGGGCTTCTCTGGTAACAAAGTGAGTATTGTGTAGTACTAAGCTCAGTTTGGCTCTGCTCACGTTTGGCATGTACAAATGAAATTTAATCTGAGCTTGATTTTTTTTTTTTTTTTCCTGACTGTCTTAGCATTAAAGTCTTTGAAGGTGTTTTTATACTCTATAAAAAGTGGGAACCTGAAATTGTTAATAAAAAGAGCTGTTTCTACCTGATTTGACCCATAAAGACTAGTTTTGTTGGTATAAATTAATGTATTTAAGTTGATTCAGCGTTATTAAATAATATTCTTTAGTAAACTTTAGTAAAAAAAAACAGTTCATTTAAATGTTACAATTTTAGGTTACCATTTTTTTGTTTTTTTGTTTGTTTGTTTAAATGTAGTGAAGCACACTAATGTGGATAATTTCCTGTATGATATGTTTATTCTAATTATTTGTTTATTCTGTTTTATAGGAGTTTGGTCTTCAGCAGCTCCAGGAGGGCTCTTCTGATCACACGTTTAGGTCTTTCCTGTGTAACATGTTGTTGCTTTGCTACCACACCTTCATGAGCTTCATTCTGGGTAAGAGAAAATTGCTTCATTTTCGCTTCATTGGTTCATAGGTTACAAGGAGGAATTGAATCACATGTTCAAATCATATGTAGCATATCAGAAGTAACACTGTGTTGTTCTGTGTTACCTTGTGTGTATGTGTGTGTCCTTTAGGCACTGGAGAGGGTGATGTGGATGATGCAGAAAAACTCCTGCAGCCTTATCTAAAAAAGTATCCGAAGGTACTTACTTGACCACCATTTTTAAAAACAACAGATTTTCCAGTGAAACACACTAAACAGAACAGAACAAAAACATGAACATCTTGTGCAACCAGTGCACACTGCAGCTGAAAAACACTCATGTCTGTAATGATAATAATAAAAAAAACAACTGTTTTAATTATGTTATATTGTGAGCATCTACACAGTCACTGTCATGAAATAATGGAGTATGAACTTCTGTGTTTTGTTCAGGGATCCATTTTCCTGTTTTTCGCTGGTCGAATAGAGGTAATCAAAGGAAATCTGGATGCTGTAAGTGATTGTTACTCTTATGCAATATATAGAAAGCAGAGTTTATAATTAATCATTTATATTTTGTTTCTATTGACTGTGTGCATGTGTTAATTTGCATGTTCGTGTCCTGCAGGCTATCAAGCGTTTCGAGGAGTGCTGTGAAGCTCAGCAGCAATGGAAACAGTTCCATCACATGTGTTATTGGGAACTGATGTGGTGTTTCACGTATAAGAGGCACTGGAAGATGGCCTACTTCTACGCAGACCTGCTCAGCAAAGAGAACACCTGGTCTAAGGTGAAACCCTAAAATATACAGTTGATTGGTGCACTGAACAGACATTTGAAGAGGTTGCTTGATCTGTGAGCCATTCAGAATTGAATGGATAATCTCTTTTTAATTGTAATAAATTTGAATTAGAAAACATAATTTAGAATTTAAATATGAATAAAAGTGAAAATGGAATTAAAATGGAATGATTTTGAAATACATGTATATATGTATATCAGACATATTTTATTTAATAAAATTTAAGATTTTGCTTAAAAAAAGCTCTGCTGATATAACATGAACGGAGGTTGAGGACAGTTAATCTCCCGCTGGGATGATTGTGTTTACTGTGCAGTTTGGAACTCATTGCTCTCTTTTTTTCCTCTTACACACACTTTTTTTCAGGCCACATATGCGTATATGAAAGGTGCCTACCTCAGCATGCTGAGTCGTGAGGAATGCCAGCCGTTCAGGGAGAATGAGGTGGCTTTGTTTAGGTAATGGCAAGGGAATGGTGTGTGAGCCTGTATGTATATGTTTGAGTCTGTGCACTTTTGTTCATAAGTGGATGTAATCACATGATTAAATACAAATCTATAAATCGGATAACATAACTATCAGTTAAGCAAAAGCTCATTATCTACTGTATATACAGCCTGTACTGTAATATCATTCAGTTCAAGCAATCATTGCGAAATTACCTTATTATTGATCTCTTATTTAATTTGAACTTCTCATGTAGCCCATCCACTATAAATTGACATTATATATGTATGGATTTTACTGTATAATACAAACTCTGATCTGTTTTGCACTTTTCAGGCAAGTTCCCAGTCTGAAGCAGAAAATAGCTGGGAAGTCATTGCCCACAGAGAAGTTTGCCATCAGAAAAGCTCGACGCTATAATACAGATAACGCGATTCCTCTTCCTGCACCTCCATTGGTTAGTATTCAGTATTATACAACCTCTATTGTCTGTATTTATTTGATGTATTTATTCTGTATTTATTTGACTGTCTACAAGTGTCTTATTTACATAGTTCACACAGGATGCGTTCTTGCATCTTTGACCATTGTGTTGTGTCTCACTGCGTAAACCAGTGGTTCTTAACTAGGGGGTCAGAGCCCACTAGTTGACTTAAAGATGACTTAAAGGCACACTTTTGGCCACCTAGCGGTTAAACAAAAACTGCATGCATTGTTTTGCTTGTGCTTCGGCTCTGTGTGACTGTGCAGATGAATATGGCTATCCTACTGCTCATGAAACATTCACTACTAGGCTTAAGAGATAACCATTTCAGATAGAAAGGATCTCAAGCTGACTAGCTGAAGACATTACCATAGCTATACCCATTAATAGACACGGTACTTCCTTGTAAATACACAGTGCTACAACAGCCATAATGAAATGACCCTTCACAATAGATAACGCTTTACAGTGAACTCTGTTAGAGAGCTACATCTGTTCAATAAAATACCTTACTCACCTGTTGAGTAATAAAAACGCCATCTCTGCATCGCTTTTACAACATTTTAAATCCCTCAGTTCTCACCATCTCTGAAAAGCCAAGCCAATGTTGATTCTCATTTTATTACGAGCTCTGTTATGTTCTCTTTTTTGCCAGCAGACTCTCCTCTGTTCTGCATTTTTTTTTAAAAATGGTTGATTCCCTGGAGGTTTGAGATTTAGTGTGCTCCACGTCAACCTTTCTCACTCGTTATAACAAATAACTAATGCCACTCCCACACCATACACTCGTCGAAAGTAGCCAGAGCAACTTTTCTCTATTTACTCGCACGGGTGAGTGACGTATGTATGCAATCTCCCGCGAAACCAACCCGCTAGGGCTAAAATATAAACACTTATAATAGGCCATAACCATAGTGAATCAAGTTAAGACAAAAACATGTTTTGGAAGAAGGATTGATGATGTATTGACTCATTTAAATGTTGTTAATTTTGAACAAAAAAAGTTATACTATACCTATACCTTTGTAATAAGACAAATCAAGCATGAAAATAAGCTAAAGTCAAGATATTTCTTATTATTAGATTATTTTTATAACAAATAAACATGTTTCTAGTTATGCCAAGCTCTAAAATATTTTATCGGGTAGTAATTGTGAGTGACGGGGGGGCCTTCAAATATTGTTGTTGACAATGGGGGTGGCATTGAAGTCAAAAAGGTTGAGATCACCATTCAGATGTGTTGAGTCTGATCATGTACATTTGGCAATGGTGTACTGCATCTATAAACATGCTTCCTGTTCTATTCTTTTGTGTTCCGTTTTGCTATTTTTAAGTGCAAGATGTCCTGTGTGAATGGCCCTTTAATTAACAGAGTAAGGAATTAGACCATCCTGACCTGTGTAATCCCACTATAAAATAAACAAAGGGAAGCACCTGCAGTCTTAGATTCTCACTCAGTGTGTGGGTATGTTTACACAACAGGAGATGATGTATATTTGGAATGGCTACACTGTGATTGGGAAGCACAAGGACCTGACAGAGGGCATGCTGAAGACTCTGGACGAGGCCCAGCAGATGCTCGAGCAGTATCCAAGTAAAAACCCCTCCACTCAATGCAGTACTGCTTATGCTGCTGTCCACTTTCAGAATAATAGTTTACCAACAAATAATGTAATTATTTATTCCCTCATGTCATTCCAAATGATATTTTTGAGCAGGGACAGTTAAAAAAAAAGAAAAGAAAAATGATTACACAGCACTTATCATGCAACCACAATTCATAATGACCATGTGCATCAAAAAGTAACAGTACAACAGTGTGTTCCATTGAAGAAGAAAAAAAGATCAACAGACACTTTTTCTGTAACATAAATGTCTCTGTGTGTTTGCCCTCAGGGACTGAGTTCACCACAGATGACCAGTGTGTGGTTAGTCTGCTTAAGGGGCTCTGTCTCAAACACTTGGGTTTCAAGGAGGAAGCTGAACATTACTTCACCCTCGTCCTCTGCAAGTCAGTCTTGCTCTTTTGCTTCACAACAAATCACATTAATATGAAGAGAAGCGTTTGTGGTTTCCCTTGTGAAGACTTAAGTAGACATGGCCTATTTTCTGGTATTGACTCTACAGACTTGTTTTAAACATCCAGTAATATCAAGCTGAAAGAGTCTGACTGGTAAAATGACATGTTCTGTGATTCCACAGCACAGAATAAAAAATTTGATGTTTTAAAGTGCCCCTATTATGCTATTTTAAACATTCCTAATTTTGTTTTGGAGGTCTCTTAAAATAGGTTTACATGCATCCAAGGTCAAAAAACACTTTTCTCACAATATACACTGAATCATCAGCTCTTTTCTCACATTGTCTGAAACAGCTCATTAAATGATTCTAACCTCTCTAAACCCCTCCTTTACGAGACCTTCCTCTGCTCTGATTGGTCAGATGGCCCAGTCTGTTGTGACTGGTCTACTGCTCACAGCGCATGTCAGAAACCAAACACCCATTACTGTATTTGAATTTCAGCTCTGGAGGCTTCCTCAGCACTTGTATGCATGAACAGTAACAATAGCGTCGTCGGTTTTACCATATCAATTCCAGCATGGGTCCACATCCTTTGCAATTGCATGCAAAGTGGATTTTCAGCGTAGAAAACGGTGTCTTCTCAACCTGTTGACAACACAACATGTTGCTTCTCAGCTACAACTACAGTGTTTGAGGGTGGGCCAAAGTAAACGTCGTTCACGGACAGCCAATGAAGACCATAGGCTGGAATTATGCAAATTTGTCACAAACCTATGTAGATATGTTACGGAAGTGAGACTGGACGACTCATTTCAGCAGAATTGATTCTTTCTTTTAGGAGACTATAACTTTATTTGTCATGCACTTTGATTTTTAAAACTTTGTAGAACTTTTACATTCACAAACAGCTATATTACACACTTCATGAAAGGTAATTGAATAGGCATAATAGGGGCACTTTAATCTCCAGAATATCACAAATAATAGAGAAAATGATTAAACATTTGTAAAAATGGTTACTGTAAATGCTGTCTTTCTTTCTGTCTGCTAATGTTTATACTTGCACAGTGAGAGTCAGATTAAATATGACCACTACCTGGTGCCCAATGCTCTTCTGGAACATGGTTTACTGTGTTTGGAGGAGGGCAGAATAGAGGAGGCCATCAAACTTCTGGAGACAGCCAAGTAAGTTCAGCCCTGACAGTGACTGTTTTATAGACTACCTCTTAATTAACAATGTACACTATGTGTGGATGGGTGGGGGGAGGGGTTGTGTATTATTGATTCATGTTCAATATGGAAAATATACCAACTGCTGAAAACAAATAATGTTTATACCTTTTCACCTTGCTATTATAATATTTAATATTTTAATTTATTGTATCATTTTTAGTGTTAATAATTTTCAATGTGTAATTTAATTTAAAATCAAGAAATTAACACTCCTATATAGTGTTAGAAAGTAGAAATTGCATAAAATTCAATTACTTACAGATAGCTCATTGGTACATTGCTGTGAATGTTGCCTTGTGAAATAAAACTCAAAAAATTCAAATATCGGAGAAAAATATTTTTTAATAAACCAGTCAAAATTGTTAAAAAAAAAAGTTTTAAAAAAATCAAGCAAAATTGTATATCAGAAGATATACACTCCTGGGCAAAAAAAAGGGCCAATCCAAAAATGGCAAAATATTTATTGTTCTTATAATGGTCTTAACCATTTTAATCACAAATCACTGGTTAGGGAATTAGCAAGAATTGCACAAATACTGCAGATAAAGTTACTTAGCACGGAATAATCTTCCCCAACTTGCAGACAGCTTTTTACAGGAAAAAGAGTCAGTGTTGTTCCACTTAATGTTAATGGCTTGAAAAATGTCTCCCAACTCTGACCAGGCCAAAACATGAGCCTGATGGACTTGTTCTCAAGCCACTTCCTGGTTGTCTTTGCAGTTTGTGCAGGAACATTGTCTCATTGATCTCATCTGATCATAACAACTTTTCATTTGTGGGAAGCAATCCATTCTGCAATATTCTCCTGTAGTACAAAGCATTAAATGACTTTTCACATTGAAGTAGCTCACCAATACCAGGAGCTAAAAAGACTCCCCACACAATAACACCTCTTCCTCCATGCTTCACTGTGGTATTATATTTCTCACCAGATTTTCAAGGACACTGCAGACACACTGCGATTCATCACACCACACAACTTCCCATATTCTGCTAAAAACTTCATTCTGTCTTTGAATTTTATTTATTTATTTATTTTTTGAGACAGCGATGGCTTTTTAAGTAGTGCATTTGCTTAAATTTTGCTAAATGACCAATAATTTGTGGTTAAGACAATTAAAAGCTTAGTGTTTAGCCCATGTATATGTGTGTGTGTGTGTGTGTGTATGTATGTATATATATTATTCCACCATGAAACACTCAGTGTTTTCATTTGATGTGTATTTTATGATATACACTATTAACCATGATTTCTTTGCCAGGCAAAATTACAAGAACTATTCCATGGAATCACGGACACACTTCCGGATCCAGGCAGCACTACATAAGGCACGAGGCACAGCTGTGAACGGAGACCACTGCTCACCCTCCAGCCCTTAACATTTGAGGTCACCGTAGGGTTCACAGAAAGCTATGATCAGGCTTGATGTGGGTTGCCATATGCCAAGAGGAGAACTAAAGGAGCACATGACCAATCAGACCCAATTGCACACATAGATTATACAATACATGGACAACAGCTGCATGAATATGTTTTGTGAAGCAGTGCAGTCAAGACACAGAAATTACATCATGCTCTTATGATGTCATATAAATAACATCTTGCTAGTATTTTAAATGTACCATTAATAATAATAATAATAATAATAATAATGATATTAATATAATACAAGATATACAAGTTATGCCAGTCCAATAGTATTATACTGGTACATCAGGCTAAGAACATTGTGAACTCAAGTAAGGCCATCGCTCAATCATTTTTGGCTGCTTACTCTTGTTGGTAATTCTCTCCACTATTGGTCACCCTGTGACATCAGTAGCCTAGACATGGCTGTGCCTTACGGCTAACCGTTTTATTTGGATTTAAAGCACGTGCACAAATATTAGTTTACTTTTAATCTTTGGAGTTTAAATAGGTTATAAAATAAACCTATTGTCCAGAGGTAATATGATGAACGTAAGGTTCGATATCATGGGTTACTCTTTGGTTAGAGTACTGTGGCCTTGTCAAATCTCAAGGACAGGATTCCTGTTCTAAGCTTTATTTTTATCATATAACATTATCATTGTCTTTCTGTGTACATAATTAGTCTGTTTTAGCAATGTGTTTAACAAAAAAGAGATAACAAGCATCTTCAAAACAGCAGAAAATTACTATTAGAATGTAAACTGGAAGTTTTGTGGGTTTAGTTAGCTATTTCTTTTTTAGTATTTATTCACTATGATGGCGCCTTTCAAAATGTCCCGTTTTAAGTGGGCAGCTGAATGTGTCTTTTAGAAAGGCAGTCTCCTTCATGTGGACTTGGTCCAGATCGTACTTGAGCTCAAACAAACAAGTCTTTTAGATACATGCAAGACAGGCTGGCATGCCAGCTCCAGCCAACGTGAGGGATGCATTGACAACCACTACAGCCTTACACTATGAGGAGAAAGAAAATTTGAGCTGGCTCAGGACAGATTGTACTTTGTTCATGTTTGTACTTTGTTGAATGAATGCTACTTCATGGAGCTTTTCCCCATAGTGTGGAGTTCAACCAACTAAACACAGCTGCAGTTTAGTTTTGTGTTGTATATTGATTTATCCCAGATTCGTTTTAATAGTTTCCATGGATGGATTTTTGTTCTTCTGCAATGTAATCTTTATAGTGCCTGTTTTATGAAATCCAGTTCTACCAAAGTTAAATTTACATTAAGCAAAAACAATCCTCAGCTCATGTTGCTTAACATGCCATGTTTTAAGTGTGAAAAACATGTAATGATATATGGGTTTTTCATTGTAATGGCTTTTGTTTCTCCCTCATTGAACATTCTTAGTGATTTAGATTGATTTTACAGGCTTTGGGCTATAGAGGTCAGCAAATCCTGTATGTGGTGCATGGCTACTGTGTAAAAGCATTCCTGTAAATACTGAACTTTTTTTTTTTTTTTTTTTTTTTAATTAAATGATATAATAGCATTCCAAAAACATCTTTTGTTTTCTTTATTTGAACTAAGGAAACTTGCCTTCTTAAAGAGGTGGACAAAAATGGATATTCTGTCATAACTGACTTTCTTCTGCGAAACACAACATGAGATGTTTGGCAGAATGAGGTAAATATAGTCATTGTGTGGGGGAAAATACTATAGGAGTGTATGAAGTCTAAATAATACCTAAAGTAACATTTTGTTGTTAAAATGAAATGATCATTGACTCATGTACATAATTTATTAATTTACATGGAATACCATATGTTGAATATGCTATATAATTTTATTTTTCAGTGAAGCATATTATGCAGAATATTAAGAGAGTTGGGACTGACCGTATATAATCACTATCAGTGTTGGGGGTAAGGCGTTACATGTAACATGAGTTACATAATCAGATTACTTTTTTCAAGTAACGAGTAAAGTAACGTTTTTAATTTACAACAAAATATATCTGTTACTTAGTCAAATAAGTAACGCAGGTTACTTTGTTTTCCCATCTTTTTTCGCCTCTTCTGTCCCCATGTTGAGAGAAATTGGGAGTAAGTGCAGAGGCGTTGTGTGTGCTGTGTAAACATGGTTATTTTAGTTCTAGACTAAATGTGAGCATGCATTTACTCGTCTCATTTGCATAAAAACGGATTCAGTATTCCTTAAACTTAATAAAAACAGTGAAACGCAAACTTAGAATATTAGGCAAACCTGCAATAATTAAATGTTAAATAATACAAATATACTTTGTATTTAATCTCACTTTAACCGATGTCATTGGTGATCCATAACGCATCACTTCTAAAAGTAACTTTACCCAATACTATTCATTTTACATCTTTTTTTTTTACCTCCTATTCAGGTGAATAGTGACTGGGGACTGTCATTCTTCCTAATATCTTTTTTTTTTTTCTACGAAAAAATAAGGGCATGGGTTTTCACAACAACATGAGGTTAAGTAAATAATGACTGAATTTTCAGTTGAAAGTGAAATATGCCTTTAAAGCGGCCTATTGCGGTCAAGTTTACAGGCTTTAAACCCCCCTGTTGTTGGTGTTCTAAGTCGGCAATCTGATTGGGTGACGAATAACCACTAATAACTTCCTTACTAAAGAAGAAAGCCGCTGATTGGTCCATACAGCCCGGAGGCGGGACTTAAAGTGACTGCCTGAAAGGCATCATTGCTTGAGTCGCCATTGAGAGCGAGCGCATATTTGATATTGTAGAAATTATTGTTCGTAGGCTAACCAGTGTTTACAGTTGAGACGAGGAGAAAAGGACAACACTACATAACACGGCTTTAGGGCAAATAGACGTATTTGACAGGTTTAAACTGTGTGTGTTTATAAAAACATCGATTCATATCCGTGTATGACACTTTTTGCTAGGGTTCTTTGTGTCGACAATGGTTTGTTTTTCTCCGTCAGGATCTCTTATGGTGATCGGATCATTTTAAATGAATGATAGAGGTTTAGTCATTCTGTTTAAAAGGACAGAAATCTGGTTGGAGTGATTAAGGGCGGACAGGAAGGGATAGGCAGGATTTCAACATTTAGACAACAAGGAGTTTGGAAAGGAGATGGGAAATTGTCTGAAATCTCCCACTTCGGATGATATCTCCTTGCTCCACGAATCACAGTCAGACAGGGCCAGTTTCGGTGACGCCAACGATCCTGATCAGGAACCGCCACCTCCATATCAGGTAAGCTTATGAAAAACCTTTAGAATAAACAAAGAAACTTTCTTTTCGGCTAGAATACCATCTCATAAACGCTCCTGCTATTTAATATAAACGTTCACAGTGCTATATTCATGAAATGTAATATCAAATGCATACTAATATACTGATATATAAGATATCTATATAACACCAGGCTCCAGCAGGAGCTCCATCTGTTTAATTTCGCCCTACACAGTGTGCCATACTAAATCCTCTTTGTTCGACATAAACTTGGCCTACAATTCACGTCAGACCGTCCAAACAGATGGACAGCCTGTTATTTCATTTTTACTGCCGCCTCCGTGGCGTGTTGATTCACTAGCACCAGCTTTATTGCGACAAAGTACCAATTCTGATTGTGACGCGCTTTGTTTCCAATTGTGACGTCATTGCGATGTTATTCTCCCAGGTATTGCTCCTCAACCCTTTTGTGTCCTTTTTTTAGTCCCCCACACAGATTTATAAAATTTGGACTGAGAGAAGAATCGTCTTTTCCCCATCTGTTAGCATTTTTATAAGTAGTTTAATTGAAAACTTGCCACCTACCCTTGTTGCACCTATCCTGGGTTGGGAATCACTTTGCTAGGGCAACCAGGGGGCTGGGGGTCTCTGAAAACTTCCATAGGGTCTGCAAGATGGCTTAAAATAAGACAATGGGGCAGCCTTCCAACATTTTCCTGCATGGAGTCAAAAAGGTTGGGAACCATTGCACTTGGGGATTTCCCCATTTTATGGAAACTTGGAATCAGTTGAAGTTCAAGTCATGAGATCATGTTGTTTAAAATGATGTCATGTTTCTTATCACTTTGTTTAAATGGAAGACATTCATCTCATCTCAACACGTTTTAACTTCCATGGGAACCAGTGTTGCCAATTTAGCGATTTTTGTCACTAGATTTAGTGACTTCCCCATCCCTTTTGAGACTTTTTTTTCAAACGTTTAGGGACAAATCTAGCAACTTATCAAACCTTATCTACATTCTTATTTTGCCCACTGATCTATATATTTATATTTATATAGATCAATGAATTTGCCATTATGATGTCATCTAGTGACATTTAGCTAACAGTTTTAGCTACTATTTTAAAATAAAAGCGGTTGGCAACACTGATGGGAACTTGGTTTGACTGGATGAATGTCTTTGTGTTGGACGATGCAAGCCATATTGAAACGAATAATCGTGTAAGCACTGCCATAGGCAAACATTTTATGCACTGTCACTGTGTTTTTAAAGAAGCAACATGGTTTATACTGTTTATTAGGGATGCACCGATACCATTTTTTAAGGACCGAGTACGAGTACCCATACTTTTTTTTTTTTTCTAGTATAGGCCGAAACCGATGCCTATACATTTATTAATTTTTTTTTTTTTTTTTTTTGATGTTGCCGTTTTCCAAGCACAACACAGTGAGACTAATGAATGTGGGACAGCTTTATTGTTACTCTAATGAAAAAAGTAATAATTTTTATTATTGTCACAAACTTAAAGAAAAAAAATTTCAGTGTCCAATAACCTTCAAAGGGTATAATTACCAATATATATAATTGTTATATAAAAATACTTTTACAAACAATACAACAAATACTATAGAGATACAAATTAAATAAACTTGTTTTTCAGATACAGTAGGTTTATTTACCATGTATACTTTTATTTAACATATTTTGTTGTTTTATTAACATTAATGACAAATATAGGCTACGGTCCCTTTAAGACCGAACCCATGGATACTGACACATATCCTGTTTTCACACAAATGTTTACGTCCACTTAAGTCATAACCGACTATATTTACGTGAGATACTCCACACGATGAATATATTGACAACTATGTGTGCATTTGAACATTCAGGCACAAGGAGAACTGATTGCGCGCTGTCTGAGAGAACTGGGATCGCGCGCAAGAGAGAGAGCGCTTCTGGTCTGTGTCATTCAGTGCAATTCCGCCTATCCCGCCTTCACTAATCGATAACAAATTGTGATTGAAAGAATGCAGTTCGCAAATGTCATTGTTAATTTTTAAGTATTTCCACATCTCTGAGGCTGACATTGTTTCTGCTGCTGCCTTCGGTGTCTCTGTGCACGGAAAATTCTGTCAGTTACGTCATGTGAGGTCATCGGGGGTATTTTTACGAGAACAAGTACATGAGCTTGGTATCTGGCCCGATACCGATACTAGTACATCCCTAGTGTTTATGCATTGAGCTGAGAGGATGTCCAAGCTCTGTTGTGTTTGTCATGTTTGCAGCTTTGGTGGCTGTAAAACCCTCTTTGTTGTGTATTGATCTTATCTGCTTTACAAAAAGATACAAACTGTGCAAACTATTAGCAAATTGCAACCCATCAGGTTCCAAAAGATGTGTAATCAGATATGCATCTCAGATGATAATGCAGTAATTTCCCTTAACTGTGATGTAACTGTGCTATAAATCTTCTTATGCAAAACTTTCCTGCAGAAGTTTTTAGTACATTCTCTCCAATTTTGGCTGGATTATCTAGATGCTGATTGGCACGGAGTGGAAGCAACCACCTAAGGTAGAAGGTGGGACGTTTTGTGCTGTACTTCTTGAGCTTATCAGCTGTACTAACAACATTCTGCCACTTCCTCCTCCACATAGTCATCTGGAAACGGCCTGAATGTTCTGATTGGCCAGGAGATTGACTCAGAGAACCACAGTAGCTTATACTTGCCTGTTTATACAGGCAACACTACCTAGAAAAGTTTCATAATGATTGCAGAAGAGTGGCACAAAATAGGTCTGATAATTTTCCAGTTGCATCTTACACCCTTAAAAATAAGGCTCTTTATTGGCATCTATGGTTCCATGAAGAACATTTAACATCCACAAAAGGTTCTTTATAGCAGTTGTTCAGATAAATAAAATTACACTAAGAAAAAAATGGTTCTTTTAAAAACCCAAAATGGTTCTTCTATGGCATCACCGTTATTTCTTTTGGATCCTTTTTTTTTTTATTATTATTTTTTTTAACAATGTTGGTCAGCACTTTCTTTTTCTTTTCTTTTTTCCCCCAGTGGCTGCTGACTTATTTTCTGTTATACCATAATTATTTATTTGCACTCTACATAATTAACTCATATTTTATATGAGAAGAAATAGCATACATTTTTTTAAAGTAAATCTCTCACATCCGCTCCAGGGTTGAAATGCAAACATTAGAGGGTAAACGTGCCGCTAATATCATTCTTGAGTTACTGGGCTGCGTCTTTCAAGTGGACGCCCCTTTCTGCTGAACACTAGCAAAAAAACATGCTCAGCTTTCTGTTTTGTGAAGTTATTGAATCTCTAGGGTGCAAAATCAGACAAGGGTGTAAAAAAAAAAAAAAAAAAAAAAAAAAACAACGAGTAAAAAAAGACAATGCTGTGCTGAATTCACCCAACGTTTATTAACGGCACTGCTGCTCTGTGCAATATTCCGATGGCACGCTTCGGCCTATTGTCGGAATGTTGGACAGACAGGAGGTCTGTTTGCACAGCCCCCTTGAGAACCCAAATCATTCCCAATCTCAGCACATTCTTGCGTCGCCTGCCAAGAATGCTTGACGTTTTTCCCCTCAGAGTCTCAGGCAGGGAGCTAGAATGGGCCGTCTATGCTCTCAAGTATGTACAGAATCTGTTCTGCTTATTTTTTTAAGTTATAACGGGATCTTTAAAATGCAGTAGTAAATAGTTGTAAAAGCCGTTTCAATGGCCTTCTTTATAAGCCTTCAAAAACAGTCAAGAACACTTTGCTGCTACTACTTTCAGAACACAAACACAAGAAAGCCGTTCAAGATGTGATCTGCTAAATGGAAAGTTAAAATGTTGTCATCATTTATTCATGTCATTCCAAACTTGTATGACTTTCTTTCTTTAGATATAATATTTCAACTTTCAGCACTGTATGGACAAAAACACTGAGACATATTTAAAAAAAAACTTCTTTTGTGGTTCACAGATGAAAGGAAGTCATAAAGGTTTGGAATGACACGAGGGAGAATAAATAATGACAGAACTTTAATTTGTGGGTGAACTTTAAAGGGTTAGTTAATCCAAAAATGAAACTTCTGTCATTAATTATTTACCGTCATGTTGTTCCAAAGCTGTAAAAGACTTTCATTCATCTTCAGAACACAAATGAAGATATTTTTTAATAAAATTAGAGCAATTTCTGTCCCTCCATCGACAGTCTGCGCAACTACCACTTTCACGCTTCAAAAAGTTCAAAAAGAGATTTTAAAACTAATCCATATAAATTGACTGTTTTTAATCCAAATTTCCAGACTTTTTAATCCAGACTCGATCGCTTTATTTGTTGAACAGATTGAATTTAGGCTTTTATTCACATATAAACATGTGCGCTTGGTATCCGAGAACCAATGAGGTTCGTTCTCGTGTTACACAGCATGTTTGAGCTTCCGCAAGAACCAGTGAGGTTTATTCTCTTGCATCACACATCGGTTGAGCTTCTGTTAATGTTTGCTGATCAAATTTTATATGTGAATAAAAGCCGAAATTCAATTAGGTCATCATATAAAGCGATTGAGTCTCTTCAAAAAATTTGGGCTAAACCGCTCAATTCATATGGACTAGTTTTACGATCTCTTTATGAGCTTTTTGAATGGTCAAAGTGGTAGTTGCAGAACTATCAATGGAGAGTATAGTATAGAACTGGCTCAGATTTTATAAAAAAAAAAACCTTCATTTGTGTTTTGAAGATGATCAAAAATCTTACGGGTTTGGAACGACATGAGGATGTGTAATTAATGACAGATATTTCATTTTTGGGTGAACTAACCCTTTAAAGTTTCTCTCATAATATGCCACATTAACTGTAAGCAGAATAGGGTAACTAAGTATGAAAGTCAGAAAATGGAGCAGTAATATTGCTTTCATTTGATCAAAATACAAGAAAACAATAAAATTGTGAAATGTTCTTTTTCTATTTTAATATATTTTTAAAATGTAATTCATTCATGTGAGTGCAAAGCTGTCACATGATCCTTCAGAAATCCTAATAAGAAACATTTATTATCCGTGTTCTAAACGGCTGTGCTGTGATAGTTATTTCTTTGAATAGGAAATTCAAAAGAACAACAATTGTTTGAAATATAATTTTTGTAACATTATAAATGTCTTTACGGTAATGCATCCTTGCTGAATAAAAGTATTCTTTTTTTTTTTTTTTTTTTTTTATAAATCTAACTGCCCCTGAACTCTTGGAACGGTAAATTCATTTAGACTTTCCGTTAAACATTTCCATTTAGGTTTTCTTTAGCTGTTGATGTCTTATCAAAGCCCTCATGGTTCCTGGCTTTCTTTAGCTGCCATGTTAAGAAGCATTAACACCATTGTGTAAGGAGCTCAGTAGAGTTAGCCTAGTTTCACTCCCTGTGTTTTGGACGGAGACTAAACAGATGAGAACGGCTCTATTTCAGAATAACAGCTAGCCGGATCCAGTCTGGTCTGTGTGACTGAACAGTAAATACAGTTTACTCAGTTAGGCCAAACTATATTAGTGTTTTTATGCTGTATGGTGCATCTGATTGAAAGAGGAAGTGAACCTGAGGGAATGATTAGGAGACCGTGTAATATGAGGTCTTCCTGGTAGTTTGGAAAGCAGCTGACAGCATTTGCTGACTCATGCGTGTGAGGCTGGACAGGGTGAGATAAGCATGTCTGTGAGAGAGAAAGACTGTGCAGGAGCCAACATTAGAAATAATGGAGGTTTCCTTTAGCCTAAAAAGTGTTGTGGTTTCCCCACTGCTCTGCTCATCAATCGATTCTCTGTTTACTTCATGCTGTAGTTGCTCTAGCTAACAGGCTGCTTTCTCTGCTCTCTGACATGGAAGGCTCACGTCGCCTAGTAGCCAGACAGCTCATCTTAAGTGGACACACTCAATCCTTAGTCCTTACCCTCACTTTACCTGTCTCACTTTCTCTCTCACAAACACGCACATGCTTTGCTTTTTTTTTTTTTTTTTTTTTTTTTTTAAGCCATTGGCCCTGTAGTCTATAATACGTCAACTTTTCCACCACGTTTAAAATGATACATTGTGTTTAGTAGCATTTTATGATGTATATGATGGTGCAAATGACATTTTAATCATTTTTTGAATAAAATGGGCATACTATTTTGTCTATTTTATGCATCCTAAATACAATTAAATATTTTCACTTTTTGCAAAATTATAGCTTGACTGACGCACCATAAAATATTCTGTTAATTGGTGGTATTTACATAGTTTTCTATATCATACTCTTTGATACTTAGTATGAACTTAATTGAGCCAAAATTATTGGACATTGTAGAAATAGTGCAGCTGAAGTTGACGATGCTGACTCCTCTCCGCAGTAACACACGCTTACAGAGTGAAATGCACCTTTCATATGTATTAAAAAAAAAAAAAAAAAAAAAAAGGCCTATTTGTTTGATTCAAATTGGTCCATTTAAAAGTAGACGTTTCAAGCTATAGATATTGAGTTTTGGTTCATTTATGTGATGCACTGCTGTTCAGGGAAACTGAGTGAGTGTACACAAATAAAAGTAGACCTTTTAGTTCAGAATGATGTATTAGTCTTATCTATATGACAAAAAATGAAGGGGTGCTGATTTCTATGAGGGGAAATCCATGCAGTATACACAATGAAGCATTCATAGGAGATAAACGCCTGCAAAGTGTGAAGAAACAGGCCTGCAGCTCTTAAGATTCAGTTAAATGTTTAGCCTCTGACGCTTTTTTTTTTTTTTTTTTAACATGGCACAATGCAAAACATCCATTTTATGAGAAGTCTTATGGTTTACAAATAGAAAACACATTACTCTTTAAACGATTCACTAGAAACGTCTTTAGCTAGTGTACTGCATAAACAAGTAGTTGTAACCAAATGTTTTCCTTGTAACCAAATTCCCCTCAGTCTGGCACTGCTGAAATTGTGTCTAGGTACTTGTGTATCTAAACAGTGTGTAAGGACGAATGTAACTTTTGCTGCTTAAGAAGCGTTATATATAATATATACCTGTGTGTGTTCTCATGTGGTAACGGAGACTTGATTTTGTGCTGAGCTGGTACAGACCATTTCTGCACCGCTGACTTGGTAGCACTCAAACAGCTGTTTGTTTAACCTTCCTGTGCTCAGATAAGCGTCCACCTCCGCAGCCCACTCACTGCTAAGAAAAGGACAAACGGTGTGTGAGACAGAAAATGAAAGAGCAGATTGCCCCAGAGTGAAAAGCAGGTGCTGAAAATTTCTGTTCCCATAACACTTGGTATTTTAACATGAATTCCTTTTTTTTTTTTTTTTGCTCTCTCTAATTTTTGTCAGGATTTCTTGCATCAGTAGTATTCATAATTTTGCTTTAAATGATCAATTTACATTTTCTCTCTGACCTTTAGAATTTTACATGCTCCAATCTGTTTTCTTTCTTTTATGTTTAATATATAATTAATATTATAAATTATATAAAATATATTATTTAATTTATAGTTTATTTAAATTTATTTATTTACTTTTTGACTATACAACTTTTTGAGCAATGTTGCCGGGTAGTGTTGCAGAGCGATGTTGCTTGGGCACTTTCCCATCGAGAATAGATCGAAATTTGATGCCCAAAGAATCCAGATAGAAATTTGTTCCCCATTCTCAATGGGAAAGTGTATTATCACCTTTAAACTTTGAATGAAAATGTATATGTAAATGCCTGTTTTTTTGTTGTTGTTGTTTGTTTTTTTTGTTTTTTTGTTTTTTTTTTTTGGGGGGGGGGGGGGGGGGGGGGGTTGTCTTTCTTTTATTTTAAGCTTTACTTAGTGTAAATTATGTTCACATTTAATGCTGTCACCCTAATCAAGATGCTAGATTAATGTTGCGCATCAATCAATTGACCCCTTGTTAGTTATGTATTTAAAGATGTATTACTACAGTATAGTATGCTACTATATCTTCATAGCTTATGTGTAGCTTGGGAAGCTACTGTTAAATGTAGTAGTGTTAGGGATGCTAAAGTAGCCCCCCCCCCCCCTCCCCCCCCTCATACTGTCTGTAGTCTTTTTGTAGTCTTAGGGTCTGTCTTTTCACTGGAAGATCAGGTTGTCATATTGATTAAGAATTACAAGGTCAAAAAAATTAACATGCATGCAATAACATGCAATTAAACAATATATCCTGTGAATTTTCATTTAATGTGGACTTTAAGGAAAGTTAGTGCACTTGGTGGCCATCTTGGCTACCTTACTATAGTTAATAGGCATAAAAGTACAGCAATTATTTTGTTTATTAGAAAAAGACAGAAAATCTGTTATTTAGGATTACAGAAATGACAGCAATGAAACAGTATTGTAATGTTGCTGATTCTGTACTAATCATGCTATTGAACAGTATTTTTAAAGCTAGTTGAGTTAATGCACATGTAAATTCTAGTGTAAAAAAACATCTCCTCCACCTTATACAGTCTCTGATCCAATCTGAGATACTTCCATAACAAACCAGAGAAGAGAAAGTGAGAGAGAGAGATGTCATCGTGGGTGACCTGTGCACATGGTCAATAGGGATGGAATGTGGATTGTTAGGCCACTCGTGGTCTAGGGTTGTTGTGTGTCTGGTTGAGTCATGCTAGCCTGTAGCCCTATTTTGGGCTAATCAAGTGATATAAATGCACAGGAATGTGAAGCACAGATGTCTTCACTTCTATGTTTGTTGTGAAAGCGCTGAATCAGCCTTGACATTGATTTGATTTCTGATGAAGATTTGAGTCAGTTCTCAGTAGATGACACTGTTATCAGGAATAATGGTTGTTTTACTGGTTTATGGTTCTGTTTTGTTATCTTTTGGGATTTGGAGGCAATAGAAGCATACAAATGCGGTGAAGGTTTGGGTTGTTTTGTCTAGTCCAGGGAGGGAGTGGTGCTTTTTAGTCTTTACTGGAACAGACTTGGAGAAAGAGAGCAGAAAATGGACCGCTGGATGGTTTGTCTGTTCCAGTAATGAGGGAGGGCCGGATACTGGACTACATGCTTTGTTTAGCACCAAAGCCTACCAGACCAAACAGAATTCCCTGCTCGCCAGCTCTCGTTTTTTTTTTCCCCTCGCTCCCTTCATCTCTTTGTCTCAGGCGGTCGGTTTCTTTGAACCAATCAAATCATTCTCTTGCACTCGTGGTCTTGAAGTGTCTGATATTGTTTGTGTTGTTCTCAAACAAGCAATTTAACAGCAATGTGTCTGTAGTTCTGTGCTCTTGATGACTGAAATATGACGTCCAAATCAACATTGTCATAACAAACTGTCTACTAAGATACCTCCTAACAGCTTATGATTCCCCTCAGTCCTATGTGTTTGATTGTGATGATTTTCTGTTTCTTGTTAATGTTGTTTTATTGATATAATAACAAGGTTTGTTAGGCTGCATTTACACAGCAAAGTCTTTTTCCACTAATCTGATGTTTTGTCGTCATTCAATTTAAATTTCTAGTTCCCAAAATGGTTCACAATATACTAATGAGACCTTTTTTTTTTTTTTTTTTTTTAACATAAGCATTAATAGCTTTTAAATAATTGCTTGTTTATCTCAATCTGGTTGAGACAGTCTGAATCTATCTTTAAGATGAAGTTTGTAGTTCACCCCTTAAAGGGGTGTGTGTGTGTGGTTGACAAATGTGGATACATGTATCAAATTTTGAGAAATCTAGCACAAACAACCACTGAGTTACGCCAACAAAAGGTGTTACTTTCATCCCCAGTCGTCGTCTATATATCACAAACACACACCCACACACACAATGTTGCTCTGTTTGGCAAAGTTTTATGTTTTAATAGTACATTCTAAAATATATTTTATACCATATGTTTTATATTTAAAATGTATTTTATACTGTAAAGTCATTTACTGACTATAGTTTCAGAGACTGTCAGAGAAGACGGCGCCGCCGTTGTTAGAACGATCGTGTTTCAGTTCACACACACACACACACACACACACACACACACATCACTGCATTGAGTATGTACGTGCATCAAACCTTCTTTCTATTTGGTTGTTTCTTCAGCCGGTGTAATAATTATGTTTGTATTCAAGTTGGCAGTGTAACCTGTCTGATGCATCTGTCATGTGATTGTAGGATTCAGTATGGCCACTGTGTGACCTAATTGTTAAGTGAGCACTGAACCTGATCTCAAAGCTCACCTTTAATCTGAAATCAGAACTGCACTACGTCACGGTTGCTTTTCCCAGCAGTCTCTCCCAGTCCTCAGGCCTGGTTTCTACAGAATCTGTTTCACTCCTGCGAATGGGCATTACTCCCCAGTGTGGAAACATGTCCTACTTTTGATTAATGGCTATCGTGGTGCTTACGTATATGAATGTGGGTTACAGGTTTATTATGCAAGGAAGTAATAAATATTTGCCAAGTATGATTACCCATAGAGCAATATCTATAGATTTGGCCGTGTGTGGCTGTTCTGGGCCAAAGTGCTGAATAATAATTTTTTTTTTTTTTTTTTTTTTTTTTTGAGATACCAAGACTGCAAGCTCACGGAGTGTGAAACCTCCAAGTCCAATAACCATCGACACCACCATTCACAAATCAACACTCATTTACGAGGCTAATTTATTGGAGGGTTTTAAAGGGAGACTGAGTCTGAACTCCAGGGTACAATTGTTGACACCTGAAACGATATATTAATGTCCTCTCTTGGGTGTAGTGGTAATTTAATGTTATTAATGGAGGTTAGGTAATACAGTTGTGCACCCAAGTTCATACCTCTGATTTTTCATTAGTTTACATACCTTTTGTATAATCTTTAAGATATATAACATTGAATAAATAAGAGAGAAAATCTTGAAAATAATGTTTATAATATGTGTATACATATACTTTTGCTAGTTATTTTTAAATTTTAATTGGCAATTATTTTGAGATATTGTAGTTTGTGTAATTTACACACACCTAATAATAATTAAACACTTAATTATTAATTAATAATATTAATAAAGGAATTAAATAAAGGATTAAAAGGGATTTAAGAGAATAAATAAGAATGGTAAAAAATTCTAGGTCTAAGAAGTAATCAATTTAAACTATTTGCAAATAATACTTTATTTTAAAATGTGCAGACATTCACTCTTATATATCTAATATGTCTCAAACGTGTCTTGTCAAATTCACTTATGAATTACATGAATCATGATCGCATATTTTTAATGCAAAATGGCGAATTTAATACGTTGTAGTTCTTATCACTTGATAGTCTATTACTGTTGGTCGCTGAACATTTCTATCGTGAAACAGTTGTCTAATACTTACATCTTTCCACGAACTCTTGTTGCATTGTGACAGTTACAGTAAGACAGTAAGGCCCGCCTTCTTTGATTTGATTGGCTATCTTGATCATTTTGACTTTGACGAGTGCTGTTAGGGCACTGAGGCAGAGCAGCCTAAAAATTAAACTTTTAAAACTTTGTCATCCTAACAACAAACAGCTTTACTCATTCTACACTAAAATAAGATTAGACAAATAAAATGAGAAAATATTCCTATTTATTTATTTATTTCATAGCTCAGACAAAACCATTGACGCTGTTCAAACTCTGCTTATGTCTGTGCATTTTCCTTACACCAAACATTATTTGTAGAGCCTCCCATCAACAAATGGCAAAGAAACTCTGTCCATTTTATCCTAAAATTCATACAATAAATGGTATTTTGACACTCTTAAATGTGACTTGAAAGATCGCTGTAGTGCCTCAGTTCAGAGCACAAGTCTTTTCTTCCACTTCAAAAGGTCTGTTGAAAGATACAGTACAACTTGCCTCAATTTGGTCATGTCATGTAATCGCTCAATCAGTGTTTAAACCACGAAAAGACATAAATAAAAGTTTGTGAACATTATTCACAGTTTGTTAGTTAGCTTTAAAAACACTTATTTACTGTTAATTATATGCAAGTTTGAATAAGTTTATGAAGACAAGTATGAAAACTGACTTGTATACAAACATTTCAGTTTGAGTGTAACTTGTATCTGAAAATAAATAGCAGTTAAATTATAATCGTGCCAAAAAGATTGTGGTAAAAATGGTGTGGTAAAGGGTATTAACTTATGAACTGTGTCTCTAAATTGAGTCTAAGGACTGTATAATAATCAAAGTTTTGCTCTTTTAAAATAAATAATCTAATGGGTTTTTAAAAAAATATAATTTATAGTTAATAATCTCCTATAAGCAATACTGTAACATCAACTTGTTTTAATCTTTAATACCTTTTATATGCAGTTTTCAGCAGAGCGTGGAGCACGCAGAGCTTAAACATGCTCACAGTCTCCCAAACGGCTTTGACTAGTGAATGCTGAGCAGGCACCTGTCTCAATGGGAGCTATTGTTCACATCCCTCTCTTCATAAGTACCCTTTGGACTCAATATGGTCCCATTTGGGCATCTCACATCAAAATGGTGCAAAAAGAGAGAGCTCGCCCCCTAGTGGTGCTTTGGTGTCGTGCCTCAAATATTGAGATGCTTACTCATAACTGTATTTAATATTGTATTGCTGTTTAGTCAGTTCTGGATTAGTCATATATGCATAATATTGAGTGGCATAAAAGTGGTTAAAGATCTCGAACCCTACAAGCAGTGATCCATAACATTTCACCATTGTTGTATGCTTTAATATGCTATATGTGTGTGTTTTCAGGAGCAGATCCATGTGCCGGTGTACCACCCCACTCCCAGCCAGGCCCGTCTGGCGACCCAACTGACTGAAGAGGAACAGGTCCGGATTGCTCAAAGGATCGGCCTCATCCAGCATCTTCCCAAAGGTGTCTATGATCCAGGCAGCGATGGCACTGAGAAGAAGATTCGAGAGTGAGTGATGACATTGTGTTTGCTTCTTAGTTATATTGAAGGTATTGAAAGCACCATTTTATTTCAGTCTAGCTCAGAACCCTGAATGTACATTTATAGTGAAGGGAAAGGAGTCAAGTTAAGCTGAAATCTGCTATGACTAGGACTATGGTAACATGTTAAATTATGAGATTATTTAAATGCTTAGCGGTTTTATTCCTACATTTAGAATGTATTTGCCAATTTTACAATTCATTCTGTTTTGTGTGATTTTCTGAAGACTGATGGGCAACAGCATGGGTCTTCCTTATCAGTAAATGATTTATCTGCCAGCTGGGGACTTTTAACAGAACTATTCATTTGCAGACTTTGTGTGGTAGAATTTAATTATCATCAAAGTTCAACGAGTGTAATATATCAACAGTACAAGCAAACAAAGGGATAAAGTTGTTTAAGTATGTTTTCCTATCCCAGCTTATTTTGCAGAGACGTCTTAAGTTCAAAAGCCATTCATAATCTAAAGCCTTTCAAATGTGGAAACACTGTGACTATGATGGTATCAAACATTGTGCATTTTCCTACAATTGGTCATACAACAGTCAAGTTTCTATTTCAGCTTAGTGGAGGCGTTCAAACAGAGCAGTGTTTTGAAAGAAACTATATTTATCAGCATTAATGATTGTAGTCCTTTGACAGTTTACTTGGGTTGTTCTTGTGCACAGTTCATAACTGAATTGACAGTTCCTTTTTGAAGGGTTAGTTCACCCAAAAATGAAAATTCTGTCATTAATTACTCACCTTCATGTCGTTCCACACCTGGTAAGACCTTCATTCATCTTCAAAACACAAATTAAGATATTTTTCATAAAATCCAGTGACTCAGTGCGTTGCCAGCATGACAATTAAACACTTCGAAGCTTAACAAATCTTTTGTTTCGAATCAGTGGTTCAGAGCGTGTATCAAACTGCCAAAGTCATATGATTTCAGTAAATGAGGCTTCGTTACATCAAAAGTGTTTCAAAATTTCAATGGTTCACCACTGGGGGTGTGACTTTGACAGTTTGATACACGCTTCGAACCACTGATTCAAAACAAAAGATTTGTAAAGCTTCAAAGCATCATGAAGCAGTGTTTTGAAATCGTCCATCACTAGATATTGATGAATGAAGTCGTTATTTTGTTTTTTTGGCGCACAAAAAGTATTCTCGTCACTTCATAACATTAAGGTTGAACCACTGTAGTCACATGAACTGTTTTAAATATGTCTTTAGTAGCTTTCTGGGCATTGAAGTGTTAATTATCTTGCTGACAATGGAGGCCTCTCTGAGCCATCGGATTTTATCAAAAATATCTTAATTTGTGTTCCGAAGATGAACGAAGGTCTTGCTGTTGCGGAACGATATGAGGGCGAGTAATTTAATGAGAATTTTCATTATTAGGTGAACTAACCCTTTAAATGTATACCATTCAAAAGTTTTTTTTAATTTTATTTTATTTTTTTTTTTTTAAAGAAATTAACATTTCTATTCAGCAAGCATGTAATAAATTGTTTAAAAGTGACAGTATAAAGGCATTTATAATGTGACAAAAATAAATATTTTCTATTCATTAAAGAATCCTGAAAAAAATGTTTCCACAAAAATATGACGGAGGAAAATTGATTTCAACATTAATATAAAATGTTTGCTGAGCAGCAAATCAGCATATTAGAATGATTTCTGAAGTATCGTGTGACACTGAAGACTGATGCTGAAAATTGAGCTCTGCCATCACAGGAATAAATGATGTTGTAAAATATATTAAAAAAGAAATCAGTTATTTTAACTTGTGGTAATATTTCAGAATATTGCTGTTTTTACTGTATTTTTTTATCAAACAAATGCAGCCTTAGTGAGCATAAGAGATTTCTTTAAAAATTTCTAAATCTGAATGGTAGTGTATGTGTGTAATGCTTTAATTTAAATGAAACCAAAGCTGGCTTACAAGATTCTTCAGTGTGACCCTATTTATTTTTAATTTATTATTAATTGCAATTCAGTAGGGCTGGGACAATAAATCGATGCACGATGCAATGATTCTGGATCGATTGATATTTTCCGAATGTATTGCAATTCTCTATCAAATCGGTTTTTTTTTTTTTTTTTTGTTCCAGCTCTAAACTCAGTAAATTCATTCCCATTCAAATTCCACTTCAACATCCTGCAGGGTGTGACCAGCTTATAAAATTGTGCATTATGCCCAGCCCTGTCAGCAGCCTATGGAAATGCTGCGCCCTTTGTTGTCAAGCTGATCGTGGTGTGTGTTAACACATTCTCTCTCTCTCTCTCTCTGTCTGCGCAGGTGTGTGATCTGCATGATGGATTTTGTGTACGGAGACCCCATCCGGTTCCTCCCCTGTATGCACATCTACCACCTGGACTGCATAGATGACTGGCTGATGAGGTCCTTCACGTGTCCCTCCTGTATGGAGCCTGTAGATGCTGCCTTGCTCTCGTCCTACGAAACTAACTGACTACTGCCTGCACTGATCCCCGCCCTACACACACACACACACACACACACAAACAAACAACCCTGTCCTCACACAGCCCCTTTGCGTAAAGAGAAAAATGGTCTGCTCAACTGGGGCGTGGGATGGTGTGTCTGTGGTATCATGGGATAAAGGAGGACCTGCGAGGCCACAGTGATAATTAAAACCCCTCCTGCATTGTCCTGCTGGACAGGGAAATCTGCAGGAGCCCTTTTGCACCCTGAGAACTCTATCATGTGATTCCTTTGTCTCTCGTCTACGACACCCAGACAAGCCGGTCACGCACCATTCCACTGTAGCAACACTTACACTGGAAGGAGACAAACCTTTGAAAAATGTACTGGTGGACTCTTAAAAACACATTTTCAACATTCAATCTCTATTTATTTCTTCCTTTCTCAGTGTCTGTTTCCATAAAGGGCTTTCTGCTGAAGCTGCAGTGGAGCAAAACAAATGGCATTGCACCTACACATGCAAAGAAAGAAGGAAAAAAAAAAAAAAGAAGTCTCCTCATGATTTTTGCACTTTTGACTCAAAGAATTAAGCCCAACTGTACACACACACACACACACACATGCACATACACCCCCATGTGCACACAGGAATCATCCCATACAACTTTTATTTAACCACATGTTAGCTTTTGAGTTTGTATGTTTGTTTACTTGTTTTAAACTACTCTATGAACACTTCAGCTGCCCAGTTTGTGTTGAGAAATTTTAATTTCTCTCTGTCGGTTGTGAGCACCAAGTCTAAATGGATTTGGTGGAGTAATTAATTAATGAATGAATTAATAATAATAATAAAAATAAAGTACATTTTTATATATATATATATATATATATATATATTAGCGCTGTCAAATGATTAATCTTGATTAATCGCATCCAAAATAAGTTTGTTTACATAATGTGTGTAGTTTGTATATTTATTGTGTGTGTGTGTGTGTATATGTATATAATCAGTACACACATTATGTAAACACAAACTTATTTTGGTTTCGATTAATCGTGATTAATCATTTGACAGCACTTACACACACACACACACACACACTCACACACACTCACACACACACTTCCGCATTAAATTGTCAAAATATTGATGTCACATGTTGGTCAAGCTGAAATGTTTTGTTTTTTGCTTTGTGAATCATGTTTTTTTTTTTTTTTTTTCTTTCCTTTACATAGTTTTAAAATCATCATTACTGTTTTTGTAGTAACACGACTGAAATGTATTTACAGACAAAAAAAAAAACACTGAAGTCATCAAAAGTCTGAAGGTGGCTTTGAGGTCAGCCTAGAGTGATTAATGCAACATTAGGCCATAGTGACTCACGAAAGTACATGTATGAGTGTACGAAACTGCTCGATAATGATAATTTCACCTTCATTGCTGGTGCACTTGTGTGTTTTATTAACTTTATTGTACATAGTGCAATGATATGTATTTTAGTTGCTTTTATTTGAATTCTCAGTACCAGATACTTTAAAAGAAGTCTTTATGACATCATAAGGGACTCGTAAGCCTAAAAAAAATAAACATTTGAATCCTTCATGGATTCAGCTAAGTAAATAGTGTTTTTCCCTCGTGTTTTTTTTTTCTTTTTTTTCTTTGTTTTGTGTGTGTGTGTGTGCGGGGGGGAAAAAAAGGTTTTCCCATAGACTTCAAATACTTGGCATTAATTTGCGGTTTTGTGGAATACTAGACAACGGGCAGTGGATGATCACACCCAAAGGGATGTGCATGGATAACTGTTTGATGTTTATTCGAAATGAAAGTTGGTTTGTGTTTGGTGAAATTACGCCCAGCCCTCTTGCTCTGTCTATGACTATTTAAAAAAAAAGAAAAAAGAAAAAAAGAAGGCACAAAAGAGCATAGAAATCAAGTCTCTATTTTTCTCAACTCTCAAATTTTATATAAAGACAAAGTAATTGCTAGAAATTAGACCTTGTAGTGGGTAATGTGCCCATTAAATCTGTCCCCTTAATCAAAACAGAAAAAGTTCTGGTGGTTAGTGGCTGCTATTGAAGTGAAGATTTTCGTTTTTTCCTCGTGTTTGAACTCATGCCTTGTGTGGATTGACTGTAAGTGTGTAGTTAATGAAGGTGGAGGATATATTCTTCATAGAAAAATCCATTGACCTGTTTTTGCACAGTACTTTTAGGTTTAGTTTTTGTCTTCTCTGTTTATTTCCGGTCTCTTCACACAATGTGGAGCTCCATTGCCTTAGACCAGACAAGCAGGAGGCTTTTGGCTGGACATCCTTGGCTGATGGGGGCTCTATACCAGCATCGGGAGGATGGAGTGATGATGATGATGAGTGAGCATTTGGACGTAATATACTGCGTTCACAGACACTGTTTTGCTCCTGAGAGACATGTCATCAATGCAATGTCATACATGAAACTGATTCTCCATGATGTGCTGGGAGCACATGGACATTATCTGTGATCTGTTTGTATGTGACACGTGTGTGTAAGGCTGTGAGAGTCTCCCGTTTGTCTGTCTGTGAATATATATATATATATATATATATATATATATATATATATATATAAACATGTATATATAAAATTATGCATCTTCTATGTACTACAGGCAAATAATAAATAGAATTTATGCTATGAAATTGTCTGCTAGTGTTTATTGTTCTATTTGAATAAGTAAGCTAATAACACACAAGCAATTGTACTTGTAACATTTTATTGAATACACTGAGCAATAATTGTCTATAAATGTGACTCGAATTAGCCACATTTTATGAGTAAGCAGAAATCCAGATATTTCCAAGAGCTCACAAACGTATTCTTGCCTCTGTATATTCATGATTATTAGAAAGTTATTATAAAACTCATTGTTCTTTGTGAAATGACGTCACTACGTAATACGTTACGTGGCCTACTGAAATTCTGCTCATAAAGACTGATTCGTTTTTTTTTTTTTTTTTTTTTATTCTGCAGCAGCATTCGTGCGTCACTAGAGGGCGCTTATTACTTTTGTGTCGAAGCACACGAACTGCTGAGTCACTTTTGTTGTAGGCCTATGCTATACACAGCCATTTTCACTTAGATTTAACTTTAACTTAGAATTAAACTTGATTTTTATATTTATTTGGGTTGACCGTTACTAGAAAATACGTGGAAATTAGTTATTGTTATAGTAGGGCTGTTCAGAGCTTGTTTTCTTATGAGAGCTTATTTTCTAATGTTCTTTTGTGTAATTATAGGTTAGTAGGCCTACAATACCATTAACCAGTTAGTGATGGATGTCTTTGTAAAGTGAATTTTGTATGAGAGGTTTTTTTTTTTAAGTAATAATACACATTTGCGAAGAAAAACAAAATGTTCATTGCACCATACAAGGGCATATAAGGAAGATTGGCCCTAGTTGTCACACTTTTTTTACTCCAGCGAATATTTCTAAGTGAAGGTTTATTTTCAGTTTCTGTATTGGCGCATACCTTAAAGTCTTGGCTGCAAAAAAACTACTATGTCCATTCTTATTGCCAAGGAAACAAGACACTTCATTAAACATGTTTTCTCACACTACTGGATGTTGGGTAAATTGTCACAATGTGATCCTGCTTTGCATTGACATTGATTTGAGGAGAATATCTTGTATTGAAATATTAAATATTACGTTTAAATCTAAATATTAAATACTAAGTGTATTTTTTAAAATTTAAATATACCTGGAAATATACAAAAAGCATTTTTTATTACTAACACAATTTACTCCCTTTAACATAAATGTGGCAACCTGGCCTGACCTGACTTGAAAGTCCCAGTGACAATCCCTCTTCTATGTATATTTACATACATAGCTATGTAAATATGCACATACCCAGAAATTTAGTTTGCATAGAGGCTCTGCAACCTGCAAGTGACACAAAAACTCATTAGGTGTACTTTTAACGAAACAAGGTTCACGTGAAACTATTCCTGATCAGCAGCTTTAAAAAGGTGCTTTCCAAAATACTCTGTAAGTTACCAAGAGCAAAGCAGGCCATCTATTTTTCTATCTATCTATCTTGACTATATCCACATTTCTTTTTGCCATTATTGTGTGCATGTTATTATATGTGTACATAATCAAATAAAGTTACAAAATCAATCTATCTACCTGTCTGTCTGTCCGTCCGTCTATCTATCTGCAAACTCTGCTCATTATACTTTGTGTATTTGTGTCACAATTCCCAGCGCCCATGCAGAAAGTGGAAGGAAGCTGCATTTGAATTGAGTTCTGGGCTGTCCGTCACTGCAACCACAAATGAACTTCTCATGAAAATGGAAAGCAAAATGCACAGCGGTTCTTCCCAAAGTCTGATAAAAGTGTTGCTGTTGACTGGCCAATGCCTCACCACCACAGGACTTTTGGACATATTGTATGACCCCTTCTGTGGCAAAAGAGGGTTTTCAAGTGGCACTCCACCTGGCAGCTTCGCACACAGGCTCTTGTAACAGTCATAAATTACAAAGTAGCAAATTTGTTATTTTGCCCACAAAATCACTGATGCTTCAGCTGTATAAAGCAATGGGTGTTTTATTCAGTATTCTGCATTAACATTCAAACATCAAGAAAGACAGACTGGCCGCTTTATTTGTTACTATTATTTGAATTCAAAAACAGTGTTTTTAAAAAAGCCCTGGAGTTGAAAAGCAATTATCCCATTCACATACATAAACTATAACATATATGACATAAATAGATATATGCAAAGAAAAAAAAAACATTTTGGATCAGTGGACTGACAAACAAGGGTTGGTGTAAGTTAAAAGATTTTGTCATTCAGTGACCTCACTGGGACAGAACAAAATATTGCAGTTGAGCAATTAAACAGACACGGCGAAAAATCAGACACCGGCCGGGGTAAACAGTTTGTGAAATGCAGATGAAAGGTCTGCCACATGATGCTCTCTCATGTCTCCATTCGGTTAAAACTGAACTGATCTCATAGCAGGGTGACTTAATAATATGGTAAAAAAAAATTATAAAAATAAGTAAATAAAAAATTGGGTAACACTTTATTTTACAGTGTCATTTTTACATGTTACATGTACACTGTAAACTCTAACGCTCAAAATAATTAATTGGTTTGAGTAGAACCAACTTAAATTAGTTCAGTCAAATGAGCTTTTATGAGTATTTAGCACTTTCTTTTTCTTACAAGTTCACAGAACTGATAAAATTTAAGTAAACTGAACTATTTCATTGTTTTGATTTTTATGAACTTATTTCTTTTAATTTAGATTAACTTTTTTCGATTTCGATATCGATTTCCCAGTATGCTTTGCCCGTGGCACTTGAATGGGAGAGTAAAATTAAGTGTTATAATGTTTTTTTGTGCAAGATTAATGTTAAGAGGGAGATTTAGTAGTGAATAATGTTTTGTTAAGCTAATTTAGAAGAGTTTCTGTTAATGTGGGTTTTTACCATCAAGTGGTGCATGTGGCTTGGTTTGAGAGCAACTATATGTTAAATACTATACATTGCTGTATTCATTCAGCATGAACTATACCATGCTATTGTTAACATGTTAGCAAGTTAGCATTTTCTGAATTAGCTTGTTATATAGCTAGTTAGTTTTACACTAATAAAAAGATTTACACTGGGGTTACATGATCATTTTAAGTTAAATGTATAAGTGTACTCAAACATTTCAAGAACAATGAAAATGTATGAGTACAAAATAAAATCTGCTTCTCCAGTTCTGCTTACTTAAACTTTGAATTTCTTAACTTAAACATTTTTTGAGTTTTGACAACTTATTTGGGTTTACAGTGTAGTTACTGTAAATTATGCATAATTACATGGAACTAACCCTACAACAAACCTAATCCTAACCATAACCCTAGAGTACATGTAGTTAATTAATATTACACAGTACTTAAATGTATAGTTACTGATGTATATATATATGTATATATTATTAATGTACAATTACACTGTAACAAGGACACCTTAAATTAAAGTGTAACCAAAAACTGTAACCCATTCTGGGCTTAAAATTGCATTATTCAGTGAGCAATAAAGGATCTGTTTACACAGATGTTCATGCAATCAGAATTAACCCTAATGTAATTAGGTTTTAGTTGTATTAAAATTATATATAGGCCTCTCTTAAAATGTTCTCTAGAATTGTAAAATTATATTTTGCATTGATCACTCAGTTAATTTTGAAAACATACATTAAGAACATTTAACTGTTAACTATCGGCTCCATCAAACTCTCCTGAAAGGTCAGAGACCTCTACGCACCCTTTCAAGAGAAATTACATTTTCAAAGTTCTCAGTGATATTCTACAATATATAAACAATATATCAAAATTTATCACAGACTAGCAATGTAACCAGGATGTATGCAAATATGTAGAAAACAGATGGTCATACAATATAGGTCAACATTTTTAGCTTTCAGTACTGACAGGTGTCAAAATATTGTGTAAAATATTTCATTCTTTCGATTTGACATTATAATGCTATATAGCCTACATTCAACATGTTAAATATTGATTTTAAGTTATTGTTTTGATTAACTCACACATAGTTCTCTCAATAAACATAAAAAGCTTTTTTGTTTAAATAGTTAACCATACATGTGCTAAACTGACCATAAACATGCCCAAACATGTCTCGAGTTTTTCCACATTTAGACGTTATTTTATTTACCTTTTTCATCGCTGACAGTCGATATAAACCCATGTTAGGAGCTGAATAATTGTCATAACTGTAATTCATTTGATTTGAAGGATAACGCGTTGTCAAACATCGTGCGTTTCTAGAAGATTTTACGCAGCCGAGCAACCAGGAAGAAGATCACTGCATGGCATCTCCATAATCATGAAAACTGCTTTTAGAAGCGCCAAACACCATGTAAGTTTCGTCTTCTCTTGCATAGAGCGTTTGGGGAGAATCCTGAGCGTTTTTACACCGAAAGCGCCTAAATTTGAAAATCTTGGCACTGCGCACTGGACTGTTTCCTCCCACCGATCTAACGGATTTCTGCTGCTGCACGACCATGAAAAACCTCACAGAGAGTCACCATTTTATCATTCACTGTCTATCATTTTATATTGTGCGATCGTAACAGTCCATGTATCCACGACGCACAAACCCTAAAATAAAAGCGCATTGTTTATCCAAGATAATACGGCACATTATACGAATTCGTGGTTAAAACGTGTCCTCGCTCCTGTTTGTAGTCTGGTTTTGAAATGAATGACTTCCACACACCACAAGTCAAAATATTTGTTTTAGATTACTGCGAGAGAAAGCACAGGAATAATGTGCCCACATATGACGCATATTTAGGTTTCACTGTGCATGCGTATTTGTTTCTGTTGGTTCGATATTTATGGGTCAAAAACAGGATAAGGATGTCCGAGATTATGGAAAGGATATTTTAATAATCTAGTTTAAAACACATGTATCAAGTTCTTAGATATATAATCTTCGTATTCATGCTGGTTTAATACCCTTTTCTATAAAAATGGATTTGATGACTCTAAAAATGTCAGCTACTAAAATACTGTCTTTGCACCTTTAATACATACGAGTATACACAAACATATTAATCAATGTAAAACTTTTTTTTTTTTCTCAAATATCATGAATTGAGTCGAGAGAATTTAGCATTATAGGCCTACTCTGTTTGACCTGAACAAGACGTTCCTTGTCATGAAAAGGTCAAAATATCTGAAACACTTCTTCCTGTTTGTTAATAATGCCACAGTGATTTACAAATATTCATATTTTTTTCATAAGGCTTCGTTGTTAATTTTTAAAGAAGTAAATTTTAACAGATTATAATTAGCCTACTCCAACACCCCCACCCGAAAGGCTTTTATTGGCATTTTTTTTTTATAACAATCTCCGGAGAGTTACACCGCCAGATATTTATTAATTTTTAACACCTTACAAATAAACCCTATAAATAAAAATATTAAAATGACTTTTTTTTTTTAGAAATTAAAAACTAATTATAGCTAATCCTGACAGAAACACAATGAGCTTAACGTAGGCTATTTCACCCAATACAGTAGCTATTTGAAAAGGTGAGGGAAATGTATAGCTAATTCTCTTCAAATGAATTATAGAGCCATGAAATGGAGGTTATAATAATTTAGTTTCGCTTTTTCGCTACAATGAAAGCTAAATCTGATCATTGTTACCTGTGAGGCTTTCTGTTTACAGAGGGAACAGCAGACAACTGGTGTTCTTTAACTAGCTAATACGCTAAAATACATACAACTCTGCCACCGCTAACGTGTCATGGCGTTTTATTTAGCCTGCTTTAAACATTCGACAACATCAAACAACAGTTTCAAATCCATGTTTTTAATACAGTCTCATAAATGTTTTCTAGGCCTACCCGTATTTCAGTGACACGAGGCCAGAGTTAAACACGCAACGTCATGAAAACATAGGCTACTGAAACCGTTTAACAGGGTTCTTTGGTTATTTTGCAAGTTTTTAATATTTTCAATGCGACAAAAGACATCTTTCACAGTTAAAAAGGCATTAATTACAAGCAAAAGTGCAAATTTAATGTCATAAAACTAAACACAACAAAAATCAGAGCAGTCAGGGGTTGTTAAAGTGGATTTTGACCATTATAGTGCAATTACTTCAATAAAAGGAGATCGGTTTCTTTGAACATATCAATTAATGTAGATTATATTTTTCTTGTTATAAAACAGGACATATAGAAGGACAGGTAGCTTTTAAAGTTAGTGAAAGAAATGATCTACAAATCTAAAATGCAGGCTTAGGTGACCTGAAAAATATCTCATTGAAAAAACAAAAACAAAATCCATTTATCCAGTTGAAATTGGGGGCCATGTGTGAATTACATACAAAGTCAAATGTTAATTGTTCTTCACAAAAAGACAAGCCCCTGAGCCCAATATTTTACATTGCAATAAGAGGTAGTTGGCTGAATTTTCCGCCATGCGACAAATCGCAGCATTTTATGCTACCTCTGTTACACAACAAAACACGCAGGGCCATAATCATAATCTCTAGCTGGATTGTGAAGGCGCAATGTTCTCTAACCACTCCACAGTTTTATATTTTCTGTGCAATGACGCCAATTCAAGAGGCGTCTGGCCTTTTGCATTACGCAGAAAAGGCTGCGTATTGCAGCAAGATACGAGATACTGCACGACATCCAGGCATCCTTCTTGCGCGGCCAGATGCAGAGGCAGGTTGCCCTTGTTGTCAAGAAGATTGACATCAGCACCATTCTGCGCGAGCACCTGTAGAGTGTCCAGATATCCGTCACGCGCAGCGTCGTGACTGACGGTCAGTCCTAGGATGGGGTCGCGCACGTTTGGGTCGGCGCCTGCTCGAAGCAGCATCTCTGCAATGCGCGGGCAGCCAAGTTTCATCACCTGAGATACAACCCAAAGAGAACACGTGTTAATGTGCTAAGAAATAATTAATTACAAAAATAACATTTTTTAGCGAAAGTGTGCATTTTTAAATTAAGCATTATTAGGGGATTATTTAAACTTTTATCAAGATTATATGGTAAAAATGTATAAAAATGCATAAGGCAATGGTGTCAAATTTTCGACATCTTTTAAATAAGGACATGCCTATACATATATATGATAGTTCTGAGAACCTGTTATTTCTCAGAAGAGCCTTCATTATTGCTATCATGCAAATTAAGAAATCAAAGAGAGGATTTGCTATAGTTTACAAGAATAACCACGACTTCAAAACCTACGATATAAAAAATGGGTAATACTTTATTTTACAGTGTCCTTCTTACATATGTTACATGTAGTTACTATAGTAATTACTATAAATTGTATATAATTACATGCAACTAACCCTAAACCACACCCTAATCCTAACCCTACAGTAAGTACATATAGTTAAACTCTTATTACTCAGTAATAAATGTATAATTACACTGTAACAGACACCTTAAAGTATAACCAAAAATGTTTAATAGCAAACAGAATTTTAAGCACAAAATTATGACTCTGTGATCTCTGATGATAACATATATGAAGTTATGAAATGATGTCATGGACCTAATCGACAAAAAGATCCAGAAACAAATGTACATACAATAAATTATGTTTATGGAAATTTCACGAGGAAGTTCACCAGTACATCACACCAGTATTTTAATATAGGTAATGCTATTTCAAACGATTTTTAAACCGCTCATTCTTGGATAAGTATTGCGCATGCATATATATATATATTTTTTACCTCATATTAATTAAGAGACCACATGTAATGTTTAGTATTTTATAAATTCATTTGTTACATCACAGAACCATTTGAAATGCCCTAGTAGAGGTAAACGTTTATAGTATAATAAAAAAAAAAAAAAAGTAGTAACCAGTCACATCACTTAAAATGTCCACTTCTCCTTATTCATTCATAATTTTTTAACATGAAATCGTTCACGAATATTTTATGTGTCATCTATACCTATAAATATATGCCACATATGCATAGGCAGAAATTGGCATATGCTACGGCTACCAGGATCGAGGATGGGGATTACCCTTCAGAATATCACTCATTCTGAAGCTAAGAGAACATAGTATGTGAATATTATGTGAATATGACACTAGAACATGAGTAATATCAAACTATTTATGCTTACCAAAATTAAACAGCTATATTGTGTTTGGTATAAGTCCAGACGGCCTTCTCATTAGCAGAACATTTTATTTATTACTCAAATAACAATTTTAAAAGTACAAACAGCCTCTCGAGACTTATATGATTTTAATATATAATATATGATTTTCATTTACTTAATTCTAGAGTTTTATCTTACCCCATTAAAGTAAATAATGAACATAAGCATCTACAATCACTTCCGGCCTTAACATTGAAACTCCATTATCATTTAAATTTGTTGTTACACTTATGTTGTATAAAAACGGAGACAATTAGCCCACAATAATATCTAAATCTGTAAAAGGCTGCCAAAACCTATAATGCCATATTTTCTTTAGCTCGTGATCTGACTGGTGTAATAAACCAGTTTTCAGTACACACAATAAATGCTTTATGTAAAAGATAACGAGTGCCACTAATTTGTTGGCATAATAAAATATAGATCATTTTCAACAGGTGCGTAGGGCTACTTGTTGGTTTGCAGGTAAAAAAAAACCACAGGTTTATTTAGAAGCAAGTTAACCAGGCCATTGCTCATGGTGACTGCAAGAAGGAAAAGGACAAATTGTTTTCGTGAGGCTGATGTAATATGCTTTATAAACACCGTGTTTAGATATGTAAGTTGTTCGTGGAGATGAGAGTCTAACCTGCAATGGTGTCCTGCCGAACTTGTTCTTCTCATTAACGTTCACGTTGCTTTGCAGTATCTGCTCAATTTCCATCAGATTTCCCTGCGCAGCTGCAGTGCTCAGTCCATCTATAGTTGTGTCCTCGGCCATTATATACTGACAAAGGAGGTAGAATATCTCTGATGCTTGCTTTTTAAAAAAACGTACGCTGGTTTATATGGAAAAAGTACTACAAAGCTGTAGTAAATAGTCCGATCCTCCAGCCCCCCTAAAAAAATATCCGTTGGAGATGCGCCAAGGTCCACCCACATTAATATCGTCCTACCGAAGCCATCGGAACCAGCGGAGAGAACAGGGATGCCATGCCATCTCTTATCAAATCTATGGGCATTCAAGAAACATATTTGAAAAACGAAAACAAAACAAACATCCTCTTTTATATGATCAATGCGAGAGGTTCCTCTCCGTGTTCATGAATGACATGAAGCTCTGTCGTGGTCTCGGTCCAGATATGATCTCACATTCAAACAGATCTGTAGTAGTCACATGAAAAATGCTCGCATCTGAGAGCCAAACTTCCCTTTCATGAGTCCTCTGATATGAACTATATGCAGGTGCATTGGGCTGGAGAAGTGCGATGCGTTCATGGCATTCGCAGATGTTGTCATTTTCAAGCCTCCGAACGAGCTCTGAAAACAGATAAATAGAGAGAAGACTGTTATTCCGCGAGGAAATTTTTATTTAGCATCCAGTGAGTTCGCAAGGATGTGTTGTAAGTTTAATGCAAGCTTCCCGCCCATTTTGAATATGAAACGTCAAAAGCAAATCTTCTTTGATGTGCACATCAAAGAACGCTGGCATGAGGGTTATCAAAACTGCTTAACTGACACTAGTCGCCTATATCGAGCTGACACGCGTAAAAAAATAATCTTTAATAGGTTTTTAGCCTGCGGTGAAGCGTTTCAAACTGCAGGCGTGAATATCTACAAATGTTCTGTCGTAGCCTAGTGATTCCTCGCGCACTGAGGTGCAGTTACTCTGTGACGATTCAGCCGATGATGAACGACGTCATAATGGATCATTTAAAATGAAACATTGTATCCACTACCTGCAGACTGGTTACGTCGTAGGCATCGAGTTATCCTCTCCGAATGGTTTATGACCGTTGAATAAGCTGGTTGCAAGACAGCTGACTTTGTCAGAGAGTCTGCCGCTGTTGTTTGACATCACTCCGTTTTTGAAATAAAGGGCCGACACTTCCGCCCACTTTTACTAACAGACGCGGAGTGAGGCGGGATCAACGGTAATGCTGCTGGGGAGAGGCTGAGAGATGCACTTTCTGCTAGTTTCTGCCGTTTTTGCCCTATTAACCACTCATCCTTGAGTTGTAAAGGCTTTCTAGTGTTGGCGTTCCCAGTGTAAGATTTCCCTCTGCATAAATGTATGTTTGAAGTAAAATTCATTCAACCTATTTATAGGAGGAAAGCCTAAAACAGTGCAAGGTTTATATTCAGTCATGTGAAATGCCGATGCTATACCCTCCAGCAAATCATAAGTGATTTTTTTCTTCTTCTGAAAATTGCCAGTTTGTCAATATTTGACCATCCTATTGTCTTGTTTATTCATTGGAATGAATGCATCTCTAAAATAGCTAATGTTTACATTGACACTACTACACAGTAATATTATTATACTAACACATATTGCTACATCCCTGCTTAAAAATAGGACTATTAAACTAGGCTATGCTGTTTTCTGGTGTTATAGAGGGGTTCTTGGCACTTTTTTGTGGGCTTGGCTGTATGTGAGACTAGCTGAGACCAGCAAACCAACTTAAGATGGCGTATTTATTTAGGCTATTTACCCCTGGTTTCACAGACAAGGCTTAAAATATGTCAGTGCTATTGTTTTGTCTCAAGATTCACACCAGTAATGTTTTTTTTTTCTTATTTTTCTTTAGTGTACATTTATAAAAGCTACTGAAATATCCTAATTGAACTAAGGCATAATCCTGGTTTAGGCTAAGCCTAAACCTGCCCTTATTAGTGTTTGTATGGTTTACCTGATTTAAGATGGTCTAGCTGTTTTTCTGGTCTGGCCAAGATGGTGCTCAGCTGGTTAACAAGCTTATCTTTTTAGCCTGACCCACTGAAAATCGCTCTTAAACTCGATCCCCCGGTTTCACAGACAAGGCATAAGCTAGTCCTAGACTAAAATGCATATTTGAGCTGTTTTAACTGAAAGCAACTTGTACAGACATAGCTTAAAATATGTCAGTGTCATTGTTGTCATTGCACATCAGTAATGTTTTTTTCTAGTGTACATTTATAAAAGATACATAAATATCTTAACTGAACTAAGGCCTAATCCTGGTTTAGGCTAAACCCTGTCTGTGAAACCGGGCCTATAAAACCAGCCTGGTAGGACTGGCATAGCTGCTAAGACCAGCAAACCAAGTTAGACTGATTTAAGAATTTTTTTTCCCAGCATAAATGACACAAAGGAAACCTGCTGGTTTACCCAGAATACCTGTAAAATTAAACTAGCCCTTTTAAACCATCATGAGTTAGTAACGTTTGATTAATCATCACGGTTGGCATTGTTATATCTTCATGTTTACAAAATAAAAACCTCGTTTTGCTGGGTTACACTGAGGTAGAACAGTGAAAATTGCTGCAGAGAAAAGAGAACTGCCTCCAGAGCCCATAAACATGTTTGATAAACATTTTTAATGCTTTTTATTGTTGTAAAATGTCACAAGGTAGTCAAACAAGTCACTTGTAAGAAAGTCCATTCAAATTTAGCCGCGGCCCTGCTGCTTCTTTAAAAATACGCAGCCCTTTCCAACCGTGTGAGTTGCGCGACAGTTCACAGCACTTCTTTACGGCAGTCGCTTGTTTACGGCAGTTGCTTTGAACGCCGATCCAGAAAAGCAAAGTGACGATAACAGAAAAATAGAAAGCCACCAAACACTGACAACACGGCCCCGAAGAGAAGCATTTATACACAGTTACCTTCCGTACACTGATAAGCCGTGTCCTGATCTGCTCTTTTGAAATCGGAGGTTGATATTTTTGAGGTTTTTACATGAGTCGTTAGCCTCTCACTGCAATGGCCTCCGACAGTAACATGGACAGAGAAATGATCCTGGCCGACTTTCAGGTGGGTTTCCTTGCATGTATACTTATAATCTGTAATTTTATAAGGTCTGAATGTGTAGATCAGATCCGTTCTTGTGCCTGCTGATTGCTAGACGGGTAACGGCTATTGAAGTCACTTCATTTTTGTTGACATGTCTCGAGATGATCAGCTGTCAGTGGCTTTGTTTGAATTATTCAGCAAAAACGAAGTTTGGCAAGCACATGACCGGGCAAAGTAAGAATAAACAGCTGAAAATACGCCATTTTAATATAATCTGCTGATCTGGGACTAGGAAACATTACAGGACTGTCATCTGAATCCTGATCTGTATTTTCATGACACTGTAATGGCCAGAAGCTGTCAGATGACTCTGCACGGTTTTCTCTGTTTGTACACTGCCATCAGCTGTCACATTCCTGTTTTTCAGTTTGTTGTTTTGAGATTTTAAATATGAATCGGGTTACAAATATTGACAATATGGGTTTTGATTAGCAAAATGTTTATTTCATAGAAACAGAAAGAGATCTGAAATACTTAAACAAATATTTTGAGGTGGCATTCACCAAAATTGAAGGTTGCTTATACATACTGATAAACATCTCTCATATAATTTAAAAGCTTTTCCTATCTGTTATACTGAAGAAAGCTTTTGAAACAGTTAAATATCACATATCAATAATGTGTACACTTCCGTGCAAAAGTTTGAGGTCAGTAGTTTATTTATTTTTTCAAAGAAATTGTTTCTTTTATTTAGCAAAGATCCATTAAATTGATCAAAAGTGACAGTAAAGACTTTCATAATGTTTTAAAAGATTTCTATTTAAAATAAATTTTGTTCTTTTGAACTTTCTATTCTTCAAAGAATCATAAAACAATTGTCATGGTGTCCACAAAATATTAAGCATCGCAAATGTTTTCAACATTGATAATAATAAGAAATGTTTCTTGAGCACCAAATCATCATATCAGAATGATTTCTGAAGGATTATGTGACACTGAAGACTGGAGTAATGATGCTGAAAATTCAGCTGTGCATCTTAGGAATAAATTACATTTTAAAAGATATTACAATAGAAAAGTTTAAATATTAAATTGTAATAATATTTCACAATATTCCAAATTTTTCCCATGTATTTTAGATCACATAAATACAGTCTTGGTGGTGCACCACCCTAAACCTTTGAACAATAGTGTGTGTGTGTGTGTGTGTGTGTGTGTGTGTATATATATATATATATATATATATATATACATACATACATGCATAGATACACACGCATATATAAATGGCCTGCAGGCTTTAACAAAATATGCTACTCTTTAAAAAAAAAAAGAAAAAGAAAAAAGAAAAGAAAAAAAGAGTAATATTCACTTAACCTTCTCAGAAATTTATTTTGGACCAGTTTTATGTAATTAAAAAAAAAAAAAAAATACATTTTGGTTTCTGGTATTTTTATTAAGCAAGTTCTATTTGTTTCAGGCATGTACAGGAATCGACAACATTGCTGAGGCGATCACACTTCTAGAACTGAACAACTGGGACTTGGTGGTAAGATGCCTTTTGTTTGTTAAATCTGTAAGAATGACACACAACTAGATTTCTTTCAAATCACAAACCATTTTAACAAGTGTGTGTGTTATGTCTCCTGCTTATTGTTTGTATGTGGATTGTGGTGATGCAACAGAGACAAAGCCACTGTGTTCAGTGCAAATGCTATTTAATGGTACCATTGTTCACAGAACATTCTGGCACAGTTCTGTAGATATAGTAGCTGCATTCCCATATACCAGTACATTTACTTGAGGAGGAAAATTTAGTCATCAATGAAACCAGAGGGCTGTTTCATAAAACAAGATTAGAATACAAGCCAGGCTTATTTTAGTTAGTCAGACTTATTGTCAGTGAATTCTGTTTCATAAAGCAAACTTAAATTAGTTCAAACTCAGTTACTCTGGCAACTTATGCTGGGAAACTAACCTGGTCCGGAGCAGGCTAACTGTCAGGCTAAGCTGAGCTTCTCTAACACTGACCAATAGGAACGCAATGATATTACAACTCTCTTACATACAATTATTTGTACTTTAATACAATTAGTACTTTACTGTATTAACCACTATCAGTCCATAAATAAATAAATATAAATAAGATTTTCTTATCAAAGTGATAAAATGTTGCAAAAAAAATTGAGCACCCATTTACTAAAAAAAAAAAATTGGTGTAAGTTTAAGGCAATTTTTGATTAAAATGTAACTATGATGAACCAAAACATTTAAAGAGAAGTAATTTCTTAAAAATTAAGTGTTATATAGCCCACTGAATCTCAGACTTAATACTGACAAAAATTGAACCACTTGGGAGAGAACTGTCAGGAAAACTTATTTCTTAGGACAAAAGAGGACAGTGGTAAAAGAGGATTACCAAATCATTGTTTTAAGTGTGAAAATATAGCAAAAGTAACAAAGAAATTCAAAATCAATGGACCTGTGACAAGGCCCCTAAAACAGGCCTTCATTTTTAATGATTTCTTTTTTTTTTTTTTGCTCGACAAAGAGCAGGAGAAATACCAAGCAACTGCCCCAGAGCCAGCAAAAGCTATGAAAAGAGTGACAGAGTAAGATGCAGCATGCAGAAGTGACATGCATGGTTGTTGTTCACACTAGAAATAGGCCTACCTACTGTAGTCAAAGCACAATAAAGTCAGCTAACCTTTTCTAAGGCCCATATTTACTAAAATATAGACCTCTGGGAATCTATATATCTGTAACCTACAGATTTTCTTTTCTTACTGGCTTGTGCCCAAGATTTAATTAGATTGTTTAAAAATATATGAATACATTTCTCTCTGGTTTTGTTTGACAGCTGTAGTACATTTTATGGTTATTAGAAGAGCAGAAGTTAAAATCACAAAATTATAAATTAAAATAAATATGCACAGACTAAATTTTAATTGGTAAGATAAATCTAAACTCAGTAATTGGCCTACAGTATATTAGCCTTGATTTACCCCATTACAATAGTCCATTTACAGTTACTGCTATCATAAAAATACACTTACTTGTAGGTTTAAAATTGTACATATGACACATTTAATGTCCAACATCAAATATTTTAGCAAAATGTATATTTTAGTCAGAATTATTGCGCTCCTATTGCGTTCCGTCTGTTTGGCGCGCATGTGCGCAGCAGCGCTCATTCACTGTGAAGTTTAGCAGCAAAATGGAAATATTTGCATGACTTTCTAACATGATAGATGGAGAATAAACTTGTGAAATGTAAGTTATGCACTGAGGAAAACACCATGTCTTAAATGCATAAAATAGCACAAAATGTATGCTGTTTCCTATGGTGGATCGATTTGATCCATGATCGACTTCTAGGGCTGCTTAAGAAAAGCGTGCACGCGCAATTATCTTGACTAGGTAAACATGGATCAAATTAGCGGGACTGTGTGAACTTCAATTACCTTTTATGAAACTGCTTTAGCCCCAACTTATTTGTTAGGTTCATTCATGTCAGGTGTTGGAGTTTAATCCTCGCTTTTCTTAGCGTCTTTTATGAAACAGCCCTCTAATGTCATTTGTAATTCAAGGCCTTATTTTTTTTTTGCATGTGTGCTGAGCAGTAATGAAACACAGTGAACAATAGGGCTATAATCAGGGGTGTCATGCATTTTGAGGGGCACCAGTGACAGTTCTGGCATTTCTTCTAAACACCGTGAGTCATGATAGTCTAGTGGTGTAATTTTATAGTATGCATGAGGGTCGAGTTCAAATCATGATATAATAAAATTTTTATAATGAACCACACAAAATTGCAACTGAACTGCCAGTGATTGTGCTGCATTTATGTATGAAAAACAGTGGATTTAAAATTTTTGGATAACACTGTTTGTGTTTAATGGGAAAAACCCATCCACAAATAAAAAGAACTATTATTGTTTTTAATAAAACGTTACTTAAATTTTCAATGTAATAAATCAATGTTCAGACCCAGTAATATACTGATGAACCAAGGTGAGAAAATAGATTACTGAAACCTTTCCTGTCGACATTCCATAATATTAAGATTATTATAAGACCTTTCCTGCAGCGTGACATGCTATACTATGTTATATCTTAAATTAATTGGAAACATTGTTTTTCTAATTCTTGTCTAATTATTATACACTACCATTCAAAAATATGGGATTGGTACATTTCAAAAAAAATGTTTTTTAAAGAAGTCTCTAATGCTCACAAAGGCTGCATTTATTTCAAAAACACAGTAAAAACAACAGTAATATTGTGAAATATTACAATTAATGGTTTAGTTTGTAACAACAGCTTGGCTCATGTTTCTGTGGTCACAGGTTTGGATTGGTAAATACTTGGTACGGCACTGTTGGGAGTGCACAAATTAGGACATTTTAAGTCTGTTCTAATACTTTAATAGTGCCTGCACCTTTAAAAGCATTTAAGAGCTTAATAGTGCCATATGCTGCAGCAAAATGCACCACACTGTAAAATTATATGAAAGATTATGAAATATTATTACATTCAGGCACATACAGTCTATTATACAAGGTAGTTCCTCAATCAATCCACTTAGAAATCTTTACTATCTTAGGCCCTGTTTACACCTGGTATTAAGATGCATTTTGGTCGATCGGATCACAATTAGATGAGGGAGACACATTCCTGTTTACACCTAGTGTTTTAATCTGTCTTTTTTCCACTTTCAACCACTTCTGTCCTGATTTGTTCAAGGGGAGGGGTCTATGGGTGGATAAATTTATGGTCTTTTTTTTAGCTCTTTCAATCTAATGGACAAAAAAAAAGCTCGCACAATTTACATATGAACGTGAAAGGAGACGACGGAAAAACATACGGAGAGCAGCAGTTTCATTTCTGCTCTGATAGCCACAAGACTACGCCCAACACTGCAAGTGTGTTAGAAATAAGGAATGGTGAGAGAAAATTGTGCTTGTTACGTTTTTCGTATTCACACCAAACGCAGATCTTCTGCCGACAAAATTTAAATCCCGCATGGCTAGCCCGCTTCCCATAATGCTTACACGTTAGGTCAGTAGGCGGTCTTTTGTGACTGTTCGAACACATGAGTGTCTACACTATAAAAGCCATCCGGTCAAATGCGTTTCTACTACCTCTGGAAGTGGTCGAAAGTGGACAAGCTCAAAACGCTGTAGACCCAGCTTACACCTGTATTTAGCATCATCCACTTGTGATTGGATTGTCGAAAATGCATCTTAATACCAGGTGTAAATAGGGCCTTAGAACTATTCAGTCTCTTTTAGGGTTTTGTTTAGATTAAGTGATGTAAATCACTCATAATTAAAGATTTGAAAACATGAGTCTGCATTTACATTACAAGTGACCCAATTTTTAATATATTTTTTTACTGTCATGTGGCACAGCTCGGATATGACCCACGAACATTTAAGCAGGAAAAAAGCACATGGATTCCGATATTCACAGATCAGTTTCAGGCATCATTCATATGTGGAAATAAATCTGATATGAATCAGATACGTGCATTTGCATCTCCCAAGAAGCAGACAGATCAGATATTCCCCTGTCAATGCGATGGTGGCGAATGACGTCAACTCAATGTTTTGGTGACCTTTAAAGATGGTGTGGAAAGCAAAAGCTTGTATTATCATTTCGTCTGCGTCCATTGCAAATTGTGCCATTTTTACTTCCTTTTCGGCCTAAGCTTTTCCGGTTCAGTACGTCAACCTTGGGTTGTTTCACCAAGTGTATAAAGTAAATGCAGATATCAGATATGGGTCACTTTTAAAAGATGTAAGCTGGTCATCAAAAAAATTTGATATAGTCAACAAATCAGAACTGGGCATCAAGACCTGCAGTGTAAATGCGGCCTTAGTTTCACTATTGCAGGATAAATTGTTATTGCGTATCATAGTTATCACAACATGATCATGAACTGTTGTTATCAATTTGCATCTTTAATTCAGTCCGATTCATTCTGACTGCTTTCACTCATGTTACATGAAGTATACTCATATTTGCTTCTTTGTTATATCTGTTAAATCCATTTGCATTTGTTTTTCCTCTCATTCTAACTGTATGATGATTCAATGATACAGTCAATTACTTTACAATTCATACACCTTTAATATTTATAGTTTCAGACAGAGGCATCACTAGAGGCACTAAACTGCAGTACCACAATGTGTGCCGAATCATGAGTCAAGATCCGTACATGTGTTTTTGTTCAAGCAGGAACTGTTTCACCCCTAGTGAACAAATAGTAGCTCCTTTGTTGCTCCTACCATGCAGAGCTTATGTGTCTAGGTGTCCGTTTCAATCGATAATGTTATTTGAACAGACAGTAATATCTGCTGCAGTCTGCAAATACCCACACCTTTTTATGGCTTTTCATCTTATCTATTGCAAACAGGTCATTTAGACAGATCAAAACGTTTAAAAAAATTCCTAGTTGCAGGTGCCCATCCTTCCCTTTGAATAGATGGTGTGGAAATTGTCATTGAAGTCCTCTATAGTCTTATACAAGCATCATTGCGATTTATAGTCTTGTATATCACCTTGCAATTGCCGCCACACAAATGTTTCACCTTTTAAGCCTAAAACATATGCAGCTGTGTCCAACCACAGACAAAGGCAGACAGGCAGAACTGTATTTTGGTTTGGTGAATGTAACAGGAGGCATGTACTCTGGCAGTTTTTGTATTACTAATTTGCATAAGAGACTCATGTGACCTGCGCTCGCCCTAAAAGTACAGGGTCTTTCCATCTTGCATTTACAGTTGTTAAAAGCAGTATAAAGAATGCAGTGTCAGGACAGATCAAAAGCAAAAGTTTATCAAATAAAAATCAAGAAATTGTGGTTTTACAGACAGATTTCTCTCTACAAAGTCGCCCTTTATCTTAAAAGCAGGCTGTTTTACTATATTTAGCAGGAAGCTAGTTGTATGCTGGCAGCCGCTCAAAGAAAGCAGGCCCTAGCACACGGTGTGGTTAAGTGCACCTGTAAATGTAATGACTTGCTGTTCCAGCTCAGGGTTGCGAGGTTGATGGAGTCAAAAAAAGTGTCAAGACAGGACAGCCAGCATGTATTTGAACACCCCACGCTGAAGCCAGGATGTGTGCTGTGCACTTGATCACATAAACACCACCCTGCACCTGAGCAAATCTTTCATGAGAAGTCAAATGGCCTTAAGTGTGTAGACCACTTCTTTTACATTTTTGTGGAATTCTGATGTTCTGTCTCTACGGCAGACAAAATATAATTTCTGTGGCCTCTACAGGCATGGAAAAAATTTTGGAGCATAGCAAGCATTGCGATGTACGTCTCTGTATACACTTTGTTATTTGGCTCAATCAGAAGCCATTCCATTCAGATCTGTATCCACTGAGCAAGTCTCCTTATCACAGTCTGGCTCCAGAACCCACTTGCTCACACACGCTCAGACACAAACACATCAGGCCCATCTCTGTGCATTCCACTTCAGTCTGATGAGAGAAAGAGAGGGGGAAATATGTGGCCCACATTGCTGGATACTGTTTGTATGTTTTATGTTTGGGTTTTATAAAAGAATATCTGATTTCTGTCGTTCAGTCTTGATGTGTACCTCTGTTATTGTCTTCATCATTGTAAAAAAGTATATTTTGGCAGCTGATGTGAAATTTCAAGTAATGACAGCAGTTATGTCCTGCAGTGTGACATGCTAATGTACACTGTAAACCTTGACACTCAAAATAATTAATTGGTTTGAGTAGGGCAAACTCAAATTAAACAAATTTGTTCAGTCAAATTAACTTTTATGAGTAGTTAGAACTTTCTTTTTCTTTTGAGTACACGAAACTGACACATTTTAAGTAATCAGAATTTTTCATTGTTTTGAGTTGTATGAACTTGTTTCTTTTCATTTAGACAAACTTAATTTACCTGAAACTGGGCTAGGATTTCTGTTTCCCAGCATGCTTTGCCATGACACTCGAAAGGGAGAATAAATGCTAAAATTAAGTGTTATATTTTGTGTGCAAGATTAATGTTAAGTGGGGGGATTTAGTAGTGTTTAATGCTTTGCTATCTCAATTTAGAAGTTTCTGTTATGTGGTTTTTTTTGGGGGTTACCATCATGGTAAGTGGAGTGGAGCATGAGCTTAGTTTGAGAACACTGTACTCTTTCAGCAATTGCTATGCTATGCTAATGTTATCAAAGCATTGTGTTACATTTGTTGAATTAGCTAGTTTTAGCTAGCTAAATTTTCACTACTAAAAATATAATTTCAGATGTAGACGCTGATAGCCTTGTGGGCAGTGAGCCGACATATAGCGCCATTGCGCTTCAGGCAACCCGAGTTCGAGTCCTGGCTTGCGGACCTTTCCTGGTCCTGTTCCCTTTTCTCTCTCCCATTTCCTGTCTGCTTATAAAAAATGGCAGAATTTAATTATCATTAATCATTAATTAAATTTAATTAAACGTGTCGTTCAGAAATTTGGGTTTTCTATTTTAATACTATTTACTATTTAATACTAATTCTATTTTGCCAAAGCTGAATAGAACACAAACTTTTGAACAGTAGTATATACTGTATGCATTTTTATGACCTCTTATTAATTGAAAGACTACATTTGTTCTTTTAAAAATTATTTTGTCACATTGTAGGACTATTTACGTGAACTGGTCATTAAAAATGCTCCAAAATTACATATTGTAAAGTATGAATGTACTGTATCACATTACTTCTCGCCATTGATGAGCTGCACTCTTTTGTATACTATATAGTAGGGAAGTACACACATTCAGACATGTGGTGTCAAAAATGTCAAGGAAATGGTGACTAGTTACATCACCTAAAATATATTCTTCCGTTTATACTTTCATATACATTTCAAACTAAAATCTTGATGCTGACTAAAAAGGTTTCATGTTATGTCACTTTTGAATTTAACTGAACCTAACAGTTCAATGCTGTGAGCTCTCATTAAAAATATATTGTGTTTAATATATATGTGTTTTCTCTCTAGGCAGCCATCAATGGAGTGATACCACAAGAAAATGGGATCTTGCAAAGGTATGACTTTCATGTGTTGATTCTTATGAATCCAAAATCAACAACTCAGGCTTTCCCTTACAAGATTATGGCAGAGATTCCACTCTACTGAACTGCATGCGCTTTTAAAGGTAGTCTTTAGAGTAGAGATTAATGCTGGTAAACTCCAAAGACGGCACATTACCTGAATCAAGTCCCAGCTGAGCTTGATGGCTCGAACGAGGTGGTTACTGTTTTCATGCCCCTGTAAAATGAAACTGGCCTCCTCTCAAAAAGGGCATTCGTCTCTGAGCTATAATGAGACCCAGCTGTGGCTGCTGCTGGTTCCCTGGATGTTAAGGAATCGAGGGGGAAATGTCAGAGCAGCTTGTGTCTCAGCTTGTAGAGCCTTTGGTAGAGCTCTTATCTTGTCTGCTCATCTGATTAGTCAAATCAGAAGTCTGCTCTACCATTTCTGGGTACTCAGCAAACTAACTACTGAACGCAAAATCCTGCACTTTAATATTGCACTTCATTTTATAATTTACAATTTTTTTGTAATAGACTTCCGGGAGTTTTACTTCCGCATTTAGCCACAGTGGTCACTGACACTTCCGGTGCAGCACAGTATATGGAAATTGTGAGAAAATTAAGCACAAAATTAAGTATTACATGGCAGGACAAAGTATTATTGATATGATCAACCTTCACACAAAAGGTAAAGCTTCTGGAATGTTCTTGTTTAATATAATATACTAAAATGTTATGTTCACTATGATTAATAATATAAACAATATATACTATATATATATATATATATACATATATATACATATATATATATATATATATATATATATACATATATATATATATATATATATATATATATATATATATATGAAATAAAATGTAATTATTTGTGATCGGCAGTTGTTAGAAATATGTCAGAAAGAATTAGCTTCTTTTTACGTTTTGCTATGGAAGCATATTATACCAGAAACTTGCGTAGCAGAAATATGTAATCAGTTGGCATGCATAGAAATTGGGCCAGTAAGACATTGCTTATGTTTTTTACATACAAATCTTTCCTTTATTATTATTATTATTATTATTTTATTTAACTTTTTATATAATTATACTACACTACTGTTCAAAAGTTTGGTACAAAAATACAGTAAAAACGGTAATATTGTGAAATATTATTACAATTAAGAATAACTGTTCTCTGTTTTAGTATATTTTAAAATGTAATTTATTGCTGTTATTGCAAAGCATCACTACTCCAGTCTTCATTGTCACTTGCCTTCCAGAAATCATTCTAATATGCTGATTTGGTGCTCATGAAGCATTTCATATTATTATCAATATTGAAAATAGTTTTGCTACTTAATATTTTTGTAGAAACTGTGATACTTATTTTATGATTCTTTGGTGACAAGTTCAGAAGAACAGCATTTATTTTTAATTTTTTTGTAACAATGTAAATGGTTTACTGTCACTTTTGATCAATGTAATAATGCATCCTTGCTAAATGAAAGTATTAATTTCTTTATTTAAAAAAGAAAAGAAAAAAAGAAGACATCTTACTGACCCCCAAGTTAATTATTGTTTCTCTCTTACATCGTACGTTACTAAGGTACCATGTCTTAAAACCATTTTTTGCTACTTTAGTTTGTGTGGGCTGCTTACAACCTAGAAAAAAAAAAAAAAGAGTGGGAGGAAAAAGAAAGTGAGAATTAAAGTTGTTGCGGAAATAATTGCGGTGAAATAGCAGTGCAGAGAAGGCTGTCATCTCATTTCCCTCTGGAAGTCTGTTCCCCAGCAATTACCCCCTTCGTGCCATTTCAACACCAGAGTCACAGGAAATCAAACAATCAAGTTTACTGCGGGGGTTTTCATAGCGGTTGGTTGATGACCTTGTTAATGGAGGAGAACAACCAACAAAGTTGGGAGCTTTTTATAGGACACAGCACGAATGTAGCCAATCTGTGGGTTCTGCACTGCTGGCCAGTGCATTAAAGGGTTAGTTTACCCAAAAATGAAAATTATCCCATAATTTACTCACCCTCAAGCCATCCTAGGTGTATATAACTTTCTTCTTTCAGTCAAACACAATCAGAGTTATATTAAAAAATATCCTGGCTCTTCCAAGCTTTATAATGGGAGTGAATAGTAACCGAGATTTTGAAGCCCAAAAAAGTACATCTATCCATCATAAAAGTAATCCATACGGCTCCAGAGGGTTAATAAAGGCCTTCTGAAGCGAAGTGATGGGTTTTTCTAAGAAAAATATCCATATTTATAAATTTAGAAACTAAAATCACTAGCTTCCATATGAGTTGAGTTCCGGTGGAAGAGTGAACTTTGAACCAACGCATGATGTATTGGCGAACACGGAAGCGCAGAGGATGGAGCAAAACAAAACACTGATCTAGGGCTGGATGATTAATCGAAAAAGTAATCGAAGCCGAAATTTTCCCATGTCGGTTATTTAGTTTTTTTTTAATCCTGTTAATACTTCCCCCTTAAAACATACTACCGTGTGTGTAGCCACGTGACTGCCCCGTCTAGTCAGTGGCATGAAAGCAGCACGGAGCTGAACGCCGAGTCAGCACACAGAGACGGCACGTGAGCGATGAGCCTTGCGTCTTCACTAAACTTTGTCAGTTGTATGTGTTTTAAGTTTTGCCAGTTTGGACATTTAAGGGATTTTAGATGATCGGATGTGTATTATTATATCGAGCTACCGTGCTCGCGCAGCTACATAGCTGTGCTAAACGTGAAGATCACGTGCACAGAGAGGAACACAGAAACTAGTTGTCAGCGCTGTCCTGTGATTTATCACTAAAGTAGCTTAGAAACTCAAAAGTTATTATAGCATATATTTTTCTGCTTTTAAAGGAACTATTTACAACTTACAGCTTCACAATTAATAGAGAGATGGTATGACTAATTCACACACGCAATCGCTCTCATTACCTACTAGTAACGTTAACATGATTTTAAAAACATATTAGTAAATGATGAAATTAACATTAACAAAGATTAATAAATGCTGTTTAAGTGCAGTTCATTATTAGTTCATGTTAACTAATGTACTTAACTAATGTTATCTAATGAACCTTATTGTAAAGTGTTACCCGTTCATTAATCGTAATTGAGGTAAAATGTTCAATTAATCAAGGTTTTGATTTTAGGCCATAATCATCCAGCCCTACACTGGTCACGAATTAGAAGTCTAAAATGAGAATTTTTAAAGAGAAATGACAGAAGAGCTTGAGTTTGCCCAGCCCTATTTGTTTGAACCACGAGAGGCATCTACTCTCACTTAAGATTACGCTACTCTTACATCCTATGTCGGATGACATTTTTCGAGAAAGTCATATACACCTATGATGGCTTGAGGATGAGTAAATTATGGGATCATTTTCATTTTTGGGAGAACTAACCCTTTAACCTAAAAATAACCTAATCTAAAAATACTGTTTAATGTTGTGTCTATGACCAGCGATAGGATTGTTTAGATGCACACCACTATTTTATACAATCAAGCCCCCCCCTCCTCTTTCCATCTTCTTTAGTTTGGTCTGCTTTGAATCGCAGTGAACTCATTCATGGTGTGTTTAGGCTGAATGTAAAGCTTTTCAGCATTCCATCGACCAATTAAATTCTGCCAGTTGCATTGTGGGTAAGAAAAGTAGTTGACAGCTTTCATTGTTATGCACTCTTCACTGGGTTTTGAAGGTATATAGAGGGGCCAACCACCTTGGCACGGCGTTGGGCACTAAACCGTTGACACCCACAATTGAAAATGCAACAAACAGTTCTTGTTGTTTGTCTGTCTAGCTTGAAGAGTTTGTAAAGTGTTACACTACGCGTTTAGCCGTATTGAGATTTCCTTCAGTCGCCTTGGCCTGAAAAAGAGAGAAATTGAACAGAAACGCACACAAACACAACAGCAAAAAAATCTGACCCAATAACAGGAATTGAAACTTTGGACAACAAAAGGCATTTGTGAACACTCATTGTGTCCGCCGTCCATTTCTTCTTCCTCAACGGTCAGTGCTCATGAATGCCCCAGAGTCTTAAGAACAAATATATTCAGACGGAGCGCGCTCTGTGACGGTTTATTTAGAGGGTGTGTGAATGTAAGAGCTTGGACACGAGGACATGTTTTTCTCAAAGGCACGTAATTATGAATGGAGCCTGGCATGGCGACTTCCAGCCTGTGCATTCAGTGGGTGGCTGGCACCATACTGCAGGCTGTAGGATGGCACGGTTCACTCAAGTGCCCCCATTGAGTCGCCCGCTGCCAGCTGGATCTCTGCTCGGCGGGACCCGAAGACCTACACGCTGCTGCCAAGCCAAGCGTGTGCGTAGACTGCCATCTAGATGCTCACAGTGGAATAACCGTTGACTGAATGCCAGTGTCTGAGAGAGAGGGGAGAAAAAAGAGACTTTAGCGGTTGAAGATTATATACAGATCACAAGATTGTTTAAAAATGGGTTGAAGATGCCGTAGGCTGTGGGACACTACTGTTCCAGTTGTATTTTGTCATCATCTTGGCCTTGTCGCATGCTGTTTTTGAAACATTCAAAAAGCTGATTAAATGATTGATTGATTGATTGATTGATTGAGTCATTCATTCATTCATTCATTCATTCAACTTTTGTTTACTGAGCATTTTCATTAGTTCCCACAGTTATGGAAAACCTGGAAATAATAGGAAATTTTACAGTTGTGAATTCCAAGCCTGTGAAAGTCATGGAAATTAGTAAAATGTCTGAAAGCTTAAAATTAGAAAATAAAGCTGTCGTATGGCTTCAGAAGACACTGCACAAGTTTTATATATCTTGCTATTCATTGATATTCTGTCTATGCTTCTTTTCCATCACGTCTAGCTGTTTTATTATATATGTTGAATTATCTGACTATATTGACCTATAGATGTCACTGAGGAGCAGTAACTGTTTTTTCTTTTTTCTTTTTTTTTTTTTCCTAAAGACATTTCTTTAATTTATCCAATGTTTGGGTTTTCCTTTTTGTGTCTAACGAGTTTCTGAATGCCCCTGGAGCCTAACGTCTTTAACCTTTTGGTATTGTAATAAGGTGGTATAAAGTCAGGCATTGTGTGCTGTGCCTGGCCCCCCGCTCCTGCTCTTACAGCGATATGTGCTGACCCTGGAGGAGAAGAGAGGAGCCTTTGTCCCGCCAGCGCTCAGAGAAAAGACATTATTTACTGCCACAGGGGAACACGGGGGCACGGGGGAATTCAGCCTTCAGCCGCTGAGAGAGAGAGAGAGAGAGAGAGAGAGAGAGGGAGGGAGGGAGTACGAGAGAGAGAGAGAGAGAGAGAGCAAGCAAGTGCCAGAAAAAGCCGTTTGTGTCCTCAGCAGAGCAAAAAAAGGGTGATTTTCTCTGGGTTGGACAATCGAGCGTCTGTTGGGCCCTGCCCATATTATTATACGAGTAAAGCCTGTTTACATTGAGTCTGATACTGTTTGGATTTCAGCACTGCCGGCATTGTGGATCATGCAGAGTGGTGTAATGAGGTGCAAGCTTTTTTCCCCACTCTCTCTCTTTTCGTTTTCCTTCCCTCACTTTATCTGTTTCTCTCTCTTCTAATTTTCCTTTTCTAAAATCATCAGCAAATTTTTTTAATTGGTTGTTGGACTCAGTTTCCGCTTATAGTAGTCAGATTAAGTGAACATAAAATTGACAGAATGCCCAGTATTCACATCGGATTATAAAGCAAATACAGAGAGGCAGTAGATTATTTCCCACAAAATATGTTTTATTATGTATTATATGGGCAAAGTCCTAGGATTTTGGGGCTTTCAACCTTTACAGATCTAGGACCCTCCATCCAGACACTCAGTCAATGGCCTTATTAGTAATAACACACTTTTTTTTTTTTGTCTATTTTATTTTATTTTTTATTTTATTCAATAAAATATATATAATTTTATTATATTTTATGACATTTCAAACTAATATGAACCTTTTAATACTAAAAAAAAAGTTTTTTTAACAGTAAATTTTTTTTTTATAAGTAAATTTAACTGCCGCTGCGTTCATTTCGTAAGTAGAATAGGGAAGGCGCAGGACATACAGCGTAGCTTTTTGAAGAATACGAAAGTACGGTTTTGGCGGAAACACCTTATTCCTCGTCTGGTACCGTTTAAAGCCCTTTGAAGCTGCACTAAAACTATAATTTTGACCTTCAACCATTTGGAGGCCATTGAAGTCCATTATAAGGAGAATAATCCTGGAATGTTTTCATCCAAAACCTTAATTTCTTTTCGACAGAAGAAAGAAAGACATGAACATCTTAAATGACATGGGTGTGAGTAAATTATCAGGAACATTTTATTTTGAAAGTGAACTAATCCTTTAATGAAGCTTCGAAACTTTATGAATCTTTTGTTTTGAATCAGTGGTTCGGAGCACGTATCAAACTGCCAAAGTCACACTCCCCAGTGGTGAACCATTGAAATTTCGAAACGCTTAACACATAACGAAGCCTCGTTTACTGAAATCACGTGACCTTCCGAACCACTGATTCGAAACAAAGATTCGTAAAACTTCATGAAGCAGTGTTTTGAAATTGCTCATCACTAGATATTATTGAATAATTTTTTTTTTTTTTTTTGCCGCACAAAAAGTATTCTTGTCGCTTCATAACATTACGTAGCTACCACTGTAGTCACATGAACTGTTTTAAATACGTCTTTAGTAGCTTTCTTGGCATTGAAAGTGTTAATTATCCTGCTGCTAATCAATGCAGGCCTCACTGAGCCATCGGATTTTATCAAAAATATCTTAATTTGTGTTCCGAAGATAAACGAAGGTCTTACAGGTGTGAAACGACATGAGGGCGAGTAATTAATGACAGAATTTTAATTTTTGGGTGAACTAACCCTTTAAATTCATCAGTCTGGAGCACTTTGAGAGTTCAAAATTTAGAGCTCCAACCCATATTCAGTGTGCAAATTAAACAAAGAAAAGCATTTACTTTGCTGGTACCTGAACTTTAAAGGGGATTCAACCCTCTTTTTTTTCGAAACACACTGAGTACCACCCCAAAGTCCCTAGTTCCTGGGGAAAGTTGTGATATAGTGTCTCAGTCTACATTACACTACATAATAATAATAATGCTAACACTTTATTTTAAGGTGACATATTTGCACGTTACTACATGTACTTACTATGTAATAACAGTAATGTAATACACATAACACACCAAAGTTCCTAGTTCCTGGGAAAGTTCCTGTGGTGGAAACACGGCTTTAGTTGTGATATAGTGTCTCAGTCTACATTACACTACATAATAATAATAATAATAATAATAATAATAATGGTAACACTTTATTTTAAGGTGACATAATTGTACATTACTTCATGCACATACAATGTAATAACCGTAAATTATGCATAATTACAGGTAACTAACCCTAAACCAAATGCACTGAAAAATAAATGAAACTTTCATAATTAGTTTTGTCCTAATTTCTATACTTAAAAGAGATAAACATGTGAGCTTTTATTTTGACGGAAAACAAGTTCACAAACCAAACGCATCTCATTACAAATCTAGTGAAATGCTGTAATCGTCAACTATGCAAATGTGAAAATAATGCGTAACTGGTGCCTGATACGTTCCCAAATGCAAGCTAAACTGAGCACATGCAGAGACAGAGTTCACTGATTCATTCACTAGGAACTAAGACGCGGAACTGATCACATGCGGATCGCGTGAGCAAAGTGCACACTTGTCTTTGAGCAGCACAAACAGACAATCTTTTTTGCGATTTGATAAGAACATAAAGCCTTATTGAGCTTTCGATTTTAGTTTGTTTGTCAAAACACGACATTAAAGACCTTTTATGTTATTATGAGAAGTTTAAATATATTTTCGGGCTGCCAAAGTCTAGTTAAAGAATGGGAAGCACTGAAATCTATTTCTTGCGTTCAGTGGGAATATATGACTATATTCCTGTGATGTCAGTTGATTTTCAGCATCATTACTCCAGTCTTCAGTGTCACATGATCCTTCAGAAATCATTCTAATATACTGATTTGCTGCTGAAGGAACATTTTCATCAATGTTTTACTGCTTAAAATTTTTGTGGAAACCATGACATTTTTTTTCCAGGATTCTTTGATGTATAGAAATCTTTTGTAACATTATAAATGACTTTCACTTTTGATCAATTTGATCGTTTAATGCATCAAAAAAAAAATAAAAAAATGTACTGCCTCCAAACTTTTGAACAGTAGTCTATCAAAATTAAGTTATAATGGAGAAGTGATGTTCATATAGAAATTTTAACGCAATTTGAGTTAATTGTAACTTTGCCTCGTTTTCTACTGTCTTGTGTAGTAATTTCTCCAGTGAAGCATCTCAGACTGATCCCTATGGACCTCATAACCAATCAGAAGCCACAGCACCTACGCCCTCAGCCCCGCCTTCTTCAGCATCAGCAGCAGCAGCATCATCATCTTCCTCACCCCCGTCTTCATCCAGCCCGGCCTTCTGCCCTGTCCAGCCCTCACGACACATTGTGGAACGGCAGTCACGGATGCTCAACTTCCGTGTGGAGTACAGGCAGCGCTCCATAGAGGTCGTCCTGGAGGAAGCCAGCACAGTCGGTGAGCACACACACACACACTGTTTTTGATACATTAACACTATATACACAAACAGTTAATCATCATTTGGTAGTAGACAGCTTACTGCCCATGTAAAACAAAAGAGCATGATCATGCTGCACTTGCAAAGGCAGCACACGTGATTAGCACAGGCCTTTCTTAGAAATACACTTCATACTGAGGCATAGTGTGTCTTCATGGGCTTTGTTACCACAATGATGACTCGTTTATCAAATCAATTTAGGCTTTTGTCAAATAGGCAATAATTAACATGTCATCTGCAATAACTGACTGTTTTCTTTTTTAGGTTTTCTCAGAAATTATTGGAGCATTTTCTTGGTAGATGTAGATAATGAGCTGTGATTCTTGGTATGACACAAGCCACTGAACTGAACCACACACTGTGGGACTGTATTTCTGTGAATGAAAGTTGAATCTTGTGTCATGAGCGAAGTCAACAGGAAGAGCTCTGAGTTGCAGGGGTGTGAGGCTGCTTAGCAAGCCACACAAATACAATAAAAAAGAAAGAAAATAGCTGCTGTGTCTTTTTGTTTTTAGTGTAATAGTCCACTCTTTGGTTCATTTTTAATAAATGCACACACAAAAAAAAATTGTGTGTGTGAATAGGTGTATGTTGTCTATGTAATTAATATAATAATATTCATTCTTATAAAATCATTCATATAAATAAAATAAATGTATTTTATTGCTTTAAATTTGAAGTTCTAGTCATTTTACTCTCCGACAGTTGTTATAAATATTAATGTAATGTAGATATGTGATTATTGTTTAGTTTGTGCAGAGGCTGATTTGTGGGTGATAAATCTTTGGCACACAAGCATCGTCTTGAATTGTTTGTCTGAAGCTTGACATTTGTAATATCTTTCAGTATAATTGCAATTTAGATCACCATGTTGACAAACCAATAGTTAGCTAGCCATGTTTTGTGTGTGGTGGAGAAATTAGGAAAAATGCCAAACAGCTTGAGAACTGATTCTCTGAACCCGTTCTGTGGTAGTTTAATGATTCATCTCAATAGTAGTTGAGTAACGTATGATTCTCAAAGGATTTAAGTAACATTACTAGTACACATACACCAGCAGGTCTGATGAATGAAAAAGATGTTTTTAAAATATTTCATTTGCAAACAAAAGAAATTTGTCAGCTTGGCACTTGAACTGGGTGAAGATAAGCAGGGCTTTGCTAAATAAACTAGACTTGATGCATACTGTCCTCTAGTGGTAACATTCTGAACTACCATTAACCTTTTATAACTTATTCTTATTTCTTTCTCTCTGCAGGTGATATTAAAACTATTTTAGAGACTGAGCTACAGGTCCCTGTCTCTAAAATGCAGTTAAAAGGCTGGAAGAGTGGAGATGTATCTGACAGTGTAAGTGTGACTCTATTAAACATATGCTGATATTAAAATTATTGGTGCATTTAAAAAAATAAATAGACATATGTTTAAAATAATTTATATGGCAGTTGCAGATTTTTTGTGAGTGCCATGTTGAGGGGTTGGATTCCAGAAAAAATGTCCATTATTATTATTATTTTTTGTTTGTTTTTATTAAATAGGTCTTTGTAATTTGTAACTGTAACTTTCTGTTCAAGTGTACTTTATGTACAGTTTTGCAAAATGGCAACTTTAAAAGCATTTATAACCTCTTTGATGGTTTTCTTATTTTTTTCCTTTCTTTCAGACGGTTCTGCGGAGTTTACACCTGCCCAAGAACAACAGCTTGTATGTGCTCACCCCTGATATTGCCCCTTCAGCCAGCACCAGCCAGAGCAGGTATGTCTACATACTGTCATGAAGTATCTACTTTAGCTCAGATTGAAAACTGCATTTTGGTCCAGGTAATGCACATGCAGACAAGTAGCTCTTAAAAATGAAATAATGGACTTAAATCTTACATGAGTGGCTTATCTCTTTGTACTTTGTACAAACTTTGAAGTTTGTTTTCTCGTAAATCTCTCGCACCCTCTAAAACTGCTATTTATTTCTGTGAAACTCTCCAAAATATGGACAATTGTGTTCAAAATCCTGTTTAGATGAGGTTGATGGCTTTATATTCACAGGATTTAGTCATGGACATCCATAATACCTGGAGAATGTCTGTTAGCATCCATATGTGTATAATATATAATAAGTCATAATTCACTGCAACCTTTGAATAGCTGTGAATAGAGAAAGATGCTGTTTTTGTCAACAGAATTTTGTAGTTATGACATCTACCAGCAGGGGCTGATTGGACTGTTCTGACCAGACAAACCTAGATCCTTGTGTTTAAGAGTCTCTTACTCACCACTAGGTGGTGTTGCATGACCACATTTTAGATCACAACAGTAGGTTTGATTGTAAAGTATTTTAATGAATTGAGGAGCTTCCCTGTGTTCATTTATTTATTTATGTGTTTATTTATTTACTTATTTATATCTACCATGCCATTCAAAAGTTTTGGGTCAGTAAGATTAAAAAAAAAAACATTTATACAGCAAGGATGCATTTAATTGAGGAAAAGTGACAGTAAAGATATTGATAATGTTAGAAAAGATTTCTGTTTCAAATAAAAAAAAAACTTTATATCCATCAAAGAATCCTAAAATGTATATGTTTCCACAAAAATATTTCGACATGGATTATAATAAAGACAATTTCTTGAGTAGCAAATCAGCATATTAGACTGATTTCTGAAGGATGATGTGACACTGATAATCTGGAAAAATGTCTGTTGAAAATTCAGCTTTGACATCACAGGCATCAATTAAATTTTAAAGTATGTTAAAATATATATAAAAAATAGTTATTTAAAATTGTAATAACATTTGACAATATTACTGTTTTCTACTGTATTTTGATCAAATAAAAGCTCTAACCCTTGGTGAGCTTAAACAGTAGTGTGTGTGTGTGTGTATGTGTATATATATATATATATATATATATATATATATATATATATATATAGCAAAAAAATATGGTCAGAGCAGTGCGATTCGAAGTAATAAATGAAAGGAACTTCAATTAGAAAAGGTTGGCTGTGTGTGTTATATTGATGTGCACGTGTTTGTGTGTGTAATTATGTGTTGATTAGCACTGCTGTAAGCCCCGGCGGGAGGTGGTGGCGATGCCGTCGAGCGACTGGGTATAAACTGGCATCTCTGTCAGCTTGTGTGTGGACACTGTACTCTAGAGTGCGAAAACATTCTGAGAAAAGTACTTAATGGGCTGTAAACTAACATTGTGATAACAGTACCCTCCAAAACACATCAGCACTTTATTTTTTTCCATTTTTTTCTTTTTCCTTTTAGCACCTCGTCAGATTTGGTCTTCAGGCATTTTCTGTGTGTGTGTGTGTGTGTGTGTGTGTGTTTGTTTCTGTTTTTTTATTCTTTTTCTTAACTTTCATTTTAAAGATTGCAACAAAAAACACACATTACTGTGACGTATGTACTGCATACTGGTCAGGGTTCATTGGATCCATCGAGATCCCATATATTAACATGATCCTGACAGCTGCTCTCGTCCATCTCGTTTCTCCCCTATTGGGCAGGTGACATGCAGCAGACACCTTGTCACCTCTCTCTCTAAATGGCACAATATCTAATATCCAGCACCTACTAGAGCTCATCATCGGTGGCGGGCTCTAATTATTTCCCAGAAACTATTTTAGAGGAGTCAAAATAGGGGAGAAAAAGAAAGGGCCGGTGTTAGTTAGGTGTGACCCCATTGTTGCCCGTGATTGTCCTCTCCTGGTGCAGTGAGAAGAGGGCTTCCAGGAGGGTGAGCAGACAAGCTGTTAACTGCCTTTATAAATAACTGTCACAGAGAGACAGGGAGAGAGAGAAGTGTTCCTCAGCAGACTTAGCTCCTGCTGTACTGTCGTTCTTTGGCTCTGTCTCTCAGGGGCAGTTCAGATGCTGTTTTCTCATCTGCTCAGGCATCTTTACTTACACTTATTTTAAACCGGGGTTCAGCAGAATGTCAGTGTTTCTGTGTGATTTAGCAAATTAATAGAAAGAAACTGTGAAATGATAACTGGGCCATTCCTTTAATGCAGTTCTTTTTCTTGTCTCCATCATGCATTTTGTAATTTATTCAATAAAATACTTAATTCAGTTTTTACACATGGAACTCATATTAGTTCGTTTTTTTTATTTTTATTTTTTATCACAAAATTACAAAAAACTGAACATGGGCCGGATTTGACATCACTTGAATATTTTCATATATTTTTTTTAAAAATTCATTTTGGTTCAGGTGTTTTTATTTACACGTATAGGTAATAAAATAATAACTATACACAATAAAGTTAAGCAAGTTTTAAGCTCTCTATCGCTCCCTTTCCATTGTGTAAATAATCAAGTTCAAATGGTACATAACAGGAATGACCCAGTCGCCATTTCCAAGACTGATTACTGATTGAAGTTGAATTGAGGAAAAAAAAAAAAAAAAAAAATCATATACCATGCAAAAGTTTGGGGTGAGTAAGATTTTTTTTAGTAACACTTTACTTAAAGCCTTTATATATATAATGCATTATAAAAGTATTTTTAATGCGTTAATTATGCCTTGTAATGCATAATGTACCTTATAATGCATTGTACATTCTCATGAATAATCATAACCACAGTTATAATAATTGTAACCGTTATGTTACACCTTTAGAAAGTATAATGCATTAAAACACAAGACGAACAACCAATTTCAGATGTAACAAGTAATTGCAAATATTAAAATGCATTTTAACTTTGGTTACATAATGCCTTCTACCATTCTTTTTTTTTTTTTTTATTCAGCAAGGATGCATTAAATTGATCAAAAGTGACAGTTATAATGTTACAAATTGTTTCTATCTCAAATAAAAGCTGTTTTTTTTTGTTTTTTTTATTACTTTCTGTTCATCAAAGAAATATATCAGTTTCCACAAACATGTTAAGCAACACAAATTTGTTCTTGAGCACTAAATCAGCATATTAGAATGATTTCTGAAGGATCACGTGACACTGAATAATGGCTGCTGAAAATTCAGCTTTGCACCACAGGAACAAATTACATTACAAAATATATTAAAATTGAAAACAGCTATTTATTTCTTTTTGGCATTGGACTACATAAAAACTATGCAATGTTATTATAATTACAGATTGGAAGTCCTGTCTCCAAGCAATATCATCCCTTAAAAATAATCACCCAGCATTTGTAATGATTTTTACAAACTGCTTGAACTAGAGGGTCATCAATTTAATATCTGGTTTTGTTGGGTACCTGGACACTGTGGAATCAAATGAAACGAGGAAGCAATAGAGGCATTATCAGCAGACCTCAAAATTTGCAGAGTACTTCCTATGGATCTAATACCAATAACTAATTCCTATATTGATAACAAATGGCAAACAGAATGGGATCTAAATACTATGAACAAACTCCATGAAATCAGCCCCAATGCTGGAAGAAGTTGTTTCTATCAATTCTCAAACTGATGGGACCAGATTGATTGTACCCCTTGCAGAATAGGCCATTCCAGGATGTTTAATAATACTAGGAGTTTTTAAAGATTCACCAACATGTTCTTTCCATCAAGTTAAACCAAATATAGCTTTAGAGTTTTTAGCAAAAATAAAAGCCTTCTCTTAAAAACATTAAAAAAATCTCACCAACCCTAAACTTTTGAACAACAGTGTGTGTATATGGGTGTCCCTATCAGCTTGTTTTTAGTTTAAATTAAAGCATGGGGTCTCAGGATGCAGGCAGCGAACAATGGCACAGTACTCAACAAATAAAAGCCACTGTAGGCAATTACTGCAAAGCATACCTCAGCACACCATATCCAAACATATTAATCAAACTCGTCTTCACACTGCGCCGCCTGCCTCATTTTCTTCCCTCTGTTTTGAATGCAAATACGGCACAGGCTTTGGAGCTTTCACGACAGACACTCCATCCAAGGTAGTTACAGAAATCCAGTGATGAGCCAAGCTCATCTCGCTTGCTCTCCCTCTCGTGGAGGTATCCAAACCCCTAATCTCCAGCATAAATAATGGAACTTTATGAATAATTTAAAACGAATCATCTATTTCTGTTGCTTCCAGGAGATGTGTGTGTTTAAGGTTATTTTAATTTGAACTTCTGCTATTTTAAATACAAATGAGCAAATGAGTCTGTGCGCATTTGGTATTTATCTCATTTTCTGCATCTGATCTCCTGTGAGACTTGGGGGCCTGAGGAATCTGCTGGTTTTGGCAGAAAGGAAAAACAGTTTAAACTACAGCAATTAGTACTTAGACTTGTCAGATCAGAACAGGCAGTGCAGAAAAACATTTGTGGCGGATGCAAAAATAAAACTTCCATGTGGAAGAAAGAGCGAAAGGTTATGTTTGTGTTTTGTTTGGTGGTGGTACAGGTCACCCTAAGAGTGTGTGTTGGAGAAATTAAAGCCAGAGGTTTGTTCTGCCCGTGTGTGTGTACGTGCCAATGAGAGGAACGAGACGGTGGGTTTTATTAAAGTCTCAGTCTTGCAGTGTTCTGAGACGGAAGACTTATCTCTGAGTGAAACCAATCTGCTCTTCATTTACACAGTGGTTTATTTTTTTTCTATAGCAGCCAGTGACATTCTATTTCCGGTGCCTCCGGTGGTGTGGAGAAGCATTTAGGGTGAGTTTAGGGGGGTCAGCTCCAGGTGCTGTTGGGACCACAGAGGGCTGAACCTGGTTAAGCTTCTACAGATGAACCTTATGCTGTAGATCTGTCGTGAGAGGAAATTTTGCATAGTTTTAACTCCTTGGAGAGAAAAGTTCTACTTTGCAGTTTACTTTTTAACCCACAGTTTAATAACACCATCTTAAATAGGACAAAGACACAGTTTTTATTACATTTATATTATTTTTAGTTATATAAAAATATATTTAGCATTTTCAAATATTCAGTATACAGTCAAACCAAAATTTATTCAGACGTCTTCAAATTTCATTCATTAATTCAGTTTATTCACTATAATTAAAAAAAAAAAAGGTAATAAAATATGACGATCTCAGAGTTAAACTGTGTTAGAAAAAATGTATCTTAATTATGTCAGATAACACTTAAGCAAAACGTGGTCAGGTCAAAGTGTATGAATAATTTTTGGTTCCACATTTTTATCAATTTTACTGTGAAGAATTTTTGGGTATAATATGTCAGTTTACTTTATTTTGCTATCCTCACTTACATAAATGAACTATAGTGTCCTGCACCCACTAGTAGAGATATATCAAAGATATCAAAAATGTCTGAATAATTTTTGGTTTGACTGTATACATATATTCATTAATACTTAATACTTTTATTCAGCATGGACACATTAAATTGATCAAAAGTGACAGTAAAGACATTTATAATGTAAACATTTTTAACATTGATGATAAGAAACTAACATTTTAAAATATAGTAAAATTAAAAATAGTTATTTTAAATTCTAGTGATATTTCCCAATATTACTGTTTTTACTTTACTTTTGATCAAATAAAAATAAATGCAGCCTAATCTAAATCATACTGACCCCAAACTTTTGAATAGTGTGTGTGTGTGTGTGTGTGTGTGTATATATATGTATATGTATAAACTCATTATTTGTCTTTTCACATTTATTATCATTTTAAAATTTCAAGCGAATTAATTTTACACTATTACTTAGGGCAACTGATTTCTCTTTTTAATTCAGTTGTTATTCACAAGTTCACCATTCCATTCAGTATCATTTCAGTTAGAAATCCTACAGTTACCAAGTGTACTTTTGCTTTGGTATAAAGTATATGAACAGTGCTGAATGAACTTTTTATATAGCTATATAAACACTGGTTAGCAAAATTTGAAACAATGCTTATTTAAAGATCAATCCTTGCCTTTAGTTATACACATTTGTCAATGCAGATATATTGTATCAGAATGTAAAATGTCTCCGAGTCATTCACATTTGGTAAGAGTCTTGAAATTAAATTAAACCCCTCCTTTTCTATCCTGTATTCATGACTCTGTGTTTTTCCACTCTCCGCAGCATTGCATATGCATCCTCCTCTCCTAGGCCACCGTTTCAATCTTCATCGCTAGATACAACAAACATTACATTTACATATTGATTTCACAGTTTTAGTCAATGTAAATAAGCTGCCATTACAGTAAATTTGGTCCTCTGTTAACATAAGCTTGTCCAAAGCTCCTCAGATTAAGGCGCTGGTTGCATAATTAATGTGTGCGTTACATATTAATTCCCAGACTCTCCTCTTCCTGACTGCTTTCATTCGAACCCTGATTAGCCGGCAGGCTCGCCTCTAAGCTGTTGATTCATATTCACACACACAGACAGAGCATTTGCTCAAAGCGCTACTTAACCCCCGTCGTTTGTCATCAGATGAGGCCTTCTCTCCTACAACCAAGGCTCCCATGAATCTCAAACCTGCTCTGAGGTCAGCACTCCGAGGGTGACGGCAGAGCGTATAAGCGCCACTAGCCCTCTTGTCCTTTTGTGTGACGTTTATAACTCTTCGCTCCAATCGATACCTCCAGACGGCCTTAGTGCTTGTGTGCGGCCCATGCTGTGGCCCTTGGCTCTGCCCTGGCCTCCCGCTTCCCGTGCAGAGCAGTGGGGTGGCACAGGCTTGTCTGAGCCCTGGGGAGACAGAGACGAGCCCCGACTCGTCCACCGCTGAACTCTAATGCTCCTCTCTCTTTCTTTTTCCCCCTTTGCCCTTCCTGCCATTTAACAGTGCCCAGCAAGGGTTGTCAAATCAGAACTACCTGCTCGTCATTAGCCACCGTGAAGCACAGAGAGATTACAGCCTCAACTTCCCCGCCAGCAAAACCATCCAGGAGGTGAGACAACCACACACCTGTCTGTCACCTAGCCCCTCTGTCTGTCTGTCTACACCTGCTGTCTGTCTTTCTCTCTACAGCTTTTTTCTGCCTGTGTTCTCTGAAACTACTTTCTGATTTTTAGGTGAGGCGTCAACTTAATTAGTACATGCTAAAATAATAGTCACCAATGATTGAGGCCTTTATTGAGCCAAAGCTAATTATCTCAAAGTCTTGCTTTTCATAACACCCACCAAACTTCATGATTACTTCAAAATGTCTAATCTCAACTGTGTGTTTTGGGTGAAACTATTCATTTTTTTTGTCATGTGACCAATACATGTGGAAAGGGCCCATCATGTACAGGAAATTTTCTGCATTGCAGGTATTCACAGCAAATTTATTAAGGTCTACAAATGTGTTATGCATGTTGGTGAATTATTAGCTAGAGATACTAACTTTGCTCAAAAAAATGAATATACACACACACACTTAATTCGTGGCCACAATTTACTAAAAAAAAAGAATTAATTAATTTGTGGCCACAATATATATATATATATATATATATATATATATATTTTTTTTTTTTTTGTCCACATGTCATGTGTGGGGCTTTCTGTGTGTGCGTTTTATATATATTTATTTATATATATAAAAAACATGCTGAGTGTAAAATTCTGGAAGACTCTCGTCTACTGTGTGTCTTTCCACTTAGCCAGAGCTCAGTATCGAGCGGTACAAACCCCCCTGTGGCTCATCAGCTCCTTTCCCTCTCCCATCAGACCTGTGCGATGCCATTCTTTTCATCACTCTCCCTTTAACTACAATGTGTTGTATTTAAGGTTGGTTTGTGTGGGACACAAAACCAGAACGCTTCATTCTGTACACACACATCCCCTCCCCAACTCCCTCGCATTCTCCTCGGCCTGCCCCAGTAACCTACACACAGCTTTCTGGAAATGGCTCCATTAATTATTCACAGCAGGTAGCGTGCACCACGTCAAGTGTAACAAGCTCCCCGTGGACTGACAGCGCCACTTGAACCCCTCCCTCAGTGCTAGGGGAGTCATGTTGGGCCTGTGCAGTGCCGTTTTGAAGAAACAGACATCTGTGATGTTCTTTTTTTTTTGTTTTTAAACTTAAGTCCTCTTGTTTAACTTGTGCAGCTTAAAACTTAAAATCTGCACTGCAATAAATCCTATTCTTAACAAGATTTTGTCTTATTTTTCAGTTAAAATGTCTAAAAATCCTTGAAATAAAAAATTAATTTACTTGAAAAGCAGCACTGCGTAAAATATTTAGACTTGTTTTCAGAGAAATTATCTTTGTTTTTAACAAGATACTTATTTTCAAGTTCAAATTTCTAAAAATCCTTGAAAAAAAGTTTAATTTTCTTAAAGCAACACTGCAATTAATATTCAGACATGTTTTTGAGAACATTTCTTTATTCTTAAAAAGATTTTCTTTCTTTTCCTTGAAACAAGATCAGTTTATTTGAGAAGCAAAACTTAAGAAAATTTCTGAGAAATTAACTTTAATAACATTTTGTCTTTCTGCACTGACAGATTTTTTTTACTTGTAGTATAAACAAGTAGTACTTGGTATAAAAGTATGCAATCCATGAAAACGAGTCTTAATATCTTATGCAGCATTTTTCAGATATTTTTAGATTTTTTTTTTTTTTTTTGCAGTGTGATTAAGCTTGATGCACCAAAGGTTTGATCAAATCTGTTAGTGGAATGAAAATGGATAAAAATGCAGATACGGATACTTCGATTCAATTTTGAAATTCCATTTATTTGTAAATATGTGAGAAGCACAAGAAGTTTTTTCTGAAAAAATTTTGCGACAGAACTTTCTTCCTTAAAGGAAAAGTACCCTAAAAATGAAAGTGATGTCTTTATTTACTCATCCTCACGTCATTCTAAACCTGTATGACTGACTTACTTTTGTGAAACATTAAAACATTTAAAAAATAAATATAATCCCCACTCTTTTCCATATAAAGGACGTTATTCAGAATAAAAAATTACAAAAAAGCATCATAAGTGTCGTTAAAAAGTAGTCTGTATGCTATATTCCTAGCCTTCTGAAGCCAATCAATGTCAGAGGGATGGGCAGATTTAAGTCATTAATCATTGGAAATCTTCCCCTCCAGTGAGCTGTTTCTAATGTTATGAATAGCATGAGGTTGAGTAAATGATGACTGAATTTTCATTTTTGTGTAACTTATTTTTTAAGGAGTTCACTTCATACTTCAAGTTAGATTTTATCCTTTTTTTTTTTTTTTTTTTTTTTTTTTTTAATAAAGAATTACTTTTCCCCACCTCAGCTATGTCCACGCAATCCCAGAATCCTTTTCCCGGCGAAACTGCCGCCTTGATGGTGCTGGTCACCATTACAGTAATCAGACTACTTGACAGGTTTGTAATGGTGCTAATTGAAGAGATTAAAGTGAGATGGGTGAGCGCTCTCTTTCCCTCAGCAGATGGTTTTGATGAGCACCTACTGTGAACCTTAAGTGTTTCTGCCGGGATTACAACAACTGGAGAGTAGAGCCTGCGGGGAAGAGAAAAGAGGAGCAGGAAGCGAAGCTGTTGGCTTGGTAGGGGAGCGAGTGACTGGACAAAGCTGAATCAAACGGACCGCTGCGGCCCTAACAGGCCTGATCCTCAGGCATTCTGTTTTTTTCTTTCTAAGACGGAGAACGAGGGGGAGAGAAAGAAGATTTGTTTTCTAAGGAGAAACAAATTGCATGCGATACAAACTGTTTTTGTAAGAGAACACCTTATTGGTTGCACGTCACTTTCTCAATGGCTCTCTCTCAGAGTTAGTTTAGTTAGCTGTAGAGTTCATTAGTTACTTTGGCTCCACTGAAAGATTTTTTCTCTTTTGGGATGGGAACATTTTTATCAAGCGTGTTCAAGCACTCGCTTTTGTGTCCGAAATTCTAGAAAATAAACGTGTGAACAGGAAAGAAAAGCTCTGCGGGGATCCACTACATTTCTTCACAAACGTCTCGTTGAGAAAAGTTACTAACAAGTGAGAGAAGTTTTTGTTTTACAGTTGTGGCCCTAAAACCGAAGGCCTGTGTGAAAATGCAACAAAACAGCAACAGAGAGCTCTCACAATCTCCCCTCTCTCTTTTTTTCCCCATTCACCCCCTTGCAGCCACATATGGAGAGGACTCCTCTCCAGCCTTTCTTTTTCTGCTCATCTTTTGTCTTTGCTGAAGACCAGCCGATGCTTTTCTGCATGTGCATATCAATAGGAGCAGCAAAAGAGAGAGAGAAGAGAGTCCCTCAGTGCTGTCCCGTTGTTTGTCTTTGCCAAAGGCTCTCGCTCTGCCTCCAGGCTCCCAGGGAACGTACCCTTCCACTATTCGGCCCCGGGCCCTGCTCTCCTCTTCTGATTGGCATTCCCAAACCCGAGTTTGGGGCTGCGCTTAAGCCTCAGAGCAAATGTTTGTCAGGAAAGTGGCGGGGAGAATAGGGCCGTCCGATAGGGCTCTGCCGTCCGTGACCAGACGACTCGTCCCAGGGATTTTTGCCGGCCCCACAGCGTTTCTCTCCGCAGCTGGAGAGATGAACGCAGAGGAAGAAAAGAAGGATGGAGAGTAAAAGAGTGTGAATGAAAGGCATCTGGTGCTGAAGAGCTTGTGACTGTTTAATGGCAACCTTTTCTTCTCTTTGATTTCTCTCCAGCCAAGGATTACCAGTACTTGGCATTTAGAAAGATTGGATCATTAATGTGTGTGTGTGTGTGTGTGTGTGTGTGTGTGTGTGTGTGTGTGTGTGTGTGTGCGTGAGCGTGTGCGCGCGCGCGTGTTTGTCTGAGAGAGCGTATGTGTTTATTGATGTCTAAGTCATTTAATTTTGTAAGATTTGCATTTTTTCGAACACTTAGATCAGTCTTTTTGTCTTTTATATGAAGATATTAATAACATTATTTCATTTTACAATAATATTAAACATTATAGCCAGACACACAAAACTGCCACTGTTTAATTGCTACTTTAATATTTCACAGTTCAATTTAAAGATTAATGTAATGTTATATACATATATGTATAAACACACACACATTAATCATGTATTAATGTTTAAATTGAATTTTGCAGTTTAGGTTTTGTCAGTAAGGGGGCAGCAATACACAGATGCCTTTAAATTTTTGTGTATCAAATACTATTATTTGTCTCTGTTCATTTTGTGCAGTCCATCTACTATCACCATGGAAATGTATATTTTGTGCATTTCATTTACACCATGTAAATGTTTGTTTTATGGGTGATAAATAATATCTTATATGACAACCACACTGGAGAATATATAAAAGAAAACCTTTTTAAAATGAAAGGCGCTGTTACATGCAGTCCTTAAGTATATAATCCCGGCAGCTGAAATGTCTTTATCCGTGAGATCTTCTCGCATTTTCTGATATAATGTCAACATTATCTGCTTTTTTTCCTCCTCCTTTTCACAATAGAAGTCTGTTCCCTGATGCTAAAAACTCTATTGTGACATTTAAAATGAAATGTCAGCGGAACTGGATTTAATAGGACTGAGTTTTTTCCCTTCGTTATTTAATCAAACCTCATTGTTCCTTATGGGCAGCGGTTTGGGCAAGACAGAACAAATGTCAGCTGTTACCGAACATCTTCAAACTCTCTTTACTTTCTCTTAGAAATCAGTGGTAAATAAACTTGTTATTCGGTGGATTTGTTTGTTTATCCTTTCCGTGTATATTTTTTTTCTCATTTAGTTGGGTAATGTTGGCTTTAATTTGCAGACCCCTGACTGCTAAGAGGAGGAATTCGTAGCTCATGAATAGGTAATGACACTTGTGTTTGTGAATATTGCAGCAGTATGGGGCTTTCTCCTCGTAAGTCAATTATAATTCGCAGTAGTTACAGAAAGAGCCCCTCACCCAACCAGCCATCTATGATAAATTAACTTTTATATCACCTTTATTCCCTGACAGGTTTGTGATTGTGGTTTTATTTGCTATTTTCTTATGCGCCAAGTATGTTGACATCTCTATCTTCCAATATGGCTAAATCTGTTTTGAAGTCAAATAACTGTGAATAGCTTCTCATTGGATGTTTGTCAAGATGGGATGAAGTCTGGCTGAAGTACAGAGGGGTATGGGTGTATTGACAGTAGGGCAGTGCTCATAAAAAAGACCCAGTGAAGTAAAGCAGTGAAATATCAGATTTTCGCAGAGGGCCGATTGGTTATAGCAGCTAAATGCTTCTGTCTGGTCCTTGGTGATGCCGTTACTTTCTACTTTCTCTTGGGCTACGGTGCCATTTGACCCTAAATGGTTCATTACAGCCAAGAGCCGGTGTTTACGGCAGCCTGCCGGTCAGGCCTGGGCGGCCAAATCCCTGTAGCCCTCTGGTCAAACACAGATATTACACTCTGTAATAACATTGGCCAACCCAGCTGACCCTTGCTCGCTTCAATAAGAAAAACGCACAGCCCAGTGTGTGGGCTTGTGTATGTTTGAGTGTGTGTGTGTGAGATGGTGCAGTCTCCGACTTCAGCCGACCGAAGTGATGTTGTCAATATCTAAATTTGTTTCCCTTTATTGAGTTTTTGCCTGACCAAAATGGTCGGGAAACTGGCTTTAGCCATGGTTCTGTACGTATCTGTATTATTGAAACTGTCTGAAAACCTTTAAATCATCCTTGCATCCTTACAAAAAGCCTCTATAAATTAATGCAGTGCTTCTTAACTGGTTTTGCTCTCTTCAGGGCACAGATTTTACATTTGGATATTGGAAGTTAATATATTCATATTATCATGAACTGCATGAATCCAACAATATGCTTAATTTTTGACATTACAAGTAGGAGTTTGGATCATTTTGGTAATAGTATTACTATTTTATTATTACATGCGTTTTGCGTTATTTACATTAGCATCGTTTTTTCCCCTCCTGTACCCTGATACATTTTGGGTCTCAACCCACCAGCTGAGAACCTCTGTATTATTGCATTCATAAATATTCATATTTTTGTGGTTATATTTTTGTCAACATAAAGCTTGTGATTGTATCTGCTAATGAATTCTTGACCCTATCTCTTTCAACCCTGCTTCATGTCCTTTGTTTTCACAAGCATCTTGCGCCTATCGTTTCTGCCTCTGTGGGCACGAGTCCTCAGTCTGGCAGAGGATACATGTCCACTCAGTGCGCTGGCGGTGGGATTTGGCCATGCGCTAGGAGGGCTTTCTGCCACAATGGCTAGTTGTCTCTGCCTCTGTATCTAGCGCCGCGGGGTAGTGCATTCTCTGGGGATAATGCACTAGAATCTGCGGCCCATCCAGCTCTGGGCAACGCCCGCTTTGATCACCCCCGTCTTCCGCACATCAGCCTGGCGTTGGGCTTTAAACCAACAGCAGGGTCTAGCGTCAACTGTTTAAATGCATGCAATGTTATTAAGTGCAGTTACACAGGGGTGAATGGCAGAAGGGAAATACTGTCCATTTTTCGAGTGAAGGGCTGTTGGCATTGGGCATTAGGACAGGCATCTGTGGAATTTTGAGAACACGGAGCTCTTTTTTCCGCTACTTGCCTTTTCTCCCTCCCATCCCAGCCACTTATATTGTAGCGATAATAGTACATGCACTTTGTGTTCTAAAAGTGTCGAAAATAAATGTTTTTGCTAGCATTTTTTAAATGAATTTAAATGTATTTGTTAGTGTTGTATTCTTATATCTGTTGTCTGATCTTTTTGTCTGTTTAAATCTCAGGTGAAAAGGAACATTTCAGACCTGACAAATATCCCTGTGCGGCATCAACAGTGGGACGGCTGGCCTGCCTCTGCCTCAGACGACTCGGTATGATTTTTTTCCTTTCTTGTCATTATATATTCTATTATATAGAGAATAAGTTGTAAAATCAGAACAATTAGCAACAAAAGTAAAAGTGCCATATTGAACTGAGTTTTTGTCCTGACCAGACACGACCCCAAAGAAAGACCAGTGGCAGATCTTCTTGTCCGTCACTTGGTTTCTATTTCTTTTGTGTTGCGTCGGGTAGTCCGGCCCACAGTACAATCTCATTTGCCCAACATCTATTAACTTCAAGTATGTTCTACTTGGCTATAATTGCTGCTCCATGCAGAATTTTTGCTTTCATGTTGAAATGACAAATTACTAGATGAAAATTGTGCCTTTATTAAGGGTTTGTTGTAAGAAAGCAGATTTTGGAAAAATCTAATTTTTCTTTTCAAATTCAGCATTTCTGTAGCATCATCCGATGTGAAAGTAAGATGTTGGTACTAATTAAGATGTCACAGAGCAACTCCTCTCCCTTGTCCTCTCTGTGTGGACATTACAGCTCATGTAGTGGGGGGTCAGTGACCTTTCCCGCCCTGTTCCGTGCTCCCAGCCTTTTAGAACGACTCGTTCACAGTGATCAGAGAGGGCCCTAACACCGAACCCTGTGGAACCCCACCTCCCAGCTCAGACATCCACAATAATCATCCTTACAATAACCATGGGAACTTTCTCTTTACTTATCACTGACCATTGTGCATAAGATCAGTTAAGCATGGAAATTGCCCTTGTGTTTTAACCATGAAAGAGTAATGTGTTTCTTAGGTCTATGCTTGTCATTGTGTCTTGATTTGGTGTCAGGTGCCTAATTGAGCGAAAGCGTTGTTTCAAAGGGTGAACTGATGAACAAACGTTTTTTGAGCACTGTTTGTTTCAGGTGTTGAAAGTTTCTCCCCCCCACCTTCATATTTGCAATGTTGTCTTTTAAAAGAGAAAAAATGTATCTGTCCACTTTATTTTGTTTCTGAAGCTATTAAAATGGTTTTGGTTACCATTATTTATAGAACAATATAAAACATAAAACCCCATGACTACTTAGTATTTGAGAGTACCATAACAAAAGATTCTGACCCCATTGTTAGTAGCTTTATGAGTAGTGTTTCACAGAGCTCTTCAACAATGACATTGTTTATTTTCAGTGTGCACTTGTAAGGCTCATGTATCTCACCCATTGCATTTACCTCATATTGTTAAAAGGGCGGTTGGAGAGATCGTTTCGTCCTTTAGCGAAAAGCACAACAGACACAAGGTCACTGAATTACACCCTCTCACCACAGACTGCCCACTTGAGTCGGGCCACTTCAGGGCTGAAGTGCACTCACCGAAGACCTCAACCCACAATCTTGTTTTTGATAAAGAGGGTACTGCTCATGAATACTCTTTAAGGCACATTAAACCGTTAATGCCCAAGCAGAGACTGGTTATGTGTGGTCGTCGTGCACTTGGCCACATACCAGCTTTCCACCTCAACTCGTCTTGGCTTATAGGGAGGGACATATTATTAAAGCACTAGTCTTAATAATGGCCCACGGCCCTTATTGAAACGGCTAGCTGTGCATTAGATGCAAAGCTCTTCTATGGCAGGCAGGCCGTTTTTTGTGCGTATCTCATTAACCTTCCCTCATCTCCCAGGATTTGTACCAATAAACATGACAGCCCAGGCTTAGAAATACATTTACCAGCAGTCTGAGTCGATGCCCGCTATGCTGTGCTTTCATTACCCTTCGCTTGCTCATATACAGCGAGTCTCTCTGCACTCTGTTCCACCTCATAAGGGAGAAAAATAGAAAACTAATCAGTAGTCAGTTTACATTTCACTGACTGAGCTTTTAAGCATATTGGTTTTGAAGGAGCTAGCGACAGGTTTTTTTTTTTTTTCTTGTACTGTCAAAATGGATTGAACTTAATATATTTATCAGTTTCGGATGGCTCTCAGTGCATCTTCTGTATACATGTTTTGTATTACTGTTTGGGAGTCAGATGAAGAAAATATGATTTGATTTTGATCCATTTATGCAGTGAAACTGTTTAACCAGTTAACATTTAAACAGTGCAGCCATTTTAACTGGATTTGTAATTAGCATTGCAAATTTGTCTCTCGGGAGAAAGGGATTACAATGTAAAAATCAGCGTACCTTCTTATGCCTTTGAATCTGTGGGTGGATCTTAGCGGTTGTCTTGACGTCCCTATGCAGTGTCTGTAAATTCAAAGGAGGCTGTTTACCATAGTCATGTTTTAGCCCTTGTTTGTTTGAATGGGTGTAGTCTGGATGCGTGTGGTGTGTTTGAGGGGCTGACACAGGCTTCTTCATATGGCAGGCCACTGGAGGACTGCTGTTTGCAGGCTGTGTTTGGCATTAACCGCCCAAACTTTGGTATGTTTTCTGTCTAAACTTAGGCTGCACTGTTGTTTTGTAAGCATATTTTTTTTGTTGTATCCTACTGTAATATTTTGGAGATTTCTGAAGGTTTATTTTCTGTCTGCAAAGTAAATAATGCCAGTTCATCACTTTGTTTTATTATTTTATTTGTTCTATTTCATGACTTTTGTAAATCAGAAGTAATCAGAGAAAAAGGACTTTGTAGGAATTGTATTCAGGATTAATCGGCTGTGCACTCTTCCTTTTGTCACTATTAATAATAATAATAATAATAATAGTTGCTCATGTTCTTGTTTATTTTAATTGTTCTCTTAATTTAAGCTTCTAATTGGTCCATTTCCCACCGCTCAGTTCTCTCTTTCACACACACATCCTCAGCCAAAACTCTTTTGAGCTCTTTTCATATTTCACTGCCAACCTCTTGCAGCACCTATGGGAATGATTGACAACTTCTGGAACGTCCTTATTAGAGTCTTTTCCCCCTTAATTGCTGACATTTATCCAGTGTTTCTTGATGTTTGCTAATGTATTACTGCTGCTGCTCTCTGAGGGTCTCTGTGGCCCACGGCTGTTATGGGCTTTCAGCGTCACAGACCTGCGGAGGCGGCTTATTGGGCCCGTTGGTTGCCGTGGCGACGAGGCTCAGCTCTAAGCTCGTACAGAGCCCCTTGTGAGATTGCTGTCTGCAGGTGAAGTTCTTCCGTAAGAGAGATATATACACTCTTATATTGGCAATCATCTGTCTTCAGAACCGCCAACTTGCCATCAATCTACACTCCCTGTCCCTTACTGGGGCCATCTGACATAAATCATGCTTTACATGTTTAGATCAACACCATGCTGACTATCCCAGGGTTGTATTTAACAGCAGGTAGTGGTGTTCTGTCATATGCAGGTGAAATGGATCTGTAATGTTTGATCTGTTGTAGTAAAGACTTTTCCCTATCAGATCAGTTCTTCACTTTGCATTGCAGAATTTGGAAACCAATTAACATCAGCATATTTTTATTCTCCTTTTTTATACTATTAATATTATTTAATAATAATAAAATATATATATATTTTTATAATATTAGTTTAAAAATATATACTGTTTTGACACTGGGGTCCACACTATAGAATTATATAACTTAATTAACGTAAGAGACATTTACTCTGGACTGCCACTAACATCCGGCAAATCGTAGCAGTTACAGATTACACCTTAAACAGGTGGAAAACATCGCCTAGCCTATTCACACTTTTTTTTCTCGAAGGGCTTAGTTCTGAAAGGTTCACTGGGCTTTTTAAACACTGTATTTGACCCTAGATCTTAATCAAGACTGACACCTCTTCAAACTCTAACCTGAAAGGGTCCAACAGGTGTTTAGGGTGGGGCTTCTTATTTTTCTTTTCTTTTCTGGACTCCAGTCTCTTGCTTTTTTCGCGCTCTGTAGCTCTCTTGTCCTCATCTATCAAAGAAGGCAGGCACAAGGTGCAGCTTGGGGCTCTCGGACGACTAGAGCAGCTGTCAGCAGTAATTATCTCCTTCACAGCCTGAGAGATGGAGAATGACAACAAATCGCTGAAAACAACAAAGAGGAGAAGAAAAAATAAAAATATTAGCCGGAGAAATATGTTTAGTTAATGGTAGATGAGGAAGAAGAGATTTTCTTAAATGAGAACAGAGAAAAAGAAATTGAATTCCTCTTTTGCATGGTGCTCAGTGCTAGGGGCTTTAATGCAAGTGTTAATGAAAGGGGTCCAAAAGAGGAGGATTTAGTTCTTTGTTTGGAGGTGGGGAGGGAGGTGTGGAAAGATGAGGGGGTGACCTCTCCCCTGTAGCCTGCGGCTCTGACACGCACACACATATGCACTCAGACACACTCATACCATTAGGCGATGGGGTCAAAACATGGACGTTTTACCTCTTACCTGTGACTAAGTGCCTTAATTCTACCTTTCTTCAAGTTAAATGGGATATATCATGTAAAGCAGGATTTACATTGTTTGTTTTGAGATAAAGGGGTTATTTACCATGTAGATGTACTGTAGCTTTCACAGCCCTGACCATTAATGAGAACTAATAGAGAAAAACTCAATATTCAGATAGTCATGATAAGCACATTAAAGGGATAGTTTACCCAGAAATGAAAACTCTGTCATAATTTGCTCATGTCATGTAATTCCAAAACCTTTATGACTTTATTTAGATCTATGGATATGTTTTGTTGTCTTACCAATGAATGTCTTTGAGGTCCAGGGTTGTTTTTACCTCAATTTTTTTGTGTTCCATAGAAGTCATATAAGTTTGCAACGGTAAATGGTGACAGAATTTTTATTTTTGGGTGAACTATCCTTTTAAATTAACTGTCCACAAATTGTCAACATTAATTTAGTATTAGGCAACTTGACCAACCTGATGAACAACAGTGTGCTGGTACACAGAGGTTTACATAACAAAGTTCAAGTACAGTATTTTAGGTCAGAGAGATGGTGAAAAAAGTTTTGAAATACTAAATTAGGACTTTGCGTGAACCTTCAGTAGTGTCACAATTTACCCCACTCTTCCCTGTGATTTCTTCTGTGGTGAGTTCTGCGTTTTCTCTGGCCTTCGACATTCTGAACCTCCTGCAAAAAGAACATGTCTGACTTTTGGACTTGTGTCACCCAACAGTACTGTACGTTGTCTCCCTGTACAGGCAGTTTGTCTTTAATTAGTCCTTGTAGAAGAGAAACAATGTCTGTGATTCTTCTCTCTGTGTGGGCCATCACAAAAAGAGAGAAAGTGTGTTGTCTGTTTGTGTGTTTTGCGGCAGTTAGCGCCCTGTTGAAGTACTTGACACACTGAAATCCTCTCTGAGTTGCATTATGGGATATTTTGGTGCTTAAACCAAAGCTTCTTTACACTTAATCTGTTATGTCTGTTAATCAATACCAAGACGTGACATCAGTTTTGGTATGTCTCAAATTTGTTAACTTTTTATTTAATTTGAAGTCATGGCTTTTAACTATAGCCTGATCAAGCTGCACCAGTTCTTATTGGGTAAAATTACAGATCAGAGATATTGTCATATTTTACAGCTGATAATTTTTGTTTAAAATTTCCAATATGCAGAACAATTTATTATAATGTTATGAAAATTAGTATTTTGTTTTCATCCATTTCATTGAAGTTGTTTTGCCATCTAAATTGTCGCAAATTAATTTTAATCTCTGTTTTAGGTTTTAACTTTTTAGCTTAAATTGCAACATGTTTTTCCCTTAAGAATTGTCGGCTGTCTGAGCAATTCATGATGATAATACTTTAAGTAATTTACCTGTGAACACAGTGGTGTAATGGTGTACCATTTCTTTAAAATCGCACTTAATCAAGCCATTTATCTGTATATCAGAAATTGAAGAGCCTATAACCGATGAAAGTAAAAATGCTAGTGATAATTATTCCTCAAATCAAAACAAAAATCTCTATAAAGCTCCTTAAAGTGTTTGTAGAGTACCAGAGATGCCTGCAGCCAGTTATCCATCTTTCTCTATCTCTTTTTATTTTAGTTTCTTGTCTGTATTAGAACCTGTTTAAGTATGATTTCCATTAATCTTGGTTTAAAGTACAGAGCAGTATGGTCATTTAGGTATCTGAAATGAATATGTAAAAACAGACAGTGATTATAGTGTGTAATTGGTAATGTCAGGTAAGAGTCGGGAGAATAGAGCTCTGTGCTGTCGCTCCAGGGAGTTGTGTGTGTGTGTGTGTGTGTGTGTGTAGATGTGTATGGGGCTGGTCTGTAATGAGTCCCTGTAGTGTGGAGTGCTGCTGACATTTCCACTCTAGCCTGAGAGTTAATGAGGTACTCAGGCCTTCACCAGTAGCTCACCGCATGCTGCATGTGATGCTCTTTAGAGTGCCAAGCATACAGAACCTGCGTACAAGCCAGAGAATCCCTGCATAGATGAATATTGGTCTGTGCAAGCTTTACTGGGAAAAGCTGTCTTAAAGGAATAGTTTACCTAAATATTTTGTCATCATTGGCTCATCCTTATGATGTTCCAATCCCAAAATAAACTTCATAAAAGTTAGCAAAGATTCATTAAAAACATAAACATTTAAAATAAGATGAAACAACTAAAAAACAAAATATTTCTTAGTGTTGGGTTATTTTTATAACAAATATATGTCAATATTCAAATATTTGCCTTACAGTCAAAAAGATTGAGATCCATTGCTATAAAATGTCTAATAAAGCTGTTTTGTGATTGTGCAGATGACTCTGGCCGCCAGTGGGATCAGTTACCCCTGTCACCACCTGACTGTGTGCAGAAGATCTTCTCCTGCGCTTACGGTGGACCAGACAGACGAGGTAAAGCAGAACGGATATTAACAGCACTACAATGCACAAACAGTCAGACCTACTGTCTTTCACTTGTGTATATAAGGACCATTCTGTTTCTCTCAAAATTTTTACATTTATAAATTTCATTTCTGCTGTTTTTGTTTTTAGATTTTCGACATATTGAAAGCCAGCATGTGGTGCCACTTTTGGCAATTCTAATGTTTTGTGGGATTTTTAATTAGACCGCTCCGCCCAGCCAAAATGGATAAATGATTGCCATTTTTATCTTTAATGAGAGATTCGTTGTTGGAATAGAAATGAAGTCCTGTTCTGAATTGATGAAGTAACGTGTAGTGGGCACAGTGATCACTGTCGAGTTGCCAGGCTTAACACTGCAGCCAGACTTGCCCCTGCGTTTCAAATCTGATGGCAACCTTTCAGCAGATTTGCAACTATTACATTCTCTTCACCATTCATACTAGGTTTGGTTCCCAATGTGGAATTAAAATAGGAATTATTTTATAAATTTATGCTTTTTATGAAGTTATAATTGTGTGAGCACCAATATAGAATTTTTTCTATAACATTTTTGTTATTGCCAACTTTTGTCTTTTTTTTTTTTGCTTGATTTTAAACACAAATGCCTTTCACATTGAATTAAATTAAGATTAGAAATTAGGATGGAATTAACATTATGATATACTGTAGAAAAGATTTTTAATAGTTTTGTAACGTTGCATAGAAACAAATCTCAAGAGGCCTTTTTACAACCTTTTAAGTCAGAAATGTGAGTGTATATACTCACTGTATAACTTAAATATTCAATAATTTTATTAGTTTTATTTTTAAATGTTTATTTTAGTTTTAAAAGAAAGGGTTTGATAACATCATCTTACAATATCAGCCTAAAATCAGCCTTTGCAGGGGTTGACAAATTTAACCATGCATGCCACAGTTGGCACTGAAGCGATTAGACTGAGAGAAAATAATTTTTTATGTATTTAGAATGTATTTTAGAAATGTTTTAGTCCCTTGTCAAATTGCCTTTTGCATTAGACTCTTTCCTGTTATAATTTATTGGTATGGTCTCCAATAAATTATGCATCTCTGATATATTGTGCATCGCTAGTTGCACAAATCTCTAGTTTTTGTGAAGTTTCTTAACAAATTGCCTTTGTTTGTTTGTTGCAGTGCACAGATGTCCACATGGTCAGTGACAGTGAGGGGGATGATTTCGAGGATGCACCTGAATTTGGTGTAGATGAATCCGAGATCTTTGGCATGGGAAGCTCAAGTTGTCGAAAGTCTCCGATGAGTAAGTTATAGTGTCATTTCATCTGGGGCTGACCATAAGGATCTATTTTAATGTATTCCTTCATCTTCCTTCAGTGCCAGAGAACAGTGAAAATGAGGGTGATGCCTTACTGCACTTTACTGCTGAATTTTCTAGAAGGTGAGATCTCTGGACAAAGTAACATTTGTAATCCAATTTCAATGAAGAAAACCAAACATACTGCATTTCTTTGTAGTTCAGTATGTGGTGTCTTATATACACATTTTTCCAGCACTGCTTGTTTTGAAGAAGTGCTTTAATATGTTTGAAAATAGCTACTCTGATATTTGGTATTTACTCAGAATCAGCACACTGAGGTTTGCTTTGTGTGTTTTGTAGATATGGCGATTGCCATCCTGTGTTCTACATCGGCTCCTTGGAAGCAGCATCTCAAGAGGCCTTTTACGGCAAAGCCAGAGATGTGAGTATATACTGAACTCCAGAATATACCTATCAATAAATGTATAATTTCTATCTTGGTCTTTAACTTTATTAAGTGTGATTAAATTACTTATTTATTTTAATTTTATTTTGGTTTAGTTTTTATTTGATTTCATTTATAATAAAACTAGCTTTTATTTAGTTTTTTTATTTTATTATTTTATTTTATTTTATTACTTAATTGAATTGATGGTGACAGTCTGAGTACTGGAAATGATAGGGAAAACAGTAGGAGGTGAGATCAGGAAATGACCTGAACCAGATTCCAGAAACCTATGTCGCCCACGTATAAACACATGCGCTACCAGGTCACGTCTCCAGCATTTCTTCTGAGAGTCATACGCACAGGTATATAAACAACGCTAAACGTTTGATTGGCAGAACTGCCCCCCCATCATGATAAATCCCCATCAAATTTCCGTTTCCCATTTGAACAGCTGAAGCTTTATTTAGAACAGCTTTGTGCTGGTTTTCCCGCTGTGTCCTCATAAGGAGGCTTGTATCAACTGACAGCTTGTGTGGATTACCGTCTTATTAGACTGGGAGGATGCAGCAAGATGTTCAGGGGGTTTTGAGCATGAGGAGCGGGCTGGAATGGCTTCCTGCCTGCAGCCCAGCTGATCTCCTCCTCTCCTCAGCACAGGCACAATATGGCCGCCGCTCTCCCCCGAGGATACAGTTCAGTATGTCAGTAAAAACAAACTAACGTAAGAAGAAGAGATGACCTGCTGTGTTCTTCTTATGCAGACAGTCAGTGTTTTTCTTCATGGGTCATACATTTATCCATGTGTGCTTTTCTAGTATGTGTTTCTCAGTTGCTAGAAATGTTTTCCATTTGGGTTTTAGCCAGAGGATTTATCTTTAGGAAAGATTTAATGGGACATATTTAAGGCATGCGTCATTAAAAAGTACTTATTACCTCAGAAAAAAGATGGTAGATTTTCTAAAAATGGGGGGACTTGTCAACTTGGAATTTGTTCCACGCCTTCAAAGTCCCAAATGACTTGTGAAAATATTTTTTAGTGTATTTATAATAAACACTAATTTGTGGTATTAGTTAAAGATGAAGTAATTTCTGCTCACTAACGTCACCATGTAGAATTGCGAACATAAAAAATGAGTTTGAAATGGGTTTCTCAAACGCTAACGTCAGAAATCTATTTCAAACTAGATAATCCCGCCACTCATGGCATTGGTTGAGCCAGTGTTCACCACCTTTGAGTCAGCCGGACTTCTCATTAAGTGTACGTTCTTTAGAGAACGTTTCATGTGCACGTGTGGGATGGATTTTTCTGAGGGCACTTGTGCCCCTCTCTCATAGGCCTGAGAGGCTAATCACTAAGTAAAACACTACATGTGATTAAGTGTTTCTGGAGTGGGAGATGCTCCCAATCCGTCCTTAATGAAAATGCCGGGGGCACTGGAGTTCATCCGGAGGATCAGCGGAAGACTCTTGAGTCAGGCCACCCATCAGCACACAGGCCTCATCACAAATCCCCTTAACATCCAGCTAATCACGCTAACCCTCCTCTGCCACCCGCACAAAGATGCCCATCAAAATTCATAGCTCCTCTGCGCCCTTCATGGCTTTTTCATGCATGAGCTTTATGGCGGAGCCTCCGTGACGAAGTGATTTTTCGGCCTGCAATAAAAGAGATGTTTTCTGACACCCGAATGACTTCATGTTATTGATGCTGCTGTGCTAGCATTGGAACTGAGGAAAAATTACTCTTGTCTTTGAACATTGATCGAAATAATTTACTGATGTGTAAAGTAAGTTCTTTTTACTTTTTTACTAATGTTTACATGTTGCATCAATGTTTATATGTTGTTTAAAGGAATAGTTCACACATGGAACACAAAAGATGATTTATTTTTAATGCAGTGGTCACTCTTTTCCATGCAATTGAATAGGCACTGAAGCTTTCAAGCTTTAAAAAGGACCCAAAAGCAACCAGAAAAGTATCACAAAAATGGTCCATTTGACTCGGGCACTATATTCAAAGCTGTACGATACTGACATAGCTCTCAATTGCAAATCTATGAGAGAAGTAACAATGTCCCATTCATGAATGATTATTTCTTGTGAGTCAAATCTTTTCTTGACAATTCAGTGATCAATTATCTAGTCCTAATCATTCACTTGGACACTACTTTTATGATGCTTTTGCATCCTTTTTTAAAATTTGAAGTAAACTGCATCATGAACACATGTTCAAAAGTTGTTCAAAATTTCAAATGTTTTGTTCCCTGGAAGAAATAAGTCATATGTGTTTGAATTACATTGAGAAAATAATGACAGAATTTTAATTTCTTTAAGTGGACTGGCCCTTTAAGAGTTGTATTGCATATACAAGGCAGCTCCTAAAGCTAAACTCTTTTTTTATTACTACTAAAATTACGTAATAATAAAAATATTATTACTAGATTATTGTTACCTTTTTGTGGGAGAATCTCTTTATAGTATTGTAAGTGCCATCTGTTAAAGCACTCCGCTACAGGTCGAAAGAGCAGTAATATGAACTCCTCATTTCCCATTGTTTGCTTTCCTACAGCGAAAAGAGGATGATCACTTTCTCCAACTCCCCCCCTCCAGCACATACACATCGCCTGTAATTAAAAACATCCTTTCACAATGCTTTTAAAAGAGACGTATGGTCGTCTGTGTAACTAGCGTAACTCTCACGATCGGGCAGGTGAAGCCACCAACAGAATGTGTTTTGTGAAAACTCCAAAAATCAAATTTTTTCCCCCTGTAGATATAATAGATAAAACTAGCTCCTTCTTACATCCTAAGATATAACATGATGCTAACATCAGGACATTTTGATAGCTTTAATTCTATTTCTGCAGTGTTACACTGGTAGCTCCACCCACAGTGGAATCTCATTGGTCCAAATTCCCTTTTGATATCTGTTTATTAAAGTCACAATGTAATGGAAGTAGAGACAGATCTTTTCTTCCAAATTGTTATTAGTCTCAGCCTCAGACAGCATGCCCATGGACCGTTGGTTGAATGTCTGATGCATATGGCACACAAAATTGGAAACACTTAAAGAGTTTCGAAGTTAGTTGATTAGTTGAATTCTACAGGATTTCCATGAGACGTGTGTGTTACGTTCTTTAACGGTCCACCTGGAAACAAAGATGCCATGACACCAAACCTCGTCATGGAAGAAGAAAGCTGTCGTGTTTACAACTGTGACAATGAGCGCTCATCGTGTCAGCTAAACACCAGATTTTCAAAAGTATATTGTGAAGTGTGTAAAGTTCGCAGCACAGACTCTTTAAAATACATCCAAAAGTTTTACACACCGGTCTATAATTTTAGGGACATCGACGTTACATTTTCACTCCCCTAAACATGACGTACAACAAAACTATGATTGTTTTGATTAAAAATTATGAGTTAAAAAATTAAACATGCAAGATGCATTAAAAAAATAGTGCATTTTTATTTTATGCCAACTGTTAGTGTCACATAGCACTCAGTTTCAGTTTTTTCAATCGCATTACCTAACACTGGAAACTTTGTTCCTTTATTTGTATATAGTGATATTTAAGAACAATTTCATTTGGAAGAGACATTTACTAAATGCAAAAGCTTTTCTCAATGTCCTTAGCATGCCTTGAGCCCTTGCCTAAGTAAATTCAGTCCTGTTCACGTAAAGTTTGATGCAACTAAATGACACAAAGTAAAGACATTTTTGCATTTCCATCGTCCTCCTCCAAGTTACGATATCTGAATGAATCATTTTTAAAAATTGGCTTAATATCTGAATAATGACTTTTATTGCTCAGATTAATGTAAAGGAGTACAAAGACATACATTGTTTCATTTCAAAATCCTGTAATCCATGTTTTACGTGCCAAAAAGTCATGCTTGATGTGAATAGGCCTTCAATTAGCAGGTAAACACACTTTATCTTTGTGTTCTGCTGCAACACTGACTCACATGTCCAAAGTTAGCCTGGGAATTCCTTACTTTCTGACAACTGTGTGAAAGCTAGTGCTGTCCCACTCACAGGACAGATCAGCTTTCTCTCTCCCTCTACCCACCTCCCTCTCTGTCCTCTCCTCCCATGTTCCTCTCGAGTCTCTAGCCTTTCCTCCTTGCCATTTAAGGGATTTTTGTCCCGAGCAGGTGAGGGGCAAGTTGAGGTGACAGAAAGAGCTTTTGGGTCAGTTTCTTCCTCAGAACAGACCCAGTAATTTGGACTGAGCGCTAATTTCTGCAGGCTAAGAAAAGCCCCACAAAACAGAGGGAAAGAAAGGAAGAGAAAACAATGGGATGAAAGTAGAGAGGAGGGACTGTGGGTAATGGAGGGGCGTGGAACGAGGGAGCTGACCAAAGACTGTTATTAGTGAGAGTAGCTTCTCCCCACCTCTTCAGTGAAATCTTAGAGGCCTCAAAAGGTCAAAACGTTTTTGCAGCTCGGAGCGAATACGCTCAGTCAGTGCTGAAACAGCCATGCCAGTTTTAGGACAGACTGCAAGAGAGGAGTGGAAAAAGTTCATGTCTCGTTTTCATCCACCCCCCTTTCAGTTTTTGACGGGTAAAATCTCTCCAGGTCCCATTTGCTTGTCTACCCAGCGTGAGTGTTTAATCTTTTCAGGGCCTTGAATTGGGTTGGTGAAAGAGGCCTGAGCTCTCTCCCGCCAGGGGCCATGCGGCTCATTCGAGAGCTTTAATCACTGTGCAAACACAGCAACGCTCCTTCAGTCCTCCATCCATACACACCTCCATAGAGCCCAACTCTCTCTCCTCTGTTGACGCCCTACTTTGCTTCTCTCCCCGCTTTGCTTTCTGTTTTTCCTCCGTCGGGCTGAAATCCCTCCTGCTGCATTCGACGAACTGTCGGGGGTCAGAGCTGTAGGAAACGTTCAGAGTTGTTCTGTAATTCGGTGGATTTTATTCCCCTGCCTTGTCTGGCAAAACCTTTCATGTTTGTGGCGGTGTGCCTTTATTTATTTATTTTTTTAATTAGTTGTTGGGTTATGCGAGCGACCACCATACATCTGACGGTGTAAATATCTGTGGATTTGGATGTGCTTTGACATCAGCGGCGCCTTCCTGTGCTAACCTGCGACGATGGAAGGAGGGCACTGGCATTTGATGCAAAACAAATAAAGCGATTTGTTCGTTTTTTGTTTTTCAGAGAAAGTTTGATTTATCCTGCATCAGTTTGATTTGGTTTGGGTGTTTGCTTTGCTCAGGGATTGCAGGGAGGGCACTTGCTGTGTTTTTCTGCTCGTGGACCCTGGTGAAGCATTAGTGGCCTTAAAGCTCTCAGAAAGCCTGATGGTGAATCATGAAATAAGGGTGGATCAGTGAGCCAGGATTAGATGGGTACTGGCTTCATAGATAGTGAAATGGCCATTGAGGCTTCAGTTTTAATGCTCCCCCCGCAAATTAGATGTGGGAATGAAATGACTTGTGTGGGCATTAGTGTATAAATGGGTGAATGCCTTAAAATCTTTGCAACTATTTGAATTGTTGGAGAAATGATTTTAAACTTTTGAGTTTTTAAACTTTTGAATCTGTTTACAGTTCTCAAGTATGCATTCTTCTCCTGATGTGAATTGATAGCCATGCTAAAATACTCAGTACAGTGTTTCCTGCACTGCTAGTCAGCTATATATTTCTATATATATTACAGTGCACCGGTATTGAATCTCACACTACATTTTGTTGTGTCCAGCTCAAAATTACGGATAAAAACAAGTATAAGTATACATATATCCCTCTTATTTTGTTAAAATATGCATTTTTGCATATTCTGAAGGGTATATAAACTTTTGACCAGAACTGTATTTGTACTTACACACCAATTACACTGAATACATTCATATTTTTATCATTTTAAAACATATTATATTATATTATAATCTTTCTGTTTTTATTTGTATTTATGTTTTTAAATATTATTAATTAATAATAAAATGTTATTGTATTTAAATATGCTTAGGAAAATATATATCTATTTATATAATTGGTCTATATTAAAGCCCCTTCTTTGCCACATTTAAAAGTCTTTGTAAGCACCTTTTTGAAATATAAAATTTGGTTTGATTTGTTTTATCTGTTCTGTTGAAATCTGAAAGGATCTCATCATTTGGCTATAAACTGCTGAGGGCAGCAAATACAATAAGAATTGCTTTTCTGATTTCCAAATATTCTTCTTCAAAAGTACTAAAGAATTATTAATAGAATTGTTTAGGGACCATAAGGAACCATCAATCATTAAAGGGTTTGTTCACCCAAAAAGAAAAATTCAGAACACAAATTAAGATATTTTTGATAAAATCCAATGGCTCAGTGAGGCCTGCATTGCCAGCAAGATCATTTCCTTTTTCAATGCCCAGAAAGCTACTAAAAACATATTTAAAACAGTTCATGTGAGTACAGTGGTTTAACCTTAACATTATAAAGCGATGAGAATACTTTGTGTGCCAAAACAACAAATTTATTCAACAATATCTAGTGATGGGCGATTTCAAAACACTACTTCATGAAGCTTCGAAGCTTTACGAATCTTTTGTTTCGAATCAGTGGTTCGGAGCGGCAAAATCATGTGATTTCAGTAAACGAGGCTTCGTTATATCATAAGTGTTTCGAAATTTCAATAGTTCACGTAACTTTGGCAGTTTGATACATGCTCTGAACCACGCTTCGAAACAAAAGATTCGTAAAGCTTCAAAGCTTCATGAAGCAGTGTTTTGAAATCGTTTATCACTAGATATTGTTGAATAAAGTTGCTCTTTAGTTTTTTAAGGGCACAAAAAGTATTCTTGTCGCTTCATAACATTAAGGTTGAACCACTGTACTGAACTATTTTAAATATGTCTTTAGTAGCTTTCTGGGCACTGAAAAAGGAAATGATCTTGCTGTCAATGGAGGCCATCAGATTTTATCAAAAATATCTTAATTTGTGTTCTGAAGATGAACGAAGGTCTTACGGGTGTGGAACGACATGGGGGTGAGTAATAAATGACATATTTTTCATTTTTGGGTGAACTAACTCTTTAAGAATCTTAATCGGAACCAGAATCTTAATCCATATGGTACCTATCCCTAACTGTTTGTATATGTGTATTTCTATTGTTCAGAGAAAACTGCTGGCCATCTACCTCCACAATGACGAGAGCGTCCTCAGTAACGTGTTCTGCTCCCAGATGATGTGTGCGGACTCCATAGTGTCATATCTCAGCCAGAACTTCATCACATGGGCCTGGGACGTTACTAAGGAAGCTAATAAAGCCAGGTAACACTGTTTTGCAGTCTCCCTTTCATCTCTCTCACAATGGCAGTCAAACCATCCAGAACGGTGTGGATCGGAAGCATTTTCACACTCAAAATGGATGATCTCTTAATGAGAGGCATTCCTCCCTTCCCCCTCTCTCCTCTCCTGACTCTCTCCTCATAGAGGGCTTTAACAAAAGATGTCGTGTTTGCTCACTGAGGCCCCGGTAGGGCAATCTGCACTAATCTGCCCCGCTAAAGGGTCAGTTAGACACAGCCATCATAGAGTGTACTCCTCAGAATGTCTTCATTTCAGGACGCCAGTTACAGAGGTGGCGAGGGTTTTACGTTTTGTCTTTGGTCAATTGCAACTTTTGGACCTCAGAGACAAGAAAAACATACACCTAATATAGTATTAAGATCGGGGGGAAAAAAACAAAAAAAACTATCCTGCCTTGTTTCAGAAGTGCTTGTTTGCAAGACTTTGGAACTGTATGAAGATGTACCCCAGATTGCTTCATGTGGAAACGAAGCAGGCAAAATGAAGTTGGAAGGCCAAATAAGGAAATGAACAGAGAGAAAAAGAGGGAGAAGTTGGTCAGGCAGCAGATGGATTTTTGATTGGTCCCAGCAGGCTTTGCTTCTGAGCAGGCCTCCACTTTTCCTTCCAGTAGGCTTCACCCTAAAGGCCTCCCTCCGGAGCGGACAGAGAGAGAAAGACCAGCCAGTGACCTGCTTCTGCAGGGGCTCCTTCAGTCCGGCCCGGCCTCTATACCCCTCTCCCTCCCCTTCTGCTTTTTGCCCCAGCTGAGCCTTTCTACCACAGATTAAAGGCGGGCAACATCTGGGGCTATTCATAATGCCAACAGAGAGACACACAATCCTTATACCCTGACATACTCATACACACATACACACCGTATTCTCACGCTCCAGAGCCAGGCCTGACTGATTGGTGATTGTGGATGTTGACTGGCAGTGTTTTTCAATGCTAACTCTGTGAATGAACCCTGTGAATCGCTAATCGCTGACACCGATCACATAGACTCTCAGCATAATTGTGCATTAATCCGGAGCCCAAATGTAATTAGAGTGAATGTAATTAGCACCCACAGGTGCTACAGGTGCTCTTTGTTGCTGGTATAAGTAAGAGAAAGCTGCAGGTCACAATTTGATGGTGCATTCTAGCAGATACGATTCAGTCTTCTTTTTTTTTTTCAAGCCATTGAATCCTACTGAATCATATTGCTTATTTATTCACAGTGGGGAAAAATCAAAGATTGCGATTCATAGACATATTACTACTTTTATTAAAGAGGTACCCTATTTGTTTCCTCTTTTGCTCCAGCAAACCGTGATGAAAATGTGAAAATGAAGAATGTTTGTCTTTTTTTTATTTTTTTTATTTAGATACATTGAATCATTGTTTAATTAAATCTAATTGTGTATTGAATCAAATTGAATCATGGATTAACTTTTTTTTTTTTTTATTTAGTTGAATTAAATCACTTTTAATCAGATCAAAAACCTGTAGAATGAATCAATTCTCAACCCAAAGATTTACACCCTTAGATAATCGTATTTAAAACGTTGTTATTTTTTTTTGTGTGTGTTTGTGTGTGTGTGTTTTTGAGCTTTTTTGCCTTTTATTTGAGAGCATAACTGAGAAGAGACAGGAAGCGTTAGGATAGTTGGAGCAGGAAAGGGCCACTAGCACTAACTCGGTCATCCAAGAGTCTTTGCTCTAATCCAAAGTATAGCATTTTGGTCTGTAACTTCTCTTGTTTTGCTACAGACATAAATAATACCTCAATATTATGTGACTTGTGGAGTACGAGTGTGCTATTACCTCAGACTATCAAAGTTTTGCCTTGTCAATAATAAAATGTCAAAAAATCCGGTAGACTTTCAGTGAAGATGATATAAAAATCAAATTTTCATAATTTGTGAATCATCAGAAGTATTTAGAAACACAAGAAAATTCTTTTAATTCTTTTCTTTGTTGTTAATGTGCAATTGTGTCTTTGCATAGTTTGAGTATCATGATCATTGTGATCAAGAAACTGTTTTCTCAGGAAACAGTCAGGGAAAGAGCAGTGCACACCCTGTGGCCCCAGCAGATGGTCTGATACTGTGCCACACCTCTCAGTTCAAGCCATGGGGAAATATTACGGTTCACACACTCAGGAGTGTGACGTGAGCGAGGGATGAGAAGGAGACGAGAGCTTGTCACTCAAATTATGCAGTCATCTTTGACGAGAACCTTGAAACACCTGGTGTTACTAACTAGAAAATCAAAAATAACTCCCCCGAGGTCCTTTGAAAACTCTTAACATTCTTCAAGATTTTTTTACGCATCACTGATGTGACAATGAACTGCCAACTGCAATGCCTGATGGGACCTCTGGAAACACAAGTGTTATTTGTATGATGTTTAATTTTTTTGGCAGTGAAACCGCTCTACGGAATCTAGTCATCTGTAATATTGCATTACAAGTTACACTGAAGATGGCTGGCCTGTTGTCCTGTTAGTTGGCTGTTCATAATGCCAACAGAGAGACATGCACACACAATCCCTTATACCCTGACATACTCATACATGGCACCCTGTTTTTGGTAGGCTACCCTAAGTTTATTAAAGGCTTTTATAACATGAGATATATATATATATATATATATATATATATATATATATATATATAAAAATACAGTTAAATAAAAATGTGTACCAATAGGTGTAAATAAATATTGAAATACTGTGAATAAATATTAATAAAGTAACTATAAAATGAACTAAAATTCCATGTATCATAGATCTTGCTGTATATTTTTTACAGGTGAAAAGTAGCACCACACCATTTCGTTTCTGCCATTCTGTCAATCTCTCTGTTTGATGTGAAATTGTGTGTCTCTGTGCATATCTTTATGCTCGCTTCTTACAGTCATGTGACAGGCCATCTAAATATGTCAGGGGTGTTTTGGCACAAACATTAAAAAAAGTAATTAAAACATTTGAAAGTGATGCAGAAACTAGTCTGTTGGCTGTTTTTTATGTCCCGCTCACGCAAGGTTCTATTCTGCACGCACCCACTCCCACCTAAAATTCACTCTGTGTTCACCCGCTATCTGCATATAGTGATTTTCTTCCTGACCCAACGGGTCCCACTAAATATAGATTGTTTTCAGAATCTCGCATTTAAACTTCCCCTAAAGAAAGAGAGTGATTGGGGATAACAAATATAAAATGTTGCATAGCATATACAAGATTTTATTTGTTATTTGTCTTATGATGCTGTCAACACCCTAAAAAATGTCCGAGAAAAAATGTCACAAAGAATAATAGGCTAAATATCACAGAGAAAAACAGGCTACATTAAATAGCCTACAACATCCCTCAAAACTATAGGCTAAGCCAAAAATACATATAATCGAAAACTGTTGACTTACTAGCTATACTGCAAAATGAAATCTTTTTTAACATCCAGGCAAGAGCAGAATGACGCTGACTGATGACCGTTTCAGAACGTCTCTCCTCCAAAATCCGATCCCAAAGGTTGAATGTTTTCTGAAGGTGCACTCACGCAGACCTCTAATGCAAGGAACATATCTTGCCAGGTTTCTCAAGACAGAGAACTGGGGACTGTGTGAACACCACCACTGCAAAAAGTTTTGTTGAGCGAGCGGTCTGACAATAACCCTAAAGTACACTATAGTTACCGACCGCAATCCGCCTTTCATTCAAATTTTAAAATCTTATCGGGTCCCGGGGGAATGAAGACCTCTCACAGAAACCCACGTTTTGTATTAATATAATTTTAAAATCTATATTTTTAAAGGTATCAATACAAAATAAGTAGCTTTTGAGTATCAATATATTTCAGTCGAACTGCACCAGAGTTCGTTTGGAAGCAAACACTTTTTCAGGTGGTGTTCACCAGGGTTCGGATGGCAGCATTCTCGCATTCGCATTTATTCAAATAAACCACACTAACAGAGCAAGTGCACCAGAGTTTGTTTTAATCAAACCAAACCTGCCAAATGTGAAAACACCCTAAAAGAACTTTGAGACATTGGTAAACAAACAACTATGTTTCAAGGGAACTTTTTTTCCTCACTTGATTTTTTCCTCACCAGATTAATCCATACTGCATACTGTACAGCATGTACTGTATACTGCTTACTATTTTTTAATAATATGTGAAATGTAGGGAGTATGAAACAGTAGCATGCCACATTGTCACAATATAATTTGCATAAAAGTGCAATGTAACCATGTTGTGTGAAAAATGTTTTAACTTTAACTTAAGTTTATCAAATAACTCAAGAATGAGATCACAGTTAAAATGACCTCTGCTTTATTCGTCACATTGGAAGGTCAGATGGAGTGCTTTTAATTGGGAATACAGTATTTCATGGAAATAGTATACACACTACATTCTATTTCAGAAATTATTGTCAGTATGGCAATCTTAAAATACCCACAGTCCATAAAGTGCTCACTCATCTCCTCTGATTTAAAAAAAAAAAAAAAGTATAAATAGTTCTCTGATAATAGGGTGAAATTTGATTTGGAAAAAAAATCTCCAATTTCTCTTTTCTTCTCTCCCACGCTAGCCATGGCCCCTCACTCTAGTGTGTTCCATCTCTCCTCTATTTTACTTTCCAGTTATTAAAGCCGATGTTATTAAAAGAAGAGAGAAGCTAATCTATATTTGCATTTGCTCTATAGCAATTCATTAATATTATGACATTTACTGCGAGCTCTCTGAGTCTGCCTGCTACCCTTTTCCTTCAGCGAAACGTTAATTTAAAGTTCTGTCTTTGTAATGGAATAAGAAATCCTCTCTGCCCTATCAAATTTGGTGCAGCAGGAGCCGAATACTAATTCAGACCAGGGGAGTGTTTGGAGAAGGACCATCCTCTGAGCGGAGAACAGAATTGGTTTTAAAGTCTGTTAATATAATGAGCTGTGTACTCTTATTAAGCTCAGTGATTGTTCAGGGGAGTTTCACTGGCTGTCTGTTCACTGTCCACTCAAATTACTGACTCTCTCTTTCTCTTTCTCTTTCTCTTTCTCTTTCTCTCTCTCTCTTTCTCTTTCTCTCTCTAGACTACTCACGATGTGTACAAGGCACTTTGGCAGTGTTGTTGCACAGACCATTCGGACGTACAAGACTGACCAGTTCCCATTACTTCTAATTGTAATGGGCAAACGGACATCAAATGAAGTTTTAAATGTCATTCAAGGTAAAAAAAAAAAAAAAAAAAAAAAAAAAAATATATATATATATATATATATATATATATGTATATGTGTGTGTGTGTGTAAATTAACTACAAATAAAACTATACTGTAGGTAACATTTCATCAGTCATTAGCAGATCTTACATAATGCCTACCAGATCAACATTTCTAATTATTTGAATGTACTTAGTGTTACCAAAAAGTCTGAGATCACGGACGGATAGATGGATGGATAGATTAACAGTCATTTTCCATTTGTTACATTTTTATAATAGTACAAGTATGATAACTGCAAAATGAAATAACTTCACACCGTCTGATTGTTGTTTATTTTCTGTTTGTATGATGAAGGCAACACAACAGTGGATGAACTTATGATGAGACTCATGGGAGCCATGGAGATCTTCACTGCACAGCAACAAGAAGACATCAAAGATGAGGTGAGACTGACGACACCAGACACCCACCTGACAGAGATTCATAAGCACCACATATTATGTTAAAATAATTTCATTATACGGTTACTTTTATGGAAAGAAATTACATTTTTAGCTCAATTCCAAACCTTAATGACTAGTAAGTTCACTTCATAGGCAGCATTTTAAGGCCTCATTGGTGCACCTCAGACACAAAAGTAGACAACTTAATTATGGTGCTTCCTTAGATGCTTTGTTTAACCAAATTCTAAAGTATCACTTTGTGGAGAAGTCAATCCCATGATTTAACTCAGCAGAAACTCTGTACTTTCAAAAACTAATCCAATTATGTAATGCACATTACTTGTAATGCACTATACCAGACACTGATGAGCACAAAGAGGTGCTTTTTTATAAGGTAGATTCAAAGTCATATTTTTAGGCCACAAAAAAGGGCATGTTGGGACAAATGACCACTCATTGTCTGACTCATACGAATCGCCCCGTCACACAGGGGTAAGAATAGATACTCCGCCTGTGTCTGTGTGTTTGTCTGGGTTTCAGACAAACTGTGAAAGCAAAAGCACAATTCACTGGCTGTGTAATGTAAGCTTGCGGGGGCCTGTGCTTATGGAGTCGACACAAAGCTGGCAGGATGCAAGCTCAGTGTGTCATGTCTGCATGCGGTATGTGATTGTTTAAATCAGTACTAGGTCGGCAAACAAACGCATTTACAAAGAGCTGAAACAAAATGTGTCCATCTGTTCAAATGAATTGAAAACAACATGCTGTTACATACCATATTTTAGCATGAATAACATTTGAAAGGGATAGTTCACCCAAAAATGAAAATTATCCCATGATTTACTCGCCTTCAAGCCATCCTAGGAGTATATGACCTATATGATGGGGGGATATTTAAAAAATACCTAAAAAAAAAGCCTAAAAAGCCTAAGTAAATACATCCATCAGTCATAAAAATAATCCATACTGCTCCAGTGAGTTAATAAAGGACTTCTGAAATGAAGCGATGTTGGTTTTTTTTTTTTTTTTGGTAAGTAAAATATCCATATTTAAAACTTCATAAATTAAAATAACTAGCTTCCGACGACCATACACATACTGTGCAAGTCGACTTGCGCCACAAGAGTAAGCCCTGATGCAATGTATGAAGTATGATGTAGGAATAGTAGATGTAGTAAGCAGTTTAAACAAATAGGGCTGTGCAACAATCTCAAGTTCCTCTTCTCTTATATTGAAATCTTCCGACATTTCTCTTTAAAATTTCTCATTTTAGACTTCTAATTTGTGACCGGTGTTTTGTTTTGCTCTAACCTCTGCGCTTCCGCGTTCATCATTGTGGTCAGAGGTTACTCTTCTGCCGTAAATCCATGCGTATGGTCCTTTGCTGGAAGCTAGTTATTATAGTTAATAAAGTTTTAAGTATGGATATTTTTCTTACAAAAACCCATCGCTTTGTTTCAGAAGGCCTTTATTAACCCCCTGGAGCAGTATGAATTATTTTTATGATGGATGGATGCATTTTTTGGGCTTTAAAATCACATCCCCCATTCATTACCATTATAAAGCTTGGAAGAGCAAAGATATTTTTAAATATATCTCCGATTGTGTTAGTCTGAAAGAAGATAGTCATATACACCTAGGATGTCTTGAGGGTGAGTAAATCATGGGATAATTTTCATTTTTGGGTAAACGATCCCTTTAAGTGAGGTTATTCTTAATAGTGGATCTCTGTATGTATATTAATGTTTTTGTTACATGCCGCATTCTCATGACAGGTCTGTCCACACTTGCTATGAGTTGAGCTAATTAGTCATCCTCACCTATGTGTGTTAATGTTTGTGTCTGTGGTTTGGTGGGAAATATTCAGACAGCAAACACAGGTTACTGTCCCCCTGAGGCACATTGATTAAGTGATTTGATAAGTCATGACATTTTTTGGCTCGTCCCAGCATTCACCTTTCTGTTCGCACCCCTGTGTGACATACTTTAAATCATTATAAACTGCAAAAAAGCAACAGAAAATATTTATGCTATGTCATAATTGTCATAGTCCTTGCCATTGTCTCAGTGTGAGAACACTGCTAGATTCAAGGTGTTTCGTTCTATATCCTCATGCTATTAGGCCGTTTTCCTGGCTCGATGAGTAAGTTCCGTTAAAAACGTTATTTTTTATTTGTATCTGTTCCATTAGATCCATTAGGCTGTGAAATTTCTGCTTCCCTCAGTCATAGCGCTTGAATAACTCTGACACGTTGATGGATTTCTGCTGGAAGCTCTTTGACGGTTTGCTCCTCGTGGCAATTAATGGCTGTAATCTGTTTGGCTGTGAAGGAAATGCGAATGGACACAAACAGGGAGCCAGGGTTATTGAGGTTGCCAGAGGAAATGCAGAGGAGATATTTTCTCTCTGTAGTTCACACATTTGGCCTTTAGCTGTGAGGTGAAGATTTTTATTCATTTTCTGCTCACTGAAAAAGAGTTTTTGGGGGAGAAAGTAATTAAAGTAGTGGTTCACCCAACAAATTTAAATAATTATGTACATACTAAGGTTGGGTTTCAGTACACATTTCAATTCATAAAACATTTCATAAAAGTCATTTTTTGTGAATTGGACTAAGCTGACTGAACTAGATGTTTTTGATTCACCAAAAAGAACTGGTTCATAAAAAGTAATTTCTTTGTAAATTGTGCAACACTGGTTGCAGTAAATATTTTTGAATTACGAAAAAGCACCAGTTCATAAGAGTCATTTGTTAGTGAATTGCACTGCACTAGTTGCACTGAACGTTTTTAATTTACTAAAATGAACAGTTTCATAAGAGTCATTTGTTCATGAATTGGGCTTCACTGGTTGCGCTGGATGTTTTTGATTCAACAAAAACAGCTGGTTCATTAGAGTGGTTTGTTTGTGAATTGGACATCACCAAATGTTTGGATTCACTAAAAAGAAAAGATCACCCAGTTCAATCAGACTACAAAAGTCTTTGAATGGACAAAGCATTAAAGAATGTAGTTTTAAATCAAATTCATTAAGTGCAGCTAGATCATGGCGCATTTCAAATCATGGGTGTGACACTCGAATCCAAACCCTTCGTTAACCTTGTGTTTGTACACAAATGAGTGAGCCGCCTTAGAAATGTCTGGGATTGTTTGAAAGCATTTGTTGTTGTGCCACCACTAACAGCCTGCCATTTGAGGCAGTTTAGGATTGCCCTTTAAAGTTCTTAGCCGAAATGTCCCTGAGTGTGTGTCATCCCTGCCCCATACAGGCAGGTGACTCATGGTGACCTATGTGTGTCTGTCCATTTGTATGGACAGACGTACACCCCTTATATACACTGTCTGGATCAACAGACAAACTCAGACAGCACATACTCATCCACCAAGATCACACCAGCATTCCTCTGTGTGTAAGTGACATGACCTGGGGTTGTGCAGTCAGGGGTAAAGTAGTTCTCTGCTTGCTCCATCAGCTCTAGTACAGGTCACGGCACTGACTCACTGTATGTAGAGTGTTAGAGAGAGAGAGAGAAAAACTTTGCTCACCCCATTTTATTTTATTTTTTCATCTTAGATATGTAAATGGAGTAATCATATAATCAAATTGGACTACTTATTAATTTGAAGAGTTTAGTCAACTTTAAAGAGTTTGGAGATTGGTCAACTTAAAAAAAGAAAGAAAAAAACAACATTTTTTTATTGGATATGATATTAGATATAGCCTTTAGCTTGCATCACAGCCATGAACCATCATTTGCTACTCGCTGTTGCTAGTTAGAAGCATCGTAGAAATCATTTTTATTAAATTTTACATTTTTGGTCTGTTTTCTGAAAAGAAACGGACTACATTTTTTTGTAAATGTGTATGTCTACATGATGTTTGTTTAGTTTAGTTTAGTTTTGTTGTTTGGATTGGTTACATTTTTTGTTTGGTTTTGTTTTCTTTGGTTTTTTGTTTGGTTTTTGGTTTTGTTTTTGGTTCATTTGCAGGTTTCAGGTAGGTTAATGAAATATATTACTTGCTGGAAAAAAAACTGCTCAAAGTAATCATTTATTTAACAGCACAATCTTTCATAAGGCTGTTGTAATTTTATCAATCCATTTCTTTTTTTTTTAACCATGATTAAGAGGATTTTAGCGACATGCCTTTATTGTATCTTTGTTGTATCTCCTTATCTATGGCAAAATCAGTGTAAAGTGCAGCCTCTCATGACTAATTGCTTTATTACAGCAGTGGCTTTTGAAGATCCTTTGGAATGGTTTTGCCTTTTACGAGAAACAGATTAGGCAGTTCTTCAAAAGCACAGTGTGTTTGGAAAAGTCAGTGTATATTTGTTCTTATTTCCAGCGCTCAGATAAAATATCCAGTTGTTTGTAATCCCGATTCACCTGAATTGTTTCAGTGTTACGACTTTACAAATAGACACCCACACACATCAGCCCACAAACCTATACCACAACATGGTTTCCACACACTCTTCTAAAGCTCGTCTGAATAGAATTTGAGGATGTATCTCTCCTTTGATCAGCCTCTGTGCTCCATCCCTTCTTTCTCTCTGCTATCCTTCCTTTTCTTCTTCTCTGCTCTGTGTAGTCACAACTCTTTCACATTTCCACACAAAGTCCAGCCAGGAGAAAAGACCCTTAGTCTTAAAAGCGGCTGCAGACAATCGCATGAGCTTGACTGCACAAAAGCAACAGTAGTTATTCACAGTCGTCAGCCTCAGCAGGTAGACCTGCAGCTGGGTCTTAACAAACAGGATACACACACACGCACACACACACTCGCAAGAATAAAAGAGCCCGTCCATTGTATGTAGAGGAACTCCACACATTCACTTCTATAAGATACTCTTTCAGTCGTCCCCAGTTAGTGTGTCTGACAATACAATAGAATTCAGTATGTGGCCATTACTGCTGACAATGATGAGGAACCATCTCATACGTCAAAGATCCAGTGGGATTGTTATCTGCTAGACACATTCTTATTGGCTATCTGGTAGAGGATGTAGGTAATAGAATATATAGAGGGGTCTAAAAGTCTGAGACAACTACAAAAAATGCCCTTTTCTCCATTTCAAATTATATTATCAGCTTATATATATATTATTTCTCTGTCTTCAATGTTGTAAAATCTTTTTATTTCCAAATTTAAATTAGATTCTTAATCTCAGATATGTTGGATCCTACTATATATACAAATATAAATATAAATATTAATGTTCATATTTAGAATTGAATCGTTTTTCTAGTGTTAGGACACATGACTAGCTCATGAGATGCAATTTTAACCACTTATACTTTTCTATTAGGATGAACGTGAAGCCAGAGAAATGGTCAAGAGAGAACAGGATGAAGCTTATCGTTTGTCTCTGGAGGCTGATCGTAAAAAGGTTTGGCAAGATTTTACATTTTTATTATTATTATTATTATGACTTCATGCATGAAGTACTAGAAACCATATTGTTTTTGCTGTAAATATTTAAGTTATTCATTTTAATTTAGGATTTATAATGAAATAAAAAGGTGCTGAATGATTTTGTAAATTTCTTATGTGAGATATATTAGTATAGTATGTTGTTAGTGATTTTTTTCTTTTTTTCTTTCAATGTTACCGTTTTTACAGAGAGAAGCGCAAGAGCGAGAAGAGGCGGAGCAAGTTCGTCAGGAGCAAATCAGAAAAGAGCAGGAGGAGGAAAGAGAGGTGAGGTTTGCTTCGAATTTCACCAGTTTGGTTTCGACAACACGGTTAATATGACAAGTGCAATGGATGATTCCAAGAAAAGCTGAGAATGACCCTAAATAATTCACCTTTAAAGTGGTGCGACACAAGCCATATAATCGTGATTCTTCCCTAACTGGAATTCTTGGAAATGTGCTAGTTTCCTTGTTGTTTTCTACGTAGATCCCAGCAAAGCTTTGTTTGATTGCAATATATCTCCTGCATTGTGTTACTATTTCTTTGCGTTGCATATCAGTTCCAGTTATTTAGTTCAAAAGAGCCATTAATGCTTTAGCATTACGTCTTAAACGTCTTAAATCTTTCTCATCCAATGAAGCAGAATAAATGAAAACAAAAATGACACTGATGCTTTAAGCCCAAATTTAAAGCTGCCAATTTCACTCACATTGACATTTAGTGTGTTTCTGGATATTCCAAACATGTCACTTAAACAGGATTTCATGCCTCATCAGCCGAAAAATAGCAGTGACAGTCATAAAGCTTCATGTCCTGTCTTAACCGCTCTTATCAAACACACAGTTTACATTGTTACACAAATTAACATATTTGCAATCTGCCCCCCGTACTCCTGCAGTGTTTGCATTATTGTCCTGTATGTGAGCTGTACAAAACGACAGGTGCATGTCAGAGCACTGACACTCTCACAAAGACAACCTCAAAAAGTGTCACGGAAAGTTAAATCTCACCTGTGAGCAAATATATATTCCCTATCAGCTGATCAGCAGAATACAATACCACCGTATTAACGTTCAAATGTATGCACAAAAGTGTGCCTGTTCATTTAGTGTGCTTTAACACACACTCTTTTTAATAAGATATTTGCTTACTAAAAAAGCCTGGCACACCAGTGTCTGTAGATTATCGTCTGTTTATTCAGCGGTAAATACTAACCGGACCAGCTCAGGTGAAACTGCTATATGAGATAATTTGTCACTTTTAGGCTTCAACAAAAGCATGTAATTAGTTCAATCTCCTATTGCCATGGTACCATTCATGTCAGGACGTTGTATGTAGGCTACAGTATAGACCTTCAAACATACGATACCCTACAATAGCTCACTTTAGCTTCATTTAATGCTCATCATGAACAAAGCTTTTAATATGAGACATTGTGGAGAGGTAAACACAAAGACGGCCTGGAGGCGAAGTAATTGTGTCAGATCTGTTTTCAGCCCTGTGTGTGTGTGTGTGTGTGTGTGTGTGTGTGTGTGTGTGCGTGTGTGTGCGTGTGTCTGTGTGTGTGTGTGTGTGAGCTGTTAACTCAGCAGTGGCCTTGTGTTTTAATGAGAGCTGGGTCTAAAGTTGTTCACCTGCTGTCTGTAATGAACCCAAGGGGAGAAGTAGCTTGGTACACACACACACACACACACACACACACATTTATACTGATAAAATCACCTGCACTAAAGTCCAAAAGACTGTTATTTATGTTTTTTCTCCTCCCATGCTCGTCTGTGAAACGTCACGCCTTTGGACGTGAATCTCCAAGCTGTGAAATGAGTGACATATCTTTGATTCCTGCACTGTAGAGGTCAATTGTTAAGTTTGTGACCTCTTGATGGCGTTTGGATTCACACACAATTGTAATTAACCTCTTGCTCTTAAAGGGAAAGATTAGATTTAAACAGCGTACATTCATTTCTTGCGATTCTTTGCAGCTGTTAGTTTGATCGTATGTGCGTGTATCTGTACGGATGTGTTGTTTCTTTCTGTGCGTCATTTTTGTGACTCTGTGTGTGTGTGTGTGTGTGTGTGTGTGTGTAAGCAAGGCGGTAAGATGCTCTCCACCTGGAGTCTATCCAAGCACGCGCTCACACTCGCACACGCCCAAACCACAGCACCTTGGTGGGTCCGTGGCGACAATGGGCTCACTGGAGGGAAACAATCAGCAGAAGTGTATAGAGAAGAAGAGACGGGAAATGCTCTGTGATTTGGACTCTTTTGTGACCTAGACAGCGCATGAAAGGTTGAGGGGGAGTGGTGATGTCATTATTCTCTGCCGTCAGGTGCTACACACATGCACACACACTCTGTTTGTTTAGAGAAGTGAAAAGGATGCTCCTTAGTGCCCTTTGTGCACAGGGACCAGGAAACACACAGATACGTACGTGCACACATACATCCCGAGCAGGGCTGGGGAGAGACGCTGTTCGGCCCCCAGAGGGCTTTTTACACGCGGCCCCTACCTAAGGGAGTGGGGCCGGCACGCGCTCGCACAAGCCACCTGCTGCTAATGAGCTACTGTTGTA